>CM044107.1:9100443-9144869 GCA_024174645.1 Lemna minuta
TGTTATGACGTGGCTGAAAGAGTAAAAAGACACTATTTATAAAGGAATGACTAGGTTAAAAGCAAATAACATGTAAAAAAGTTGGATATAATATACAAAGAAAGGTGACGAGACGAGACCGCGAGGTCATCAATTTCACACAGTCTCGTGTCAAAAATAATACCGAATTTACCAATTTTGGGAAATTAACTCAAATTGAGTGGCATAATGGTAAATAAGGGTCGAATCCACAGGGAATTAAGGTATTTTTGAGAGATCTTTTAGAAATTGATCAAATTGGATAATAAATTGAGGTGAGAAATTAGGGAAAATGGTAGATTTAGAAAGATAACTCAAAGATCTATCCACGGAATCAAAAATCACTCGATTTGGATTAGTAATCGCGGAGAAATCAAAGAGTAAAGTGGGACGAAATTTCCGAAATCGTGAAGAAAATAAATCAAAATTAAAAACTAAATTAAGCTAAATTAAGATCCTAAACTAAAAATTGATGATACATGACGATAGATTAGAGGGAAAATAAGTTTTCTAACCCGAGATAACGATCGTATCGATCCAATTGATCGCCAGATCGACGGCTATTCATTCTACAAATTCAAACGTGAATATCGGTGTTCAAGAGACAATCTCTCTATGATCGATCAACAAAATCTCACTTTTAATCACTCCGTGGACGTGAAATCGAGTCTAGAAGAGATTAGAAGTGAGAGATTCAAGGAAAGATGCATGTAGATAGGTCGATTAAGTGAAATCCTCCAAGAATCTTTTACAATTTCGAAGAACACTTCATTTTATAAGCGAATTGGGCGTAACCGTCTGATCGCCTTGATTAACGGCTGTGATGAAACGGTTCATCACGAACCGTTACCGATAAGTCGCGGCCGTCCGATTGCGATCGGACGCGTGTGAGAAGGCCACGTGTTGATGCGTTATAAAACGCGTGAAACATCGTCCGTCGGATCTTCATCGAGCGTTTGAGATGCGTTTTGATGAATTGATGAGTCCACCGATCGCAATTAATCTCGACCATTATAACTCGATTGATGAACGGTTGAGATTAATCTGACGAGCTTCACTTAAGTAGCCTTTAACGCACGTGCGTTGATCGGTGATCCGGTGGTCCCCGTGTCCACCGTATCGACGCACGATACGTCACGTGCTTTAATCCAACGGTTGATCTTACCTGAAATAAGGGGATTTAGTGCCACACGGAGTAAATTTAGCAAAACCAACGGGTTGATAAGGTGCGGCACTTATGAGGGTTAATAAATCCCTTCCGATAAGCAGAAGGCTATAAGTACTATAATCAAAATATATACGTAAATATAAATACAGCCTATGTGTCACCTTCCCGCCACGCAGGCGCTCGCGTGGGCCGGCGTGGCTCTGCCACGTGGCCTTGCATGCCTCGTCGCACCCACGTGGGACCCGCGCGAAAATCAGCCCCCTTTTTATCATTTTTTTAAATTATTTTAACCGTTTTAAATCGAAAATAAAATCGGAAAAATCCGGAAAAAAAATCCCTAAAAATTGTAAAAGTCATAACTTTCAAAATACAACTCCAAATTAATCCAAATTTCTTTCATTTGATCTAAAATTTAATTATCTATCATTCTAAAAAGTCAAATTATTTAAATAACAAGAGATTTAATTCTTATTTCAAAAATACATTCATTTCTTTAAGATTTTAACTGTAGAAAATTAAATGAATGTCCAAAAAAAATAATTTGTCTCATTATTTAACTTTAAAAACCACTTATCATCTCAAGTAAAGATAGGTTATAAAATCTTTAATCTTTAATTCATCATAATTAACCCTAAATTAACATATTTTGAGATTATAACATGAAATTGCATGGAATGATAGAAATGCACTCAAAGTATGATAACATGCACATAAATGGAGTGTTTTATACCTTATTTTGCATTAATAATCATGTTTTATCATGTTAAGATTGCATGTTATCAAAAGGTACCACTGATGTTTAATTATTCTCCCAAATGATGTGGATGATGATGGTAGAAAAGGATTGATAGAATTGGTAGAGATGGTGTGGAGTGGTAGAATTGATATAAACATGGGTAATGGAAATGGTATTATTGGGTAGAGATGGTATTTACATGGTAGAGATAGTTTTCACATATTTTTCTCCTTCTTTTCACCTTTTTGATTCTTCTCTTTCTTTTTCTCCTCCTTTTCTTTCCTTCTTTCTTTTTGTCTTCTTCTTTTCTTCTTTTCATATTTTCTTCTCTTCTTCTTCTTTTACTTTTCTTCTTTTTGCATATTGTAACTTTTTTAGGGAAGAAGAAGATAACTGTTGAAGACTTTACATAAAAAAATAATATGGAGGAGGTCTTGATGTTTGAAGAGAATATTAAAAAATTTTGAAGTGTAATATGGAGGAATATTTGTTTGTAAGGGAAATTGTGAAGAAGATGGATGGATGTGTTTATCACTTGGGAGTGTAATTATAATCAGTGAAGCTGAAATTGGGTGTCTAATTGACTGGTTAGGAAAAAGTGGAACTAAATACCTAAGGGAAAACAATAGGTGCATCAAAAATTATGGCACATTGCACTCTTCTAAGAGAAAGTTCGGAAGCGAGGATTTCCCACACCAAGCAGGTTCGACTGATGTAAGGTAGGGGGTAGGAATCTACTTGAACTTTACTCAAAATCTCTCCATTTCAATCCAATAGCACTTCAACCTCTGATTACTCATTTTTCCTCGGTGCCCATTAGATACCCAACCCCGAAGAAGTTAACCACTAAAAAGAATCCATGGTTTCTCTAGATCACTTGGTTTTATTACTCAAAATGTAATCACAGGGGCTGTAAGGCCCTCACTTCTACATCTCTAGGTATAGGATCTCAAAATGTCAAGACTTCTAAGGTATTGATCGTAGTAAAAATTTGAAAAATAGGAGTTCAAAATAGTAAAAAGTTTTAAAATTTTTGAAAATTTGAGTTTTTCTAAGTCCTCACCCCCCAACTTAAAACTTTCATTGCCCTCAATGAAATCATCATGTTTATAAAAAGATGGCAAGAATATCATGCATTACATGAAAAAGATTATAAATTGAAATGAGAAGTAAAAAGGTTTAGAAAAACTCATTTATGCGTGTTGATGCATGTCCCCAGAATTTTGTCCAAATTGCTTCTTGTTGTAAGTGGGTTCCTTCAACTATGTATGTACATTGATATAAACTACAAACAAAAACAAAATAAAACAGTACGATAATCTTGGGGTGCCTCCCAAGAGCGCTAAGTTTAACGTCTTCAGCCAGACGAAACTTAATGAAGCTCATGATAATTGATGAGATGAGGGTGTTACCATTGTCACGTCCTCATGTACCTCGGGAAGATGCAAATTTACCTTATCTGCTAGTGTGGGTGGCTCGGCTATAAGGTAAGGCTTAAGACGATGCCCATTTACCTTGAATTGTTTGCCAGATTTAGGGTCAGAAATAAGTACGGATCTGTTGTCAAATGATTCAACAACCATGTAAGGACCGTCCCATCATGAGCGCAGCTTACCTGGAAAAAGCTTAAGACGAGAGTTATATAACCAAACCTTTTCACTGATGTGGAAGGTTTGTCTTCTGATGTTCCTGTCATGAAAGGCCTTGGTCTTTTCTTTGTAGATTTCCGCATTTTCATACGCGTCGCATCTTAGCTCCTGTAATTCTTGCAGCTAGAGAAGTCTATGTTTACTTCGTCTAGCTATAGGTTGAGCTTCTTTATTGCCCAATAGGCTCTATGCTCAAGCTCAACCGGAAGTTTTCGTTGATTTTCTTGTCTTTGATCTCTAAGTCAAATTCTTGAAGAAGCAGCACCCATCATATGAGTCGTGACCTTGTCTCCTTCTTGGAGAGCAAGTATTTGAGTGCCGCATGATTAGTGTAGATGCTGATTTGGATCCCCAAGATGTACGACCAAAACTTCTCTAATGCTCCTTCTTGATCGTCGTGTAATTCATATGAGCTTCGTCAAGGGTCTTGCTCACATAGCATATGGTTGTCAGCTTCTTCTTTATCTGCTGCCCCAAGCCCACTTCCACTGCATAGTCTAAAGCATCGCACATGATCTCGAAAGGTAAGTCACAATTAGGACTTTGGAGAAGTGGTGCCTCGATCAGTGCTTACTTCACGATCTCGAATGCGCGTTCCCCATCTTTGTCGATGATGAAGTCCTTGTCCGTCCAACGAAGGGTGGTCAATGGCTTCGAGACTTTAGCAAAGTCCTCTATGAATCTCCAGTAGAAGCAGACATGCCCAAGAAAGCTCTGTAGATCTTGTAATGTGGTGGGAGAAGGAGATTTTGGATGACCTCTATCTTGGCCTATCCACCTCTAATCCTTTACCCCAGATGAGATGCCCGAGCATTACTCCCTCTTGCACCATAAAGTGAGATTTCTCCCAACTCAATACCAATCTTTTCCTAATGCAAACCTCGAGGACCTTAGTCAAGTGAGCAAGACAGCTGTCGAAGTCATCTCCAAAGATGGAGAAATCGTCCATGAAGACTTCGAGACTGTCGCCAAGAAAGTCAGAGAAGATCGTTGTCATATATCACTAGAATATTGTAGGGGCGTTACATAGTCCGAATGATATCTGTCTAAAAGCGAAGGTCCCAAAGGGACATGTAAATGTCTTCTTATCTTGATCATCTGGAAGAATAACAATCTGGTTGTAGCCTGAGTATCCATCCAAGAAGTAGAAGTAACTTTGTCCAGCTAAACAATCCAAGATCTGGTCGATGATCGATAAAGGGAAATGATCCCTTTTTGTTTCGGAGTTCCGATAGTCGATGCAGACTGGCCATTTTTTTAGAAGGCATGTTTAGATCTCTTCTCCTTTCTCATTCATAGTGACCGTTACTCCGACTTTCTTGGGAACAACGTGCACCAGACTAACCCACTAGCTATCAGATATGGGGTAGATGACCTCTACGTTTAGCTATTTAAGAATTTCTTCTTTTACCGCCTCCCATACCTTCAGGTTTAGTCTTCTCTAGGCCTCCTGATAACATGCATATATGTATTAAATTCTTATCTTATTTAAATAATATTCATGCTTATCTTTATGTAATTATGATGCATGTTATCATAGTTTTATGAATTTTCTCCATTGGTATGTCATTTTACTAAAGTCCATATTTTTACATTATTAGGGTTAACTATGTGTTTTATTGATGTTTGATCTTTTGAATGGTTAAATAATTGGAAATTAATCACTTTCCTTGAGTTATTTTGACTTCAGTTGATAATTAAAAGAATTAATTTTAAGAAGAGAGTGATGGGATGATATAAAGTAGAATTTTTTAGCGATTATTTAATATTATTTTGAATTCATCCCATTTTTCTTCTTGGAATTTATATTTTTAGGTGACATGATATTAAAGATGAAGAAATTTGTGATCCAATGGAGAAAATTTGAGTCAAAAAGGAGTTATATAAAGAAAGGTATGAATTTCTGAATTTTATGGAATTTTCTAGATTTTATTTTGATTTTTCAGGCATTTTCCAGATTTAATTCCTTTTAAAAAAGGGGAAAAATTGTGGGGAGAAAATTGTGGGACTGTGGCCCACTTAAATCGCGCAATCTCAGCCATTGAATCATCCTTCAGCGAATAAGAGGGTCAGTGATTTTCGCGATGAAATTTCCTATAAAAATCAATGTTCTTCCTTTATAAACCTAACTTTTGGTCAAATCGTGAAGAAATTAAGCAATTTTGAAAGAAGAACTTAAGTTCTTTATGATTCTCTTGCTACCTAGACTCAATTCCGCATCCATTGAAGCAAGTTAATCATCAATTATTGCAAGAAATCGATCAAAATCTCCCCTTGAACGCCGAAGGTACGTCGAAGAAGGTTTTGGAGAAATTCTCCATAATCAACTTTGAGGCTCAATCTTCACGTCAATCAGGTTAGTAGTATGATTCAATCATTTCCCTTGCAATTTATGTAGCTTAGATTAGATTTATATAGGTAATTTCATTCTAGGAATCAAATTGTTCTTCATTTCGCCCAAATTTGGGTGTGGATTTTTGCTAATTTTTAAACACAAATATTTCCCTAATTTTGAGTCCAAATCGTTTAATTTTGGTTTCATTAGATTCCTTGTTTCATCAGCTTTTCGTTGATAACTAATTCATTAAATTTCATCACCATTTGACCCTTCAATTTGACGTTTGACCATCAACTGTTCATTTTCAATCTGAATTTGGGCGTTGAACTCCAGGGGAAATTACTCTTAAAATATAAGGTAAAATTTGAAAATTTTGATCTTTTTGGAATCCTCTGGTTGTTAGCTTTCTTTTCATTTGTGAATTTCTTGATTTGAATATCATTTGGTTAGTCAATTTGCTGATTTAAATCAAAGTTGTCATTTCGACATTTTTCTGATCTTTGATTTTAAATAAATCATAATAAATCCATTTCTTTTTGAAAAGTCACGAATTATTTCAAAGAATTTTTCATTTTCTCTCTAGTTTCAAAACATATAATTTTAGTAATATTTTACTCTAATTTGGTCAGTGAATATGATGATTTAAATCGAAGTGTTTATTTCATGATTTTTCTAGTCTTTGATTTTCAATAAATCGTAATAAATCAAATTCTTCTCAAAAAATCACAAAATATATATCAAAATATATATCTAGTTTGTGAATATATAATATTTGTGATATTTTACTCTCATTTGGTCAGTCAATTGGATGATTTAAACCGAAGTGTTCATTTCAGGATTTTTCTGATCTTTGACTTTCAATAAATCACAATAAATATAATTCTTCTCTAAAAATCACGAATTTGATATCAAAATTTTCCTTAGCTTTAGAATGATTAAGTGCTTTAGGATAAGGCACAAGAGGCTTGTATGTGTCAGGGTTAGGTTCAGCCTTAGTCTATTCTTCCTCGTCCTTGGAATCACTGTCTTACTCGGCTACTGCAATTGGTCTCTCCTCATTTATCGTGCCTTGGTAGAAGGGATAATCCTTGTATGGGTTTGGTAGATTTTTGTCACTTCAAAGGCTTGATATTGTTAGTGCAATTTCCACAGTCTCATCATCGATATGAACATGATTCACATTATGCATTAGGCTTGATGATGCCCCTTGATTCCTCGGGTTGGCTGTGGCATGAGATGGTAATTGGTCAGAAAATGATACTTTCTTACACTTTTTGTTATTAGTCATGAGTGAGACGTTCATCTTGACGAAGTCCTGTATTTTGTCCACACGTGAATTCATCCAGTTCATTTGCTCCACTAATTGTAAAATCGCTCTGAGGATTGAGTCTGATGCCGGTGTGTTTTGTTGTGGGGCTTGAGTGTAGGCTTACAGTTGTGGGATGTACATCGACTGTCTATGATTTTGCATAGGGTTTTTGAAGTTGTTGATGGCCGGTGTTGTATGTTGGAGGATACATTTGATCATTATTCCTCCTAAATCATGCATGCTGCAAAGGATTGTTATTGAAAACAGGGTTATTATAATAATTCGAGTATGATCCCGGATAGCTTGTTAGTCCCTATTGAGTCGGCCCTCCTAGCGAGCCTTGTCTATATATGCCCTACCATTGTATTGCCATGATGAGGCAATCTAGCTCGATGTGGTCGAATCTTGAGCAATTGGCACACAGTGACGCTTCTTGTATCGAGACGGGCGTGAGTCCTTCAAAACCATTGCAGATGTTGAGTCGGTCTAGTAGGAGATTCTGAACTTCCGCCAATTTATCGATTCTTTCAAGAAGCATGCCCGTCTTCACTGATTTTGCGTCAATTAACTGCCTTTCAACATAGCACCTCTTCTGAATGGTTTTGGTGCATTATGATGGCTATTCTCCGCCACCGTCTCGATTAATTCCATTGCATCGTCTTTGTATTTGCTCATAAAGGTGTCACCGATTGCTGCATCGTCTTGTAGGCCTAACCCATCATAAAATATTTGTGTTAATTCCTGGTTAGATACTCTATGGTGAGGACATTCCCTAGTGAGGTCTCTAAGTTGCTCCCACGCTTCGTGAAAGGTTTCACTCGGGCCTTGGGGTAAACTCGCTGATAGCTTTTTGAACAGATGTGGTTTCCCTACGAAATAATATTTTCCAAGAAATTCTTCCTCCATTTCGGTCCAACTAGTGAATTATTTTCCTAACTTTAAAAACCAATCCTTAGCTCAATCTCTAAGTGTAGCGGAAAGAGTTTCTTCTTCATTACATTGGCTGGGATATTATGAATCTGATTTATTTCACATACTTGGGTAAGATTGTCTAAGTATCTATACGAGTCCATTGAAGGTTTACCATGGAAGATATGAAGCATACTCATTGCATGTGAATCTATTCTAAAATTTACACCTCTATTAAGGGGTGCGTGAATTCAAGTGACAAGTTTTTAGAGGACGGGCCTAGCGTAGTCACTAAGGCGTTTCCTTACATTTCCCTCCTCGTTCCAGACCATTTCTACGGGTTCTACGGTTGAAGATGACTCTGTAGTGGTGTGTGATTGCGAGGATCGTTCAAAAAGATCTACGTGTTAAGGTGGTATGTCGTCTCATGGACAAGTGGATCTTATATTTATATGAATATAATTAAGAAGTGTTTATAAAATTATCAAATAATGACAAAGATCGTACTAGAGTGTCGGCATCCATGAGAGTCAAGCTTTCTTAACGCGAATATGAAGAAATGATCGCCCATAATCCATAGAAAAGGGCCAAAAATAACTCATTCTTATCAAATTAAGGATCTCAAAGATTGATTTCTACTTCGGATCACTTGATGTAGGATCGTTATGAATAAATTTTAAGAAATAAATCGAAATATCTGAGTTGACCAAGTCAAAATTGATGATTTTTATAATAAAAAATGTGCCTTAATTCCTCGGCAACAGCGCTATTTGATGAAGCGAATCCGCGAGGTCATTGAAAACACGCGGACACGCGTCAAAACAATTACCAAACTGGCCAATTTTAAAAGTTAATCCCAAATTATATAGTATAGAAGTGAATAAGGTTTGAATCCACGGAGAATTAAGGTATTTTTGAGGTATTCTTTGAAATTTGATCAAATCGAACAATGAAATGAGGTGAAAAATTAGGAATTTTCACATATTGTGAAAGAGAACTCGAAGGCGAATTCACATAATCAAAAATCACATAATTTGGATCAAGATTTGTGGATAAATAACGAGCAAAATTTAGAGAGAAATTTAGATCGTGAAGAGAGAGAAAACCAAAATAAAAAATGAAATTGGCTAAATCTAAAGTTCAAAATTGAATCCAATGTTATAGGAAGAAAGATTAGGATGAAAACACACCTTCTAACCCAAGATAGCACTCGAATTGATCCAATTTCTTGCCAGATCAAAGGCTTTTCATTCCGCAAATTCGAAGACAATCATTGCAATTCAAGAATTGATTTCTCCCTATTCTCCCAACGAAATCTCACTTTCAAACACTCCTCAGACATGGAAATGAGTCTAGAAGCTATGGGAAGCAAGAGATTCAAGGATTGTGGTGTCTAGATAGTTCAATTACTCGAAAAACCCAAGAATAATATACATCATCGAAGAATATACCAATTTATAGGGAGCATTGGGTGTAACCGTCGGATCGGCGTTTAATCTTCGATCAACGGCTCTAATTAAACGCATATATGCGAATCGTTACGGCTCTGATTAAAATGAATACCCTATTGGTGATCCCCTTATAGAGATAAATACTATGTAATTGTCCCTTAATGGCTATTAATGGTGCATTCGTTGGATCGGAAATGGACCGCCGAGATCTCGCCACGTCGCACGTAATGAAGTAAATTGAGAAAACGCTCACCATCGGAACTTGATCTAATGCTCTAAATATGTTTTGAGCGATTTTAATCTCAGCCGTTCTAACTTCTTAAATGAACGGCTGAGATTAAATCATTTTAAAATGATTCAATGATGAACAAGAATGCGCCACGTACCCCCCAACTCAACTAAAGATCGATGATATTCATTTAACGCGCGAATCGGACACTCCACACGACGCCACGTCACCTGCGCATATTAAAAAAAAAGAGATAGTTCCACATGACATAAATTAAGGAAATCTGCAGGGTATATAAGTAAGAGGTAATTAATAAGATAGCGTAAACTCTGAAAATAGTGCTTTATCCCACTAATTACACTCACGTGCACACACGCTCACACACACGCGTGCACACATACACGTGTGCCATGCGGCGTGTTCATACACCGCCACATGGCAACGCCCTTTTTGCTCACGCCACATCAGCTGCCACGTCAAGACACGATAAAATCTAACTTTTTACTCTTTTCAAATCTTAATAAATTCATAAAAAATCATAAAAAATCAGAAAGATCCTTAAAATTTAGAAAATTCATAAATTTTAAAATACATTTCCAAATTAATCCAAATTTATTTCATTAGATCAGAAATTAAATTATCTATCATTCTAAAAATCAAATGTAATAAATAACAAGAGAGTAAATTTGTATTTAAAAAATACACTCATTTCTGTTAGAATTTGAAACTTAGAAAATCAATGAGTGCATAAAAAGTATTTTCTCTTATTATTTAACATTAAAACCTAATTATAGTCTCCAATAAAAATGGGGATAATCTAATCTTAAAAAGATTTCTATTACTTTATCATAATTATCCCTAAATAAGTGCATTTGGAGATTATAATTAATGATAGATAAACGCTAAAAAATATGATAACATGCATTAGAATGGAATGTTTTATGCCTTAAGTTACATTAATAATCATATTTTTTCATGTATAATTTGCATGTTATCAATGATGTATGTGATGGATATTAAGTGGCCTAAGCTAGTCATACTTCCATATATCTTGTTTATGTTCATTAAAATGAAATTATTCATTGTCATTCTTGTGTGATGTTTGCAATGAAGTCTATGAGCATATGCAATGACTAAGTGAATTATTAAGAGGTCATAAAACGGTGATCACTAGTCTTTAAATATATGTTCTAAACATTCTTATACATGGGATATTTAAGAAGGACATCAAATTATCTAGAAAGAATGATGACTCGTATGATGAGTATGGCTAATCTTGTAGCCATATGTGTGGCGACATCAATGATAAATAGTAGGTGCTCTTTGGACAAAAAATTTATTAAATTGATATGTATGAATCTCTAAATGGTATTATACCTAACTGTTAATCAAGTCGATTCATGTCAAGGTTGTATATGTGGTCCTTTGACTTGAGACACCAAAGACATCTTACAGATGGATAATCGTGTTTTGATTATGACTTATGAATCCCTACCCATGCGATCTTTAAAATGTCATATATTGGATATGGTATGAATTCCTCGATGATGGGATCATCCCCCTGCGATATTTCAAGAAGATTGACTCAACGAATGAGAAGCAAAAAAATCCTTGACTAAGGTATTTGAAATATTTTTAGAATTCTTGATAATTTTCTCTATGCATCAGTGCTAACTTGAAAGACTGATTATGGTTTGACAGTTGATCATGTTGGGATCTGAGGTCGATAACTTTCCTAAATTTCGATCAAAACATTAAATGCAGTAGAATTCATTGAATCAGATATTCAAAATACCAATCTAGCAAGAACAGATGATCGTATCATCTAGTATCAATGAGAAAACATACTTAAAGGGTTTCCTTGAAGGAGTTCTTGAAGCTATTCAAGTGTCTAGTTTCTAGCGGTATCCACACGGTCTCCGGATGGTTGGATCTCCTCTTCAAAGCTCTTCACCAAGAGAGAAAGAGAAGAAAGGAGATAACTCCCACAAGGCTTGCATGGGCACCTAGAGTTGTAGTCGTTCTCCTCCCTATTTATAGACATTTGGTATGAGGTTTTTGATAGAACTTGAATATGCATCATGATTCATCAGAATAATCAGATTCATAAACCGAAATTAAACGTGTACCTGAATTCACCGAATTAATCTTCATCGAAGTAGATTGCTGAAGTGCAGAATAGTCTTCTTGAATATCCCTTATGTAACCTCCTGATCTCTAGAGGAAATAAGATTCTCTCTAGAGGGTTATGCGCATCAGGTTATCCAAGTGGACTATGGCCTCCTATTTATAGGGATGAGGAAATCTTAAGCCTCTAATCAGTCATTAGTCAGCCCATCAATAACTAATGACTGATTTACTGCCTCTACACATAATTAACCCCACACACATAAGTGAATGTTGTAATCCCCAGATTAAACATAATTAAATCACTTAATAGGATTAAAATGATACGATCATCCCATAGACCTTATGTGTGTGACCCATAGACCTTATGTGAATGTTGTAATCCCATAGACCTTATGTGTGTGACTCTCTAGGTCCATATATCTCACTAGTTAATAACTCAATTGACCAAATAACACCTTATTTTTTAACCTTAATTAATTATCCACATCCACTTATAAATTAATTAATGAAGAATCGATTTAACCCAATCGATAGGTTGAGTTGCCAGCCCGTTGGGTGCCAAGCTACACCATGCACACTAGGAGATATAGAGTATGTAAGAACTCACTTATGGAATCTTCCCTTCATCGATTATCATGTATGTATAATCCGTCATACACATTAGATTCATGAATGACTTAGGGTATGGTCAACTGTCAAACCCTAATCGGTCACTCAAGTTAGTACTGATGCATGTAGAAAATCATCGGGAACTCCTTCTCTGATATTTCTACTACCTTGGCCAAGGATTTCATCACATCTCATTCCTTGAGTCAATCTCCTCAAATACCAAGGGTGGATGATCCCATCTTGATCACACAAGCATCTTCGTGGACTTCATGTCGTATCCAATATATGACGTTTTAGATATCCGGTGGCTAGGGATTCATAAGTCACAATCAAAACACGATCATCCATCTACAAGATATCTTTCGTATCTCAAGTCAAAGGACCACATACACAAACCATGACATGAATCAACTTCATTGACAATTAGGTATAATACCATTCAGGGATTCATACGGATCAATTCAGTGAACTCTTTCTACAAAGAGCACCCACTATCTATCCTTAGTGTCTCCACACCAATGGCTATAGGATCAGCTATACTCATCATATGAGTTAGATTAGATAGTGCTATTCTTTCTGGATAATTCGATGTACTTCTCGAATATCTCACGAATAGGAATATTTAAAACATATTTTAAAGACTAGTGATCACTATATTATGATCTCATCATAATTTACTTAGTCATTGCACATGCTCATGAACTTCATTACAAACATCACACAAGAATGACAATGAATAAATTTCATTTCAATTAACATAAAGAAGATACATGAAAATGTGATTGGCTTATAGGCCACATAATATCCATCAGATCATACCCTAATTCATTCATGAGGCTTGCATAGACGACGGATTATAAATACATGGTAACCAATGACAACAAGGTTTCATACAAGAGTTATTATATACTCCATATCTCCTAGAGGATAAGATGTAGCTTGGCACCCAACTAACAGATATTGTATGGCCTATGAGCCAATCACACTTCCATGTATCTCGTTTATATTCATTGAAATAAAATTTATTCATTGACATTCATGTGTGATATTTGTAATAAATTCCATAAGCATATGCAATGACGAAGTGAATTTTGATGAGATCATAATACAAAGACCACTAGTCCTTAAACATATGTTCTAAATATTCTTATTCGTGGTATATTTCCGAATAACATCAAATTATCCAGAAAGAATAACACTATCTAATCCAACTCATATGATGAGTATGCATGATCCTATAGCCATCGGTGTGGAGATACTAAAGACGAATAGCGGGTGCTCTTTGGAGAAAGAGTTCATTGAAGTGATCCATATGAATATCTTAATGGTAATTATACCTAACTCTTAATCACGTTGATTCATGTCACGGTTGTGTAAGTGGTTCTTTGACTCAAGACACCACATACATCTTATGGATGTATAACCGTGTTTTGATTATGACTTCTGAATCCCTAGCCACCGGATATCTAAAACGTCATATATTGGATATGACATGAAGTCCTCAAAGATGATTGTGTGGTCAAGATAGGATCATCCACCCTCGGTATTTGAGGAGATTGACTCGAAGAATGAGATGTGATGAAATCCTTGGCCAATGTAGTGGAAATAGCAAAGGAGTTCCCGATGATTTCCTACATGCATCAATAGTAACTTGAGTGATCGATTAGGGTTTGACAATTGACCATTGATAACATGTAAATTATAAATGAAAATATATGATTATTAATGCGAATTAAGACATAAAATATTCCATTGTAATGCATGTTATCATATTTTTTTAGTATTTATTTATCATTATATAAAAATAAGTTATAATATCAAAATGCACTAATTTAGAGATAATTATTATAAATTAAAGACAAATATTTAAAGATTAGATTTTTCCTACTTTATATTTGAGATTATAATTAAGTTTTAATGCTAAATAATAAAATAAACCACTTTTTATACACTCATTTATTTTTTGAAGTTTTAAATTCTAAAAGAAATGAGTGTATTTTTAAATAAGAATTTATTCTCTTGTTATTTATGGAATTTGATTTTTTAGAATGATAGATAATTTCTGATCTAATAAAACAAATTTGGATTAATATGGAGTTGTATTTTAAAAGATATGAATTTTTAATTTGTAGGTATTTTTCAGGAATTTTTCTAATTCTTTATGAATTAAATTCAATTTATTTTGTATTAAATGAATAAAATATTATTTTTATCGCATGCTGATGTGACAGCTAACGTGGTGTGGACGAATAAGCACGTCATCACGTGGCGGCGTATGGACACACCACGTGGCATCGCGCATGTGTATACACTTGTGTATGTATGTGTACGCGTGTGTGTGCGCACGTGTGCGCGCATGTGATGAGAGAGATAAGCTTCTTTTTTCAGGTTAACGCTACTCTCCATAATGTGCATATCTTATATACACATCAGATTTCTTAGTTTTCATCATGTGGGACTATTTTTATGTTTTTATGTGCACAGGTGACGTGGTGTCGCGTGGAGCGTTTGATTCGCGCGTTAAAAGAAGATCATCGATCTTCACTTAAGGTGGGGGTATGTGAAGCATTTTGTTCATTGGAGAATCTTTATACAAATGATGTAATCTCAGTCGTTTATCAAACGAGTTATAATGGTTGAGATTAAAACTGACAAAAATGCATCCGGAGCGTTAGATCAAGATCGGACGGATGGTGTTCCATACATTTCTTCTTCACGCGCGACGTCATGAAATCTTGGCGATCCATCTTCGATCCAACGGACGCGATTTAAGCGTAACGATTCACATAAATGCGTTTCATCAGAGCCGTTGATCAAAGATTAAAACGCCGATCCGACGGTTACACCCAATTTTGTCCTATAAATTGAGATGTTCTTCGACAATGCAAATCATTCTTGGATGTTTTGGAGTCATTGAAGTATCTAGACACCACCATCCTTGAATCTCTCGCTTTTGTCTTCTTCTAGACACATTTCCGCATCCACAGAGGGGTTGAAAGTGTGATTTTGTCGAAAGAATAGGGAGAATTAACCTCTTGAACGGCGACGATTGACGGAACCAATCGATATGGTCGTTAATTGTACACCGATTCTTTCACGAATAATACCAAACTCACCAATTGTATGAGTAAATCACGAATCGAATAGCATAGTGGTGAATAATGGTAAAATCCACGGAGAAATAAGGTATTTTTGAGAGATCTTTTAAAATTTGATCAAATCGGACAATGAACTGTGGATAAAAATTAGCCAATTTGATATTTTTGGAAAGAGGACTCGAAGGCAAATCCACAAAATCAAAAATCACTGAATTTTGATCTGATTTTGTGGAGAAATCATCGAATGAACAAGAGAGAAATTTCTGAAATTAAAATTCGCGAAAAACTGATATTAAAATTGAAATTGACTCAAATTACAATTCAAAAATGAAATCTAAAGTTATACAAAGATAGATTAGGATGAAACACGATCCCTAACCCAAGATTGCACTCGAATTGATCCAATTATTTGCCGGATTCAAGGCTCTTCATCAAAATTCAGAAAACACGATTGTTGATATTCAAGCGTCGATTTCTTCATCGTCTCTCAACAAAATCTCACTCTCAAGCACTCTGTGGACGCAGAAATGAGTCTAGAAGCGGTTGAAAGCAAGAGATTCAAGGGATTTGGTATCTAAACAGTTTGATTTACTCGAATTGCCCTTGAATGCTTTAGAATATGGAGGAACATCTCAATTTATAGGGTAAATTGGGCGTAACCATCCTATCGGCCTTTAATCTTCGATCAACGGCTCTAATGAAACGCCCGGATGCAAATCGTTATGATTAAGTCGTGGCCGTTGGATCGTAAATAGACTATCGAGGTGATGCCACGTTGCGTGCGTTATAAATAACACATCACACGCCCGCCGTTAGATCTTGATCGAATGTTCAGATGCGTTTCCGTTGTTTTTAATCTTAGCTCTTATAACTGCTTTGATCAACGGTTGAGATTAGATTATTTTAAAAATGATTCACCAACGAATCAAAATGCACCACGTACCCCCCACCTTAAGTGATGATCAACAGTCACGATTCTTCACGCGATCGGACGCTCTATGTGCTGCCACCTCACCCCCCGCCTTTGATCGTCGATTGCGATTGATCGGACACTTCAGATTGCACCATGTCACCTGCGGGCTTATAAAAATCGTAAAAGTGAATTTTTAATTCAGAAAAATCGTGAAAAATTTATTTAAAATTCAGAAAAATTCAGAAAAATCCAAAAAAATCCCTAAAAATGAGAAAATTCATAACTTTCAAAATATTACTCCAAATTAATCCAAATTCATTTTATATGATCAGAAATTAAATAATCTATCATTTTAAAAAAATTAAGTTTAATAAATAACAAGAGAATAAATTTCTATTTCAAAAATACACTCATTTCTTTTAGATTTTAAAACTTAAAAAAATATATGAGTGTATATAAAATGATTTCTCTTATTATTTAACCTTAAAAATTAAATTATAATCTCAAGTAAATATGGGTTATGAAATTATTTATCTTTAATTCATCGTAATTAACCCTAAATTAATGTATTTTGAGATTATAATGATTTTTTCATAGAATAATAGATAAATACCCAAAAATATGATAACAGGCATAGGAATGGAATCTTTTATGCCTTAGTATGCATAAATAATCATGTATTATCATTTCTAATTAGCATGTTATCAACGATTGTCTTTGAAATCGCAGAATGAAAAAGCCTCTGATTCGGCGATCAATTCGATCATTTCGATCCCTATCTTAGGTTAGATTATGTGTTTTCCTCATAATCTTTCATCTTGTATCATTAAATTGTAATTTAAAATTGTAGATTAAGATAATTTTAGATTTTATTTCAGATTTCTCCCTCTTTGTGTTCAGAAATTTCTCTCAAATTCGCTCGTCGATTTCTCCGCGAATCTTGATCCAAATTTTATGATTTTTTTATTTTTTGGATTTGATTTTGAGTTATCTCTCAAAATTTATCAAAAGCCCTAATTTCTCGCCTCAATTCATCATCAGTTTTGATCAAATTTCAAAGATTTCTTCAAAAATATCTTAATTCTCCGTGGATTCGACCCTTATTCACCGCTATCGTTTCTAATTTGTGATTATTTCTTAAAATTGGTGAGTTTAGAATTTATTTTGACTTGTGTCTGTGTGTTTTCAATGGCGTCGTGGATTCAATTCGTCAACTATACCCTAAGTCATTCATGAGTCTCTTGTGGATGAAGGATTATACATACATGATAATCAATGACAAAAAGTTTTCATAAGGGAGTTCTTACATACTCCATATCTCCTAGAGTACGTGGTGTACCTTGGCACCTAATGGGCTGGCAACTCAACCTATCGATTGGGTTATGTTGATCCTTGATTAATTAATCTATATGTTGATGTGGATAATTAATTAAGGTTAACCAATAAGGTGTTATTTGTTCTATAGAGTTATTAACTAATGAGATATATAGACCTTGACGGTCACACACATAAGGTCTATGAATGTTGGTGGATATAGAAATAATTATGAGGGTTTTTATAAAAAATCTACATACCAAATGTCTATAAATAGGAGGAGAATGACCACAACTCAAGAAGCTCATGCAAGCATTGTGGGAATTCTCTCATTTCTTCTCTTTCTCTCTTGGTGAAGAGCTTTGAAGAGGAGATCCAACCATCCAGAGATTGAGTCGATACCATTAGAGGCTAAACACTTGAATAGCTTCAAGAACTCCTTCAGTGGAACCCTGTAAGTATATTTTCTCATACATACGAGATGATAGGATCATATATTCTTGGTTCATCAATATTTTGAATATCCGATTCAATGTATTCCGTTGTATTTAATGTTTTGATCAAAATTTTGAAAGTTTATCGACCTCAGAACCTAACACCAATATGATGGTAATTCCAACTGTCGATTGGGTTAAATTGATCCTTAATTAATTAAGTTATATGTTGATATAGATAACTAATAAAGGTTGACCAATAAGGTGTTATTGGGTGTATAGAGTTATTTACTAGTACGATGTATGGACCTAGAGGGTCACACACATAAGGTCTATAGATGTTGGTGGATAAAGACATAATTATGTGTTTTATAAAAATATGCATACCAAATGTTTTTAAATAGGGAGAGAATGATCACAACTCACGGTACTCATGCAAGCCTTGTGAGAATTCTCTCATTTCTTATCTTTCTCTCTTGGTGAAAATCTTTGAAAAGGAGATCTAACCATATGTCAATCGTGTGGATATCACTATAGGCTAGACACTTGCATACCGTTAAGAACTCCTTCAAGTGAACCATGTAAGTATGTTTTCTCATATATAGTAGAGGATAAGATCGTCAATTCTTGGTGCTTGGGTGTTTTGAGTGTTTGATTCAATATATTTTCATGCATTCAATATTTTGATCAAAATTTTGAAAGGTTTATCGACCATAGATCCCATCACTCCTACAATGTCATGTGCATCACTCTACGCATGTTTGACCTATATGCACGAGATTGAGGGGCATTACTCGAGAGTGGTATTGGGCCCCCACCAATTAGGACCCATTATCTCTATATCTTCTCCTCTCTTCTCTTTTTCTACAAGAACACATGTATTCTTCTTCTTTCTACGTGAATTCTAAGGTTTTTTGCTCTCACTATCTATAATATTGGATAAATGATGTTAATTATATCTTAAAAAATTAAAGAATGATGAATTATATGTTCAAAATGTGTATTTTCAAGGGCATCGGGTGTTGTTTAGAGAAACAATTTATTAAAGTGTTATATATAAATCCTTAAATGGTATTGCACCTAATTGTCGATTACTTTGATTCATGTCATAGTTTTATATAGAAACCTTAGACCTAAGCCACCAAAGGTGATTGTGTTTTAACTATGATCTATGAGTCCAAAGCCATTAAGATCCATGTTGTTCATGTAAGTAATTGTGTCTTCAAGATGGAATCATCTACTCTTGGTAGTAAGAGAAGACATACTCAAGGAAATAGTGAATTGAAGTCTCTGACCAATACAGAAAGGTTTTTAAAAATATTTTTTAGTTGCCTAGTTTCAACTAGAATAACGAATTAGGGTTTGACAGTTGACCATGCTCAATGTCATTGAAGGAGTGTCATGCAAATGAAGGATTATATATATATATATATGTGTGTGTGTGTGTGTGTGTGTATGTGTGTGTATTTTAATAGATAGAGGCTCCATGTGCTAATAGCATAAGCCCTTTACCTTCTAGGACAAGTGGTGTAACTTGGCACATCACATGTGAGTGACTCAACTTATCACCTAGGCACAATGGCTTGATTGTGTATAATGCCAAAGTTGATTGGAGAAGATCATTGCACCAGTGTGCATGTGACATCATGTTAGCATTCAATGATTGAAAATCTTGTAAATTCAGTGACTTAAATTGGAGGGGTTGAATTAGTCTTGTGCACTCTTTATCTTTTCTAATTCATGTCTTGTTATGATGATCTAGTAGGCCCATGTTGGGGTGACCAAATGAGCCCATGATCAAGAGCCATTAGAGTCCCATGTCAACATCCCATATTCTCCACTACCAAGCATCTCATGTACTCCACTATCTCACTCTCTTCTCTCTGTTTCATTAGTATTTTTTTGGTTAATGAATTATCAAGGATTTCATCTCCCACAGTTATCAAAGACACTATCTCTTCCCTAACCACACTATATTTTGATTGTTGTCATCATGGCCTTGCTGCCTAGTTCATCTCCCTCTTGTCGCCCTCAACATCTCCACATTGCTTCTTGCATCTCCTTATTGCCATTAATGTCTCCATGCCATTGCCTCTCTGTTGGCATGTTGGTGCCACTATTTTGGTCTATCATTCTAGTGGTTTTGTCTTGCTATTAATATTTCCCTACAACTAGTTCATAACATTCATATTTAACTTAAATTATTATCTTATTTAACTAATATTCATGCTTATTTTATGTGATTGTGATGCATGTTATCACAGTTTTATGAATTTTCTCCATTGGTATGTCATTTTACTAAAGTACATATTTATACATTATTTAGGGTTAATTATGTGCTTTATTGATGATTAATCTTTTGCAAGGTTAAATAAATAGAAATTAATCACTTTCCTTGATTTACTTTGACTTTCGTAGATGATTAGAAGAATTAATTTCAAGAAGAGAATGTTAGGATGATATAAAATACATTTCTTAAAGGATTATTTAAGTTTATTTTGAATTCATCCTATATTCTTCTTTTAATTCATATTTTAGATGGCATGATATAAAAAATGAATAAATTTGTGAGCCAATGGAGAAAATTTGAGTCAAAAAGGAGTTATATTTTTGAAGATATTAATTTTTGAATTTTTTGGATTTTTTTGGAATTTATTTTGATTTTTTAGAAGTTTTTCCGATTTTAATTCCTTTAAAAAAAGGGCAAAAAGGGTGGTATTTTCCCGCAGGAATTGCGGAGCTGATATGGCGCACAAAGAACACATGGCGGGGCCACACGAGGCCACATGGACGCTTGCGTGGCGCATACGTGGCACCTACGTGGCGCGGGGGTGGTCTTCGCGCTTGTAGGTGATGGGCCCACGGGTATAGTGGGCCCAGGTAAGAAGTTTGGGGCGGTAACGCATTTGCGTTAGAGAGCCCCACTTTACATACTTGCCTATTTCCCTTAAATTTCTCCGTGTGGGACTGTGTTCCCTTGGATTCTTAACTTGCAAGCGACATGACATTGCGTGGCGTGTCGGATGCGATCGCGATGATCGAGATGTGTCGATCGTGTGAACTCGAGTCCACTGGATCAAGGATCAATGCACATGGATAATGCAAACCGTTGATTTCATTAATGACATCGAACGATTGCGATTAATCGCAAATTCGGCTGATCGTGGGGATACATGTGGACGCATTGAGATGTTTCGATCGAGATCAGACGAGCGGAAAATCAGGAGATCGTGGGATCATGGCCCACGACGATCGCGCAATCGCGGCCGTCAATCCGTCTTCTCCCGAATCAAACGGCCCACGATTTTCGCGCTGAATTTCCTTATAAATATTGATGTTCTTCCTTTGTAAAGCAACTCTTGATTGAATCGTGAAGAGATTAAGAAATTTTGGAGCAAAATCTTGAATTCTTTGCAATCCCCCCGCGTTCTAGACTTGATTGCGATCCAATCAAGGCGGGATTGATCATGAATCATTACAAGATTTGATTGAATTCTCCCCTTGAACGCCAACCGTACGTCGAGGAAGAAACCGATCAAATACATTTCAATTGATGCGATTTGGAGCCCAATCTTCACATTAATTGGGTTAGTAGTGTGAATCGATCATTCATCTTTGCAACAATTGTGATTTATATTAGATTTAGGTAGTTAATTTCTTCTTTTAAATCGATTTGTTCTTCATTTTCACCCAAATTAGGTTCAGATTTTTGCTGATTTTGAAACAAAGATTTCTCCCTGATCTTAAGTCTAAATCATTTGATTTTAGTTTCATTGGATTCCTTCTTTCATCAGCTTTCTTTAGATAGGAAAATCATAAAATTTTATCATCTTTTGACCCTTTAATTTGACGTTTGACCATCTACTGTTCATTTTCAAGCAGAAATTAGGCGTTGACTTGCGGGGGCAATTACTCTTAAAATACAAGGTGAAATTTGACAATTTTGGTCTCTTTGGATTTCTTTGGTTGTTAGCTTTCTATTCATATATGAATTTTAAGATTTGGATATCATTTGGTTAGTCAATTTGACGATTTACACCAAAGTGTTTATTTCGGGATTTTTCTGATCTTTGATATTCAATTATTCATAATAAATCCAATTCTTATCAAAAAATCACGAACTATATATCAAAAATTTGCATTTTCTCTCTAGTTTGTAAATATATAATTTTTATAATATTTTAAGCTCTATTTATTTTCTGATTTTACAAAAAGTCAACAGTGGGTCAAAGTCAATGCTTTGACCTTGACTTTTGATATTTCTTCGTCAGATCAGCTTCTAAATTCTTAAATATCTTATTTAGAATACTTATATCATTAACATTAATTAAATATCATTTTCACTTCTTTAAATCCTTAATTTAACCTAAGTTTGACCAAGTCAACTCTTCAAACAAGGTCAACATTGTTCTTTGTAGATCGACCTGATCTTTACACTATACTTGATTTTATATCTTTGTTATTGTGAGTTTGGAATTATAAATTATTTAAAATCCAAAAAATCTTAGAAATTTGTATCTTTCAAAATACAACTTTTTTATCCAAATTTTCTTCATTAGATTAGAAATTAATTAACATATCATTATGTGTTAGGTTACTTTTGAAATAATAGGATAATAAAATGTTTATACCAAAAACTATCTATATTCACTTATTAAAGCCAAAATAAATTAATTTCAAAGTTGCTTTACAATTAAATCTCTCATTATTCTATGTATTCTACATAATTATATCGTGTAAGTATTAAACATTCATAATATCATGAAAAGTAAGGCTATACTTAGAAGAGTTCAGTATTTGAAAATTTAAACTTTTGAATTACAAAAAAAATAGCTTTGAATAATGATATTGATACTTGAAAAGTAATGACATAGAATTCATGAAAATGCATTTAAAATATGATAACATTCATTATGAATATATTGAATGTAAATCTGAATACACTAATAATCATATATTTGCAATCTTATTTTTTTATTTATTAGGAGGTTGGTCTTGTAGCACATCTTTGGCAAGAGGGCAGTTATCTAGCACAACTATCAAACGAGGGCAATTGTCGAGTGGAGATCAGGGAGAAGCGGGATTTTTTGGAGGCAAAGAGGGTTGGAAAGCCACTACTATGCACTAACATGAGAGCAACACCAAAATGGCAGAAGGTTGGCACTGACAATTGGGCAATGTTGCCATGATAATGGGAAGCACTAGTATTTTAAGATATGTTAATTAATTAAGGATATGTTATTTTAATTATAAATGATAATGATATGTTAATTAATTTCTAATCTAATGAAGAAAATTTGGATAAAAAAGTTGTATTTTGAAAGATACAAATTTCTAAGATTTTTTGGATTTTAAATAATTTTCTTTATTTTTTGAATTTATTGAACTAAAACTAGCGAAAATGTGACCCAATTGAGGCAGTTGTCATGGTGGAACCTAAATGACAATGCATACGTGTGGTGACATGTGACAACACCTAAGGGTGCCAAGTGGCTTGCAAGTGGTGCGCAGTTGAGGGGAGTATTAGCTTTAATAATAATAATATATATATATATATATCCCAATAAGGATTTACCTATATTATTTAGAAGGAAATATCTTGAATTAAACTCATGTGTGGCTAACTCATTTTTCATTTTATCATAAAGAAAGTGGCGCAAAGAGCAGCTTTCAATGTGGCGGGATCATCTTTGATGCTTATCATCGCTCACACTGATGCATTACGTATGTCAAATGGTTTGGTGATGATTTATCTTATTTCCAATCCCTTCGAGCCATTGTTTTCAGGAGTTATAACGGCTAGAATGAGTGGATGTTTACACTCCTTAACTATGCGACGTGGCAATGTGGTGATAGGAGGAACATTGGAACCACATGCAGCAACAACTATGAAATATTGCTTCAAGGAAGCTCAACAATGTGGCGTGATCATGGCCCTCCATCTCAAATCCAATGATCACGAATAATGATAGCAATTTGAAGCCTAAAATGGCATGCAATAGAATCTTAATTGCGCCATGATCTAGCAGTCACACCCAATCACCTCAATAGATCAAGAGTGGCTATCCCTAGGTTTGGGCAGCTTAGTGTCAACTCACAAGACCCTTGTAGGCCATAGCTTTTTGTTAGGGTTTGGTATTTGGTGAAAGCCAAAAGAGTCTAGTGGGTTAATAAATCTAGAAAAATGGAAGTTGAAAAAATTTAGATGAGCCGTTTAACGATCCCTCAGCCATAGATTTATTCACCACTCTAGGAACCATCTCCAACACGAGACTATCGAGAGACGAGAGCCAGCTTAAGAAGCACTAAAAGCCATCGACTTGTCCTAAGATGAGGCGCTGCGTAGAAAGAGGATGCTTCAGGGCATCAGGATTCAGGGCGACCAAAGAATGGAAAAACTGCATATTTAAAAAGTAATAAAATAAATTTTCAACTTTAATCCTTTTGGTAGATGCTTACGGATCCCCCGGCTTCCAAACGGGCCAGGCCCGAGTTTAAAAAACTCACCGGCCCAGCAAGAGCCTTAACTGTTCTAGGGTTGTTCAAACCGGGCAAAGATTTATCCGTCCTTAAGGCGGGCGATAAACCCTAGCCGGTCGATGCTGCCGCTGCTCCGGCAGCAGCAGAACTCGTCTATTCTCTTCAAGCAATCTCACTGTAATCAGTACATAAGATGCTCTGTCTCGCCTTCCTCCTCAGCATGTGCAGCGGCTGCATGCGACCTCCTCCCGAGCTTCTCCATCTCCCAAGGCGAAGATGGTTTCTCTTCGAGCCATGGCGCGGAAAACGACCATCCCTCTCAGGGCGATGCTCCGGCGAGATCTCACGCCCGAATCCCCTCGGAATGCTTTTCCTTCGCCGGATTGGGGCGACGTAGTGAGTTGAAGGATGCTATCAGCGTCTTCCACAGGATGCTCAACCGAAGAACGAGCTCGTATTCCATCAGCTCCGAGATGATCTTGGATCTCTACGATAAGGTACTGGCTCATCGAGAGGTAGTTCCGGGGAGAAGTCCCATGTTTGGAATCTTTTTAGGGCATCTCTGCAAGAGAGGATGGATCAAGGAGGCTGTCTCCTTCTTCCGGGAGAATATTGAAAATGGAAAGCTTCAGCCTAGTACTGACCTCTTCAATGCCATGGTCAAGGAGTCTTCCAGCATCTCTGCAAAGTCCATTGTTTCTTTGATGATCAAGTCAGGAGTCTCCCCTGACGAGTCCACTTACAATTATCTGATCCAGAGATTGGTAGTTGAAGGATTTTTAATGGAGGCGCTTGCTCTTTCCGTATCTATGGAGATCCACGGCATGGATGATGACATTGTGACGTATAATTCTCTCATCTATGGTTTCTGCCTCCATGGGAAGATGGGCACGGTTTGGAAGATCTTAAAGATGATGATCGTCAAGGGGTTCCACCCGGGATATCTCACTTATAGAGCTCTGATGGTCGGATACTTTCATGGGGGAAATATCAAACGTGGGATAGAGTACGTGAACGCAATCATCTCCAGAGGATACCGGATGAATATCGTCACGTGCAACATCGTCTTCCATGCCCTATGTGAAGCGGGTCGGCTGGATGAGCTTGAAGGATTCCTCAACGAGATCAAAAGGAATGGGCCGGAGGTTGATCACATTGCATACTCAACCCTGATCCATGGTTTCTCGAAGCTTGGAGAAACCAAGAAAGCCCAAGAACTCTTCCATTCTATGATTACTGGAGGAATCATCCCAAACTCTTACAATCATCTCTCTCTCATCCTTGCTCTATGCCGTGAGGGCCAGCTGGCGGAGGCACGAGGCCATCTTAGGCGAGCAGAGAAAGATGCAATCCTCTACAATGCAGCCATAGACAGGCACGGAAAAGCTGGGGACACAAAAGGAGCTCTTTTGCTTCTAGGAGAGATGATCAAATCAGGCATATCCCCCACCATCGTCACCTTCAACTCCATCATCCACGTTTTCTGCTATTCTAGGAAATTGGGCCTGGGCCGGGAAGTGAAGGACACAATGATTCGACATGGTCCACAACCAAACACCATCTCCTACACTACTCTCCTTGATGCATACTGCCGAGAGGGGGATGTTGCAACCATGGTGGAGCTCTTTGATGAGATGATGGGGAGAGGGATTGTGCCCAACACAGTCACTTACAGCGTGATCATGAAGGGGTTTTGTAGGGCTGGGCTGTTGGGAAAGGCAGCGAAAGTGCTCAATGACATGCTGTCAAAAGGGATTGTAGCTGATCAGATTACCTTCAACACTCTCATTCAAGGATTCTGTGAGGCTGGGGATGTTGGGATGGCTATAAGGGTCTATGAGGAAATGGTCAACCATGTGGAGCCAAGTGCGGTGACTTATAACCTTCTGATCAATGCTCTATTGGTTTCAAAGAATCTATTGGCAGCTGAGACTCTCTTCAATGATCTGATGGAGAGAGGAGTTCAGTTAAGAAAGTTTGTTTTTCAGGTACTGATTCAGGCAGAGTGCATAATGGGAAGCTCACATAAAGCAGTGGTCTTGTTTGAGAGGATGGTTAGGGCTGGTTTTGAGCCATCAGTTAGAGATTACACGGCCGTAATTCGTCGGCTCAGCAAGCGCTGCCGCCTTAGAGCCGTCAAGATATTTATGAACATGATGTCGCGGGACGGGGTTAATCCTGATCAGGTGCTGTTTGATGCTGCAATCGAAGCTTTCAATAAGGAAGATAACCGGCTTTCAGTGCTTGTTTTGAGAGGGAAAGTTATTACCAGTGGTCTGGAAGCTAATCGGGTGTCAAGAACTTCTCACAGCAGTGGATCATATTCTAACTGCCTCTTCGTGAATCCTCCCTCTCAGTCAATTATGTAATTGATCCAAATACGATGTAATTTACATGTAAAAAGGTGTAAAGATTGCATACCGCAAAAAAAAAATCTGGACAGTCTGATTAGGGTTTTTTTGATTTTCCATCTTGTGGTCTTGGAATCTTTCTGTATTCATAATGGTATATGTCGATTCTCTCCTGCAGCATCTGTGAAATAAGTAAACATATCTTCAGAACTAAATTCTGTTGAAAAAAGGTCTAAGCGAGTCTAAAAGTCAAAGTAGGAGCGGTGCCTTAAGTTCTTCTTCCAAGGAGAATTTCTTAGGCTTGTAGCCTTCCATGGGTCCTGTTCTTGAAAGGGCCTTTGTTGTCTCCAGTAAATCCCACTCGATTTTGTCCTTCTCCTTTGTAACTTCTTTGCTAAAAAATCAACAAGTTTTATTTTCATTTCAATAACGAGTTTTATTTCCAGGGACTCACACTAGGTCTGGACCAAGAAGAAACATGCCACGTCACAAGTCATTGTCCAATATTGACTAGTCAACTGTGCCATATCGCACAATGGCTACAAGTGATGAGTCAACCTCATACGAAAAAAAACAACTTTCTGCTGAGATTTGAATCAAGGTAGATTTGACTGAGTATCAACAGTTAGTTACTTGCCTGCCGGTGATGAGATGAGCAAGGCCAACTGAGCCGAAGACGGTTAATGAGACAAGGGGCAGACCGTAGCGGATAAACGGACTTTTTCTGCTCCATTTGTTAAATTTTGAAGCAGAATTTAAAATCCGTGCAGGTGAAACTGATGAATTTGTTCTGTTCATCGAGGATATTTGTGAATTGCTTGTCATTTTGGCGGTCCAGGAGGATTCTGTAAATTAAAAACCAGATCACAATAGTATTCCCACGATAGATTTCAAAGTAAATCACAGATTTTTTTACTAAACTTATAAAATATACCATGGGGCAATTGAATATTTCAGGCATCAAATCTTAGACTTTCCACACACCGGTTATTGATTAATATGCCTCAGAATTATCAAGATAGGTGAAAAAAAAGATCTAACCAGCAATGCGGGCTAATTCCTTAGTTGAAAGCTTGATAATTTCATCAAATAACCCGGATAAAAAGGCACGGAATCAACAATTTCATCCAGA
This sequence comes from Lemna minuta, assembly GCA_024174645.1. NCBI lineage: Eukaryota > Viridiplantae > Streptophyta > Magnoliopsida > Alismatales > Araceae > Lemna > Lemna minuta. The sequence continues at coordinate 9,128,712 of CM044107.1, forward strand.
AAAACAGGCCACCACTGATTGTTTAGAACACGGTTGATACTTTGGATTCATAACATTGACAAGAGCTCAATGATTTGATTCAAGAACCAAAACCTGAATCGTCCCGGAAATTAAAATAGATACAAGTTTTCGGAAATTTAATGTACATATCACCAGAAGAGGTAGTCGATAACAATATGAATCTCGGTTGCTGACGAGAAAACATATTCAGACGATTATGCAGCAAACATAAAATTTCCAAATTCGAATACCTTAAGGATCTAAATTCGCTAATTTGGCATCTCCAGAAGACGGCGGATGCTGAAGTGAGAAAGAGAGAGGTTATTTCTACCTCAGCGGAAAACTCGACGGCTGCGCCGCCCGGAGCCGAGAACGAAACGGAAAGAATCCATAACGGCCGATTAATCCGGACCGTCCAGTTGTTCTCATCACACCGTTGCCCCTCACCGCGATCGAAGGATAATTTCGTCTTTTCCTTTTACAGTTAACCCGGTGCAATCCGGTTCTGGTCGAGTCAGCCGATGCAATCCGGTTCGAGTCGGTATCACCGCCGGCTCACCGCTGCGTCACGGATAGCATCTCATTGCCCGAGAATATCCGGCTATTCGCCACGTCATCTGAGTAAGAGAAATAGAAGAGCAGAGAGCTAGTTTTCTGGAAATCCAGATTTCTAGATCCAGATTACTTGACATACAGAGGAGAGAGATAAATTGTAGGTATACGGCTTGGTCCAGATCCATTGATAGTGAGCGAAAAACTCGCCATGAAATTTTGGGTTTAACCGTTTACATTAAAGAGCGGGACCTTGTACGGATTCGTATTCGGAGAGCTGATTCATGAAACGCCAATGCGTGAGAGTTCTGTTCCCGGAAACCCGGTCAGGTTCATTTCTCTATCTTACCGGGGCGTGAACTACGGTAAATTCCGCTGGAGATCAACGGTCACAATCATCTGCATGGCGGAGAACGCCGACTCGCGAAGCACCGTATCAAGAATCGCCTATAAATAATCTACCTCGCTAACTTCAATGCTCCCATTCTTAGTTTCTAACAGTTGCCGCCTTCGTCGGAGTTTTCGAGATGGCGGAAACGATGAGGAAGAGAAATTCGGGAGGAGGCGAGGATGATCGATCCGATGCGATCAAGAAGAGATCCAACCGTAGCTGGAGCGGCGATCCGGCGCAAGCGCTGGCCAGCGCGCGGCACGAGTTCGGAGAGCACGGCGGCGTGAACATGTCGATCGAAGCCTCCGCTACGTTTACCGTCATGGAACCTGACACGATGAGGAAAATGTTTGCCGGCGAACTCGGTCCAGAACGCGATTTCTTCATCTACAGCCGCCATTTTAACCCTACCGTGCTTAACCTAGGACGCCAGATGGCGGCTCTAGAAGGCACCGAGGCGGCCTATTGTACGGCCAGCGGAATGTCCGCTGTTTCCTCTGTTTTGCTTCAGATCTGTGGCAAAGGAGGCCATATTGTGGCCTCTAGAAGGTTATACGGCGGGACCTACGCCCTGATGTCTCGATTCTTGCCGAAAAAGTGCGGGATCGAGACGACTTTCGTCGATATCGGGGATCTGGCGGCGGTTGCGTCGGCGATCAAGGAGGGCGAGACGAAGATACTGTACTTCGAGTCGGTGGCGAATCCGACGCTCGCGGTCGCCGACGTGCCGAGTCTCTGCGCCCTGGCGCGTGAGAAGGGGCTGATGGTGGTCGTGGACAATACCTTCTCTCCGATGGTGATCTCCCCGGCCAGGCTAGGCGCCGACGTCGTCGTCCACAGCGTCTCCAAGTTCATCAGCGGCGGCGCTGACGTCATAGCCGGTAAATTCTTCCTTTTCTCTTCACGTTTTATAACAGAGTTCCAAGATCTCGGGAGGCAGATTCCCGACACGTGGCTCCGTTGCGACGCTTCCAGAAAAAGATAGAATCACGTGATGACAAAAGTGAACAGTGAAAATAGACGAAACGGGAGAGTTTTTTTCTCCATCCGGAGTTGCAACGTGGCGGAGCATTCTCGACCCGTGGAGCCCAGGGTAGTAGTCTAGTAGACTGATCTGTAATTAAAAAACTTTCAGGGGCGATATGCGGGCCGGCGAGTCTAGTCAGCTCGATGATGGACCTCCAAGAAGGAGCGCTGATGCTCCTGGGGCCCACGATGAACGCGAAGGTGGCCTTCGAGATCGCTGAGCGGCTCCCGCACTTGTCCCTACGAATGAAGGAGCACTGCAGGAGAGCTGCCACGTACGCAGAGAGGATGCACAGGCTGGGGCTGAAGGTTATCTACCCGGGGCTCCCCAGCCACCCTCAGCACGAGCTCTTCAAAACCATCGCGAACCCGGGTTACGGGTTCGGGGGGGATGCTCTGTCTGGACATGGGCACGGAGGAGAGGGCCAACAGGCTCATGGACCATCTCCAGAATTCGACCCAGTTCGGGCTCATGGCCGTCAGCCTAGGTTACTACGAGACGCTCATGTCTTGCTCGGGGAGTAGCACCAGCAGCGAGCTCAATGAAGAGGAGAAGGAGCTCGCTGGCGTCTCTCCCGGCCTGGTGAGGATGTCCATCGGCTACAGCGGCACTCTCGAGCAGAGGTGGGCACAGTTCGAGAAGGCGCTCTCGTGGATGCAGGATGAGCCCTGCTTCGCCAAGAACTGATGCTCTCTCTCGTCTGTCTCTCTCTCTCTTATTATGTGTACTGTTCGACTTAAAGTTAAGAATGCGCTGCTTGTTAGGAATACTTCACCCAAGCAAGTCATCGGTCAAAAGAAAGGATACTTAGAACTAAAATGCATTCGAATAAACTCTTTTAGGGAATAAAATTAATTATTCAGAATTACAAAGATGTCCCTTTTAGGGTATTCTCCCTTAACATGATGTCATTTCTGTATCTTACCGGCGGTGAACTACGGTAAATCCCGCTGGACATCAACGGTCACAATCATCTGCATGGCGGAGAACGCTGACTCGCGAAGCACCGTATCAAGAATCGCCTATAAACTAATCTACCTCGCTAACTTCAATCCCCATTCTCAGTTTCTAACAGTTGCCGCCTTCGTCGGAGTTTTCGAGATGGCGGAAACGATGAGGAAGAGAAATTCGGGAGGAGGCGAGGATGATCGATCCGATGCGATCAAGAAGAGATCCAACAGTCGCTGGAGCGGCGATCCGGCGCAAGCGCTGGCCAGCGCGCGGCACGAGTTCGGAGAGCACGGCGGCGTGAACATGTCGATCGAAGCCTCCGCTACGTTTACCATCATGGATCCTGACACGATGAGGAAAATGTGTGCCGGCGAACTCGGTCCAGAACGCGATTTCTTCATATACAGCCGCCATTGTAACCCTACCGTGCTTAACCTAGGACGCCAGATGGCGGCTCTAGAAGGCACCGAGGCGGCCTATTGTACGGCCAGCGGAATGTCCGCTATTTCCTCTGTTTTGCTTCAGATCTGTGGCAAAGGAGGCCATATTGTGGCCTCCAGAAGGCTATACGGCGGGACCTACGCCCTGATGTCTCGATTCTTGCCGAAAAAGTGCGGGATCGAGACGACTTTCGTCGATATCGGGGATCTGGCGGCGGTTGCGTCGGCGATCAAGGAGGGCGAGACGAAGATTCTGTACTTCGAGTCGGTGGCGAATCCGACGCTCTCGGTCGCCGACGTGCCGAGTCTCTGCGCCCTGGCGCGTGAGAAGGGGCTGATGGTGGTCGTGGACAATACCTTCTCTCCTATGGTGATCTCTCGGGCCAGGCTAGGCGCCGACGTCATAGCCGGTAAATTCTTCCTTTTCTCTTCACGTTTTATAACGGGTAAATGTCAAGAGCTACCCCAACCTTTTCCCCGCCAGATCTACCCAACCTTTTAAAACCCCCAGATCTACCCCAACCTTTCATAAAATTGGTCAGATCTAACCCAGCTGCTGACATGGCAATTTCGGAGTCCACTGTGCATGGATGTGGAGTCCACGACGGAGGCTGACGGGGACGGAAGCCACCTGGCCGTCACGTCAGCCAAGGGAAAAAATAAATTGTGGGGGGAGAGAGAGCGGCAAGAGAGAGCGGCAGAGGGGACAGCGGCAAGGGAGAATGGCAAGTTTAGGGTAGAGGGGACAGCGGCGAGAGAGAGCGGCGGAGTGGGGAGCGGCGGCGAAGGGGAGACCAGCGGATCTGCGGACGGCAAGGTTAGGGGAGAAGGTCTTTGATTCCCTTTAATCCTACAGAGAGTAGGCATCATATCTTTGCTTAATTATCCACTGAAATCACTATTTACAGTATGTCGGATTTAGAGGTGGTTTACCTTTCCAATTTTGTGTGTAGATTTTCTTAGTCGGTGCATCATTGGATTTTTCATCTGATCTCTTATACATATCTTGTCAATTTCCTAGTTTTCTCTCACCCAAAATCTCACTGATCCGTAGCAAGATCTGAAAGTTTTGGATATTGTTCTATAGTCAAGAGAGTTCAAAATTCTTATCTAGAATTTTATGTGCCAGAGTTTCACCCTTTAATCTCTAATTATTAATTCATATTGGTTCATGTTTGTTAAACTATTATTTTTCTCCTTTCTTATTGATGTATTTTATCCTAGAATGTACAATTGGGCCATAGACTATAAATGGCCCAATCCCCTTATTTTTCCCTTTTTTATTTTATTTTTATCTATCAGAATTATCCGATTTACTTTTTTGCCCCTGAACTAGTTGTTGGCGCAACAGCTATATAGCCGTTGCCCCAACAGTTGTCTTGGGAACTGGGGGAGGCAAAAAGGGCTATAAATAAAGACCCTCCCCCAACCCGATTTTGTATCTTTTTCTTCCCTCTCTTTCTCTCCACAGAAAGCTCAATAAAATCTTTTCTTATTTACCTATTTGTCTCTTATGCCCATGATATGACAGCAGAGTATTCCGAATGGGCGATAGGTGAGTCTTCGCGACAACCGACGGCGACAACGGCATATGATGTTGACTACGCTAGTGAGAATGATGCTGAATATATTCCTTCTAGATATAATGAGGATGGCGATGTTTCTACAAGTGATTACTATGGATATTCCAGTGAAGAGTGGAACGATGAATTTGTTGATGGACGAAGGAATAAAGAAGAACAATCGCAGCTACAAATATTAGTTGACGGATATCGTAGTGAGTATGATAATTCAGCCAATGAGGAAATCAGTCCCGTTGATACTGATGAGGAGGTTGGAAGCATAAAGAACATACCCAGGGGCAGAAGGTACGATCCGGGATGCCCTATTGAGGCGATTACATTTAAAGTGGGCATGACATTTGAATCGCATGTGGAATTTACGTCAGCTGTGAAGAATTACAGTATATCAAATGGTTTTAACATTAAATTTCGGAAGTCCGGTCAACGAAAAGTTGAGGTCTTATGTGATAGGGACTGCCCATGGAGGATATATGCTAGTCTTGATGGTAGGAAGGAATACTTTGTTGTAAAGACACTAAATGATATTCATACGTGCAGTAGAGCACCAAGAAACAGACAAGCCGATTATCAGTGGATCGCAACGCACTTCTTGGAGAAATTTCGGATGGATATGAATTGGAAGGTGTCGGATATGTTGCGGGAAATCAATGAAAAATTTAGAATCACAGTCTCAGAGCACACATGCTATAGAGCTAGATCCGCGGCGCGAAAGATGCTTCAAGGAACGTTGAATGAGCACTACCACATGATGCCCGCTTATGTTCATGAGTTGATGAAGGTCAACAGGGGGGGGACTTTCGAGTTAGTCGTTGATAAAGAGACCCCTGAATCTTTGAGTAGGTTTAAGAGGCTCTATATATGCTTCGATTCACTGGCACACAGTTTTCTTGTCGGGTGCAGACCGGTCATTGGGTTAGACGGTTGTTTTCTGAAGATCGAAACGAAAGGGCAACTGTTGAGTGCCGTAGGGAAGGATGGGAACAATCAAATGTTCCCTATTGCTTGGGCGGTGGTTGAGGGAGAGAACCAGGACTCTTGGACTTGGTTTATTAAACTGCTGATGCAAGATTTAGGCATTTTCGATGGACTTGGTTGGACGGTTATAAGCGACCAACAAAAGGTGAGTAACTGTCACCTTCAGAATAGTATAATTATACAGAGTCTTATTTGTCTACGGTGGAACTAATATGTTCTAATAATTTCTTGCAGGGTCTAGAGAATGCAGTGTCGTATCTTTTGCCACACGCGGAGCATAGGAATTGTGCAAGACATATTTTTGCGAATTGGAAGAAGAAAGGGCATTCCACTGAGGCATTGAGGGCCTTATTTTGGAAAGCTGTAAAGTGCACTACGCATGAAGACTTCACGAGGACCATGAGACGGATGAGCACGCTGAAACTGCAGGCCGCGCAGGACTTCCAAGCTGTACGTCTAACGAAATTTTGCAGGGCTTACATTAGTGAACGGCCTAAATGTGAGGTCATCAATAATAACATTTGTGAATGCTTCAACAACTACATCCTCCATGCTAGGTCTAGACCTATCATTGACATGCTGGAAGATATCAGAACTGCAATCATGCGGAGAATTATTGAGAAACGTGAGTTGTTTTCTGATAGATCTGATGAAGTATGCCCTCGTGTAAGATTGCTGCTTGAAGCGAACAAGGTGGAGTCTAGGAGATGCAATGTTGCGCATTCGGGCAATTATATATTCGAAGTGACACTGTCTGGAAACAGATTTATGGTGGACTTGAATGCTCGAGCATGTACTTGCAGATATTTCGATGTAAGAGGCATTCCGTGCTCCCATGCCGTTGCCTGCATTCACTCGGTTAGGCAAGATCCTGCCAATTTCGTCTCCGATTATTTCAAAAAAGATGCGTACGAACGTGCTTACAACCGCGATATCCCCCCAATGAATGAGCGGAATTTGTGGACTGAAGTTAAAGTGGGCTACGTATTCCCCCCTCTCGTAAGGAGACAACCCGGCCGACCCAAGCAAAAAAGAAGAGTTGACAGTAGTGAGAGACATCTTACCGGTCCAAGTCTATCCAGGAAAGGCATGCAGATGACGTGCTCTATCTGCCACCAGGTTGGCCACAATAAGAAGACATGCACCCAAAGACGGATGGAAGATGGAGGCAAAGTATGGTTTGACCTTTTTCCAAACTTTCTCAGCATGCTCCAATTCTCTTCTTGAACGTAAAGGACTGAACATGTATCCATTAATCACACAGAGATCGCAGGGGGCTACATAATTTCCACTTCGTCAGGTAGATGTTGCCCATCAGACCGGAGGAATTGCCATCGCCAACCACTGCTCCAACGGCAGCGACAACACGACAACGCCAACCCGCATATTCTTCTCCTTCACTGGGTTGCTGAACAGGTATTCATTTAATCCTTAAAACCAGCCGGTAGAGTGAAGTTGTTTCACGGACAACGTCTGTCCTATGTCGGCATTTTGGCTTGTAGGGTGCGGAGAGGTCGATGAGGTATGGAGAAGGCCACGCTTCTAGATGGTCCGACCAAAGTACAACGTTTTCGGTGAGTTATCAATTTCATTATTGTCATAAAATGGATGGTAATGTCTTTCCTAAATATTTTATTCACCATTCTTTTCAAGAGATTTTGTGTGGTCTAAAATAGATGGAAAAATTGTTCTCTACATGTCATGCTCATTGGCCCACAACTCTATATATCGTTCAAAATGTCATGTAAGATCCCGAATGCAAAGTTGTCCAGGTAGAGGCCGCAAGAGTTCTTGAGCCTCCACTCTATCATGCCTATGCGGGAGGAACATGCAAATAGCCTATATATAATTTGATTCCGCTTGTTACTAGATATTAGATAAATGTACTTTAAAGTATCATTTTTCCTCTCTCTTTTCTCCTATTTAGAATTCTCTTTTTCTTCACTTTTCTTCTTGTTTTTCCTTTCTCTTTCTATCGCCTCCCAAAAATGACCTCTTTGCCCTTGTATTAGCCGTTGGGCAACGGTCAAATGACCGTTGCCCCAATGGCTATATGGGCCAGGCCGTTGGCTATATAAGCCAGACTCCCCCAACACGAATTTGTATCATCTTCCCCCCCCCCCCCCTCTTTTTTCTCCCCTCCAAAATATTCAATAAAGATTCACATCTATATTTCTTCTTCAGCTACATATTGGAGAAGAGTTTGTCTGTCACCAATCTCTTTGTCTTTGTCTTGATTTTTCAAATACTTTTAAGTTCCTCTTCTCTATCAAGTGATTTATCCACATTTGTCCTCAAGGGGCGTGTTTTGTCATATGTTATGATCCTTCTCAGAGCAGCTACCCTTCAGGTTTGTATTTTTTCTTTCTATTTTACCCTTCAGTTACCCTTTTTTTCCTTACTTTACCTTGATGTTGATAAATACTTGTGTTTCTTAGAGTTTTGAGGGGGTAAACTTGCTCCTGGCGGCCATTCTCATTTACTCTGCGTACAATTTATACTTTCTTTTGTGATTTTTGTCTCTCTCCCTCTTGCATTTATCTTTTAGTTATACTCCCACTACGTCCGGATAGTGATTGTTGAACATGTCTTATATTGGAAAGAAAAACATAAATTTTGCACCTAAATCGTATTTTCCCCCTTTCTCGCGTCTTTTTCTGCCCCTCTCCGCTCTTCTCCTTTCTCTCTCATCCATTTCTGGAAAGCTTCAAACCTCAATTGAAATATAAAATACCCAATTATAAACGATTGTTCCTTGGATTTTAACTATACATAGCCTATAAATAGTGGAATAATATTAAATTACATGTATTAGAGTGTCTGCTTCTTGGACTGAAGTATCTGCAAGAACTTGATAGATCATCCCAAAATAGGACGAGAAGAAGAAAAAAAAAAATTGTGGATCTACCATTGAAAATTGAGATTTTCAACACCCAAAGAAATAGTTGAATAGAGTAATCCACTGATCTCGAGCGCCGCTGGAGAGGAACTCTTCCGGCAACGCTCGAGATGGGGATCCTGATCTCGAGCGTCGTCGAACAGTTCATGATTGATTGACAAATTCACGATTTTGATCGAACAAATAGAAGAAGAATTGACTAATTCGAACAAACGGACAATCAAAAGATTGTCGGGGCATCGACAGGGAGATTTAAACAAATCTGATGGAAATATTCAAGTCGGCAGCACATCTAGGCGCCACCGCCGGCGCGAGAATCGGTGATTGGTTCCTCAGACTCGAAGAAGAGCAGAGAAGAAGAGAGGAGTGTTCCGACCGCCACCGCGGCGGAGATCTGAGTCATGGCCAAAGCCGCCGACTCCAGCGCCGGCTTTGGCGAACCGTCGCTGATTTGCGCCGAAACCTTGCCCTTCTCATCTGCAGATCCGCTGCTCTTCCCTTCGCCGCCGGCCCGCCGCTGTCCACTTCGCCTACTCTCTGTAGGATTAAAGGGAATCAAAGACAAATAACCTCAAATTGAGTGTGAAATTGATGGAATTGAGTGTTTAATCACCTAAAATTTATGGCGAACAATATTGAACTCTAGATCACCTTCAAAATTTGAATGAAATGAATAGGAGATCACCGTAAGAGTTAGATAAAATCAGAATGATACCATAATATTTGAGATTTTTTCTGGATAGACGCAACTGATTACGAGTCGAAACAAAATTCACGCTTAAAAAACACGGATGAAATCGCGGTAAATCCCTTTTAAATCTTGAATCTGATTTCAAAGCTAATCGATCAAGACACAAAAAATAAATCGGGACTCCGGCGGTGACAGATCAAACATCCAAAGAGGGACTCCGGCGGTGATAGATCGCGGTCAAGACCTTGGATCTACCGTATACCGCGTGATATCACCAAAGAAAATAGTGGATTGAAGATATGACACGGAAAGGGGATTGAAGACGTTCCCCTCCCCTCCCCTCCCATCAGATCGCGAAAACGTACCTCGCCCTTCTCCCCTAACCTTGTCGTCCGCAGATCCACTGCTCTCCCCTTCGCCGCCGGCCAGCCGCTGCCCACTTCGCCGCCGCTCCCCACTCCGCCGCTCTCTCTCGCCGCTGTCCCCTCTGCCCGTTGCCTTGTCGTTCTCCCTTGCCGTTGTCCCCTCTGCCGCTCTCTCTCCCCCGCGATTTATTTTTTCCCTCGGCTGACGTGGCGGCCAGGTGGCTTCCGTCCCCGTCAGCCTCCGCCGTGGACTCCACGTCCATGCACAGTGGACTCCGAAATTGACATGTCAGCAGGTGGGTTAGATCTGACCAGTTTTATAAAAGGTTGGGGTAGATCTGGCGGTCCGGGAAAAGGTTGGGTAGCTCGTGACATTTACCCTTTTATAACCGAGTTCCAACATCTCAGGAGTCAGATTCCCGACACGTGGCTCTGTTGCGACGCTTCAAGAAAAAAGATAGAATCACGTGATGACAAAAGTGAACAGTGAAAATAGACGAAACAAGGGAATCTTTTCTCCGTGGCGGGGCATTCTCGACGTGTGGCGTCTGTTCCCTCGTCCTTACGCCTCAAGAATTAAAAGAAAAAATCACATGATATGACAAAGACAAAGGAAAAAACGTGATAGATGGAGGCTAGGGTATTAGTCTAGTAGACTAATCTGTAATTAAAAAACGGGCTAATCGGCCCATTTATCCCGTGTTTTGGGCTTTATTTTCGTTTTATCCCGTGTTTTTAAAGTTAGCCTAGTTTATCCCCAATTTGTCAAATCAGCCCGGTATATCCCGTGTTTGTCACATCAAGCACAGTGTGCTGTCGTGGACGGCCACGTCGGCGTGGAATCCACGTCGGACGCCACATTCTGTTGGAGAGTTTCTCTCTCCATACTCTCTGAAATTGGAAAGAGATTTGCGTGAACTCGCGTCTCTCTTGCTCTGTCGCTTCTCCTCGCTCTCTCTCTCTTTTTTCCCCGTGTGTCTCTCTTGCTCGGCTCGTCTCTCTCGCTCTCTCTCTCGTTTTTCCCCGTGTGTGTCTCTCTCAGTGCTCATCTCTTTCTCAGTCTCTTTCTCTCTCTCTCGCTCTCTCTCTCGCTCATCTCTTTCTCGTCTCTTTCTCTCTCTTGCTCGGCTTCTCTTTCTCTTTCGTTTTCTCACTCGTTTCTCTCTTGCTCAATCGCTCTCTCCTTCTCTCTTTCTCGCTCTCTCCTTCACTCTCTCCCCGTTTCTCTCTTGCCCGCTTGATCTCTCTTTCTCACCTTTCTCTCGCGTTTTTCTCTCTTGTTCGCTCGCTCCCTCTTGTGTACTTTTTTCGTGTCTCTCTCTTGCTCTCTGTCCTTCTCGCTCCGTCTCCCTGGTCTCTCTCTCTCGTTTCTCTCTTGCTCAGTTGCGGCTCTCTCTTTCACTCTCTCTCTCTCTAACTCGCACATATCTAATCCATGTCACTCTCTCATCCGGCTTTCCTCCCCTCCCTGCAGCACGTGTTCGAGTACTTCACCGAGAGAACCCCACGATCCCATTTCGAGCATCGCGAGACTTCGCTTCGTGGAACTACAAATACGCAGGTAACAAAATTCCTATCCGGGGAAAATTCAATAAAATAATTAAGTTATGTCAATTGAATAATCGTTTGTAAAAGATGTGAGTTTGGGAGGCTCCAAGCGAGGGACATGCTGCAGCATCTCTGGGACCGGTCCAATCTCCAACACCGCCATTGAAGTCGTCCAGTGGCAGCCGCTCCGTCGAAGTCCGCCTCGTTGGCGTCACCAAGGTTAACCTAATAACCACTCTCTCTCTGCCTCTCTCATTTTTGATATTATTTATTTTAGTTGTCTCCAGTATTTTTCTGATCATTTGGGTTCTTCATTTTTCTGCATTATCATCATCATTATCACCTTTATCATCTCGGAAAATCATGATGATCTTCGTCATTGTGCTTTTATCCGGGTGTCTAAAAAGAAAACTGTTCTCATTTAATCTTCTTAATTATGTGGGTACTTCTTTTTCTTCATCATCCTTGTCATAGTTGTCATCAACAATCACTACCATCGTCATCATCGTCATCATCTTGGAACTTCTTTATCCCAGTGCTTACTTTTTTAGCTGTATCTCTCATATCATCTTAATCATTTGGTTACTTATTTTTCTTCGTCATCATGTCATCATATCATCATCGATCACTACCATCACCTTTATCATTTGGGTAAACCATAATCCCCTACTGTGAACTTCTTAATCTGGGTGCTTATTTTTTTAGCGGTATCACAACCTTAATCATGTAGGTATTTTTATTTCATCATTGCCTTTATCATTTGGGTAAATCATGATCATCATCGCCATCATCTGGAAAATTCTTTATCCGGGTGCCTATTCTTTAGCCGTAAAATAAAAAGATAGTCCCACACGACAAAAATCATAGTGAATTTGGCGTACTAGCATATATGAGTGATTAGTGAGTTTAGCTTATATTGTAGAAAGAAAGGATGCTTAATCACACTAATCACATGTGCGCTACACGTGCGCACACTTTACATGCTCGCACACATGAACACACACACATAGCGCACACATACACGCATCCTTCGTGCGCCACGTAGCTGCATGGCACATGGCACATACACTACCACATGGCAATGCATTTTACCGCACGCCACATCAGCATACGATATATCATGATTTATTTTAATTCAAAATAAATCGGAATTAAATTCATATTTAGAAAAATTCTAGAAAAATCCAAATTAGTTTTGTTGGATCAGAAATTAAAATTATTTATCAGTCTAAAAAGTCAAATTCCAATAATTAACAAGAGAATAAATTTTTAATTATACACTCATTTATTTTATAAAACTTAGAAAAATAAATGATTATATAAAAAGTATTTTTCTCTTAATATTTAACATTTAAGAACCTAATTATAATCTCAAAGATGGGATAATCTAATATTAAAATATTGTTTGTCTTAATTTATCATAATTATCCCTATATTCGTGCATTTTGAGATTATAACTTGGATTTTCATATAATGTTAGATAGACACTATATGATAATGTGCAGTAGAATGGAATATTTAATGTCTTAATTTGTAGTACTAATCATATATTTTCATGTATAATTTGCATGTTATCAGCACCCAGAAAGTCCCCACACATCACAATGATCAGATATTTGCTTGGAATAAACTAGGCTAGAGGTAGGAGGCCCAAAAATGTTTGTACGGTTGACATGACTAACACTCAAAGGAGGAAATAGAAACCCATGGGAGAGCTTTGTAAATTTGAGAGATGCGGGGAGTTGTGCAGAGTTGTCGGCTGCCCTTTGGAGTGTAGAATCAATTGGGGAAAGGAGATAAGAGAGCCGCTAGAAGATGATCGGGACCAAGTAAATAAAGTACATGTCCCGATATCACGCCCCAAACCAATCCTCTTCTCCATCCATAAATTTGGAAAAGGTGCAATGGTAAGGAAAGAATGAGATGGAGCAAAGAAAAGCTGCGTGATGAGCGCTATTAGATAAAGAGAGTTAATAAGGAAATTGGGAACGTAAAGGACTTGAGACATCTAGAGTGAGGAGGTCAGATTGGCCTCGCCATGTCCCACAAAAGGATTGGCACAGCCATCCACAATAGAAATAGAGGAAGGTTGTGATAATTTGGATAAGCGGATATGTAGGGATTGTGTACTTTGACATATGGGCGGATGCCCCTAAGTCAATGATCCAAGAGTCGGACGAAGAGGCAAGTAAGGTAGTACTTGAGTCGGAGGTGGATGCATGATGCGAAGGAGTGAGATGGAGTAGCTGTAGGTGTATCTCTAAGCTTCATGAGGCGATCATAGTCCTCTTGAGGTATAGGCATCATACCCGAGGATGAAGAGGAAGAAGCATCAGTACATGTAGAATTGGCAACCTAATCAAGTTTGCCAAATTTCTGCCAAAAGAATTCACAATGATGATTAGTACATCGACAATGCTCACATGGAGGGAATGATTGGCCATCATGCCCTTGAACACGCCCTCGACCGCACCCTCGGCCACCATCTGTGTAGTGCCCCTTTCCCTTGGAATTGGAAGATAAGCCAATGCTGTAAGAGCCGAGATAATGCCAAAGAGAGAGATACTAGTGATGGTAAAAGAGGAGCGCGATCAACACTCGAAGAGCGGAAGAGAAGGTTGTGGCAAGAGTCGGAAGACAGAAGCCTCACTCAATGTAGACCCTTGGATCCGAGAGGAGATCGTGTCGAGACCTGCAAGAAAGACGTAGCAGCAAGCTCCTCTTGATACTCTTTATTGAGCTGTAAAGATCAGCTGTGACGCTGAGACAGCATTCAGCGAGGTGAGAACTCCACAAATGTTGGCATACTAGTCCTAAAGACGACGCCTCTGAATCCTTTGCCTTGAACAACTGCTCATATACCTCAGCGATAGGAGATATTAGACTCATAGCCATATATGGAAGCCCATTTTGTCCCGCAGCTGGTCACTGTAATGAGCTGCATATTTAGAAATAAAAACGAATTGCCATCTTGAGCATCCATGTCGTGACAGCTTGATCCTCTATGAACCATGTTGTACAACTAGGATCCCCAAATGAGGGAGGGTCGTCCATGAGAAAAGAGATTTCTAAAAAATACGAGAAGCTAGCAGGCCAAGAGACATAGTTTGTCATGTTGAAGATAGTACAGGGACTCTAAAGATGGTGGACAAATGTATTCTGGCGAACTCGATTTGGGGATATTTTTAGTCATTGTTTCAAATCAATTTCATGCAACAATATTTATAATTCCTCACTTTGTATAGTGGTAAAGTAAGGAGTCGAATCCTCGAGGAGCCTAGGTACAAATATTATTAGTAATTTGGGGAATAGAGATACTTTTTAATAGAGAAAATGATGGTAGGAGGGAGAAATATGGAAGGACTAAGAAATAGAATATTTATGGCGAGCGGGACCTGCCGCCACCATTGCGGGAGACATCGGCGACACGAGTTCAACGTATCTTCCGGTTCTTTTATTCTCGCATTTCCTTCTAAAAATTTTGGGCCCTTTCCGTGTTTTTGCGGGCCCAATGACGGAAGCGAATCGATGCGGTATCAATTGCACACCGATTTGTGTCAAAATAATGGTCCAAACTTACTAATTTAATGAAAAATAACTCTAATTGAGGGGTATAATGGTAAATATGGGTTGAATCCCACGGGGAATTAAGGAAATTTCTGATGATCTCTTTGAATTTGAACAAATTGGATGATGAATTGATGATAGAAATTTGGGGAAAATGGTATTTTATGAAAGAGAACTTCAAGATGATTCCACATAATAAAAAATCATCGAATTTGAATTTGATTTCGCGGAGAAATTGAAGATCAAAGATCGAAAATCAGAAGAACGAAAATAACAAAAATAATACTGAAATTAAACTAAATTACTAATCTAAATAGAAATTAAACGGTAAGAGGCGACAGATTAGGTTAAGACACGATTCCTAACCCACGATTGCGATCGAATTGATCCAATTAATCACTCGAATCAAGGCTTTTCTTCAAAAATTGGAAAATCACGATCGTGGAGTTCAAGCGTCGATTTCTTCCATGTCGATCATCCAAATCTTGATCTTAAGCACTCCATGGACGCGGAAATGAGGCTAGAAGAGATTAGGATCAAGAGATTCAAGAGATTTGGTGTCCAAATAGTTCAATTTGATTGAATTCCTCGAATGCTTTACAAATACGAAGAATATCTCAATTTATAGGAGATTTGGGCGTAACCGTTTGATGAAATGGATCAACGACTCTGATGAAACGCATGATCGTGAATCGTTACCGTTACGTCGTGGCTGTTGGATCGCGATCGGATGCTCGAGGTGAAGCCACGTCACCGTGCGTTATAAAACGCTTCGAAACGCCTGCCGACGGATTGCAATCAAACGCATCTGATGCATTTTCCGCGATTTAATCAGAGCCATTATAACTCCTCAGATCGACGGCTCTGATTAAATCGTTTATAAAACGATTCATCGACAAATCCCGTTGCACCATTTACCCCCTCTTTTTAAGTGAAGATCAAGGGCCACGATCTTTCGCATGATCGGACGTCCATTACGCTGCCACATCATCGCTCGCATCGACCGTTCGATTGCGACGCGAGCGGACGGTCCAGATCACGCCATGTCACCTGCGCGTTATAAACTATTTAGAAAATTGAGTTTTAATTAGAAAAATCAATTTTTAATTCTGGAAAATCCTTAGAAATTCATTAAAAATTCAGAAGAATATAGAAAAAATCCCTAAAAA
>CM044107.1:9145369-9163794 GCA_024174645.1 Lemna minuta
AATCACTGAGACTAATTTAAGTTATGAGATGAAAAAAATAAGGTTCTTAATGTTTCTTTGTTTGCCTCTAGTATTGGTTAGACAGAAGGAAAGAAGACAATGATTGATAATTCTTCATGTATGGAACACATTTTTAGTGAGTTTATTCTCTTCTCTTTTCATTCTTCAAGTTGGATGCAAGATGCCTATCCCAGGCAAAATGTACGGGCTCTCGAAGGTATGTTTTTATTAGAAAGCATTACTAGATGTGTTTTATTTATGAATACTTACATTAGTATCATTTTCTATCCATCTTGTCTATTTTCCCCATCAGTTTATTGTTATTTTCTCATTTTAAGAACCCTAAAATCACTTTTCCACTATCGATGAAGGGGTTTGAATCTTTGAAAGGAGTTTGGAAGCATTTGATCGGTTTATCTCATTTTGGTAAACATCTTCTTCCTTTCATTGATCATTTTTACTTTCTAAATCTAAAAATACGTAGAAAATATCTTCTAATTTCAATCTTTTTACCCTCCTCTGTGTGAATTCGACCTTGACTTGCCACTGTTCTAATATAAAAATCAGATTTGAAGAGTTGAGTATAAATTTTTTGATACGTAATTTGCGCATTCAACAATTATATTTTTACGCATATCAGAGTCCCCTTAGTATTGAGGGGGAAATCCCATTTCAACAACACAATCATTGTTCTAGACATTTTTTATATATAATATTTGATGATTTGGAATCTCTGTTGGGTTTTGAGGTCAATAAGCCTTTTGAAATTTTGATCAAAACATCAAATACAATGGAATATATCGAATCGGATATTCAAAACATTGAGGAACCAAGAATATATGATCCTATCATCTAGTTTGTATGAGATAACCTTCATAATTATGTTTATATCCACTAACATCCATGGACCTTATGTGTGTGATCATCTAGGTCTATATATCTCACTAGTTAATAACTCTATAGACCCAATAATGCCTTATTAGTCAAACTTTATTAATTATCCACATCAACATATAAATTAATTAATCAAGGATTGATATAACCTAATCGATAGGTTTAGTTGCCAGCCCGTTGGGTGCCAAGTTACACCATGTACTCTAGGAGATATGAAGTATGTAACAACTCCCTTATGGAACCTTTCTATCATTGGCTACCATATTCGTATAATCCTTCATCCACACGAGACTCATGAATGACTTAGGATATGATCAACTATCAAATCCTAATCGGTCACTCAAGTTAGTACTGATGCATATAGGAAATCATCAAGAGCTCCTTCTCTGATATTTCCATGACCTTCGCCAAGGATTTCATCGCATCTTATTCCTTGAGCCAATCTCCTCAAATACCAAGGGTGGATGATCCTATCTTAACCACACAATCATCTTCAAGGACTTCATACTATATCCAATATATGACATTTTAGAGATCCCGTGGTTAGGGATTTGTAAGTCATAGTCAAAATACGATCATCCATCCACAAGATGTCTTTGGTGTCTCAAGTCAAAGGACCACATACACAACCGTGACATGAATAAACCTGATTGAGAGTTAGGTATAATACCATTAAGGGATTTATATGAATAAATTAAGTGAACTCTTTCTCCAAAGAGCACCCACTATTTATCCTTATTGTCTCTACATTCATGGCTACAGGATCAGCCGTACTCATTATATGAGTCGGATCAAATAATGTTATTCTTTTTGAATAATTTGATGTCCCTCTTAAATATCCCGCAAATAGGAATGTTTAGAACATTTGTTTAAAGATTAGTGATCATTGTATTATGAACTCATCATAATTTACTTAATCATTACATATGCTCATGGACTTCATTGCAAACATCATGTAAGAATGAAAATGAATAAATTTTATTTCAATGAACATTTAAAAGATACATAAAAGTGTGATTGGCTTATAGGCCACATAATATCCATAAATCTCATGGTTATAAACTTGTATGGCAAAGTTAAAACACAAACATCAACAAGATGTCTTTTGTGTTTTAGGTATAAGGACTGCCAATACAAGTGTGACAAGAAAATACATGGTTGACTAAGATAAAAATACTATTTAAGGATTTACGTGGATCCATAGTGAGCTATTTCTCTAAGGAGCACCCGATGTACTGCCTCAATATCTCCACTCGAATGATCAAGGGATCAGCCATCTTCATCATATGAGTAAGAGCATATATTGCTATTCTTTTTGGATACCCATGTTCTTATGAAATTTCCTATGAATAGGAACATTTAGAATATTTTTTTGTATAAGTATTGTAACATATTATGATCTCATCATAATTTACTTATCATTACACATATCCGTACACTTTATTATAAACATCACATATGTATAATAATAAATATATGCTTATAATAAAGTGAATGAGATGTGTATAGTTTGATTATCAATGAATGGAATGTAGGTAACTCATAACCAATATATTGGATGATGATGATGACAAAAATGATGATTTGATAACAAAATGTCTGATAAATGCCCAATTCAGTCAATAATGAGAATCCAAAGGTACTTTCACAAATAAAAATGCCATTGACATCAATGTGGCTCAAAAAATGGTAAATTAGGTGTAGATATTATGGTGCATCTTGCAAGTACTTAACCAAATAATTGAGGTGAGGACTAGTGGAGGATGAAAAAAACTTTTATTAGATAAAGACAAGCGACAACGAAAATAATTGTAGAGACGTAGAGCTCTGTTCATAAGTGAGAAGATAGAATGCAACAAAATCAGGGTCAAACTCCCTTAGGGGATAGTGAGACTTATATTGATGAATAACTGAGTACATAAAAAGTATGCTAAGGGTACAAGAACATGATGTAAAGTGCAAAATACAAGAGCCAAACACATGCTTAAACACATATATCTCTTCATAAAATTCAAATGGCAGTTTTATTCTAATTGGCATACTGACGAAACAAATCGATGCGATCGTTAATTGCACACCGATTCGTGTCAAAATAAAGCCAAATTTACCAATTTAATGATTTAATTACGAATTGAGGGGTATAATGGTAAATAAGGGTCAAATCCACAGAGAAATAACGGATTTTTGAGAGGTCTTTTGGAATTCGATCAAATCGGACAATGAATTGGTGATAAAAATTAGGGAAAATGATAGATTTAGAAAGAGAACTCAAAGAAAAATCCACGGAATCAAAAATCACTCGATTTGGATCAAGATTCGCGGAGAAATCAAAGAGCAAAGTAGAGAGAAATTTCCAACGCGATTTAGAAGAAAACCGAAAATAAAAGACTAATTAAACTAAATTAACGATCCTAAATTACAAATTGATGATACATAACGAAAGATTAGAGGTAAAACATGTAATCTAACCTGAGATAGCAATCGAAATGATTCAATTAATACTTGGAATCAAGGCTTTTCATTCCGCGATTTCGAAAACGATTGTCGGTGTTCAAGAGGTGAATTCTCCCTAATCAATAGACAAAATCTCACTTTCAATCACTCCGTGGATGCGGAAATGGGTCTAGAAGTGATTAGAAGTGAGAGATTCAAGGATAGATGTGTATAGATATATCAATTGAGCGAAATCATCCAAGAATACTTCAAAATGTCGAAGAACATCTCAATTTATAGTGATTTTGGGCGTAACCGTTGGATGGGGTGTTTCATCAGCGATCAACAGCTCTGATTGATCACATTAATGCAAATTGTTATCGTTAAGTTGCAATCGTTGGACCGCCAAGATTTCGCCATGTCGCGTACATTATAAAAACTAATGTAACGTCCACCGTTTGATCGCGATCAGACGCTTAGATGCGTTTCTCGTCCGTTTAATCTCAGCCGTTCTAACTCAGTTGATGGATGGCTGAGATGAAGTCATTTTTAAAATGATTCGTCGACGAGTAATATCGCACCACGTAACCCCCCTCTTTAAGTGAAGATCAACGGCTTAGATTCTTCGCGGGATCGGACGCTCCATAGGCTGCCACATCGCCTCCCCGCCTCGACCGTTGATGGCGATAAGATCTGACGGTCCTGATTGTGCCATGTCGCCTACGCGCTAATATTAAAATGAAAAATCAATTTTTAATTCCATAAAATCCTTATAAATTCATTAAAATTTCAGAAAAATTTTGAAAAAATTCCTAAAATTTAGAAAATTCATAACTTTCAAAATACAACTCCAAATTAATCCAAATTTTTTCATTGGATCTGAAATTCAATTATCTATCATTTGAAAAAGTCAAAATATTTAAATAACAATAGAATAAATTATTATTTAAAAAATACACTCATTTCTTCTTTGAAAAACAAAACTTAGAAAACTAAATGAATGTATATAAACATTTTCTCTTATTATTTAACATTAAAACTTAATTATAATCTCAAATTTATATGGGAATAATCTACTATTAAATATATTCTTAGTTATGCATAATTATCCCTAAATTAGTGCATTTTGAGATTATAACTTGAAATTGCATGAAATAATAGAAATGCACTCAAAGTATGATAACATGCATAAAAATGGAATATTTTATGGATTAATTTGCATTAATAATCATGTATTATCATGTTAAGATTGCATGTAATCACATACCATAGGTAGAATCCAAGAAGACTATCAATTGAGGCCATGTGATGATTATAACAAGGTCATGGTGTTAGAGGGTTGGCTTGAAACTATGCCATTTCTAGAGTTGTCATATGTTCAATAGACTACGCACTATGAGAGATTATTTTTCAATCTTTAATCTAATCTAGATAGGTGGTCCACTCAATTGATAGGTAAAATATATGTAAATATGAAAAATACCTATACAAGGCATGGATGAAGAGAGGATGGAAATAATAGAGGAAGGAATTGAGAAAATGAAAGAGAGGAAGTGAGAGTGGATAAAATAGAGAAAGTGAGTGGAAAAGTGAAAGTGAGGAACAAGGAGAGTGAACAAGAATAGAAAGAGAGGATAAAAATGGCATAGAGGAAGAGAGAGCAGTAAAAAGCAACAAGAATGAAAGTAGAGGAAGAAAGTTAGAGGGAGTATAAAAAATTAGATAAAGAAAGGGTGGAGAGTAGGAAGAGAGAGAAATATAAAGTGAGAAAAAGTGGAGGAGACAAAATTAATGAGCCAAAAAAATTATAAAGAGAGAATAGATGAGAATGTGAGTGAACAAAAAATAAGAAAGGAAATGAGAGAGAGAGAGAGAGAGATCAAGCACTAATGAATTTTGGCAGTCGTGCGGTAAGTTTTCTTGTCTTTTTCTCTAAATTTCTTAGGTGGATCCCCTGGTTTATAAGGTAATTATAGCTCCTTTAAGCAATTGGTGTTCTTTATTTTAGGGGTTTTTGTGGTAAGTGAGGCTGCTCCAAGAACTTTTTGTATTTTTGGGCTTCAGATTTGACATCCTTCATCTCTTTGCAGCCTTACTTGTCCATCTCCCTCTCCTCCCCATTTCCATATCTCTAAATGCCTCACATTGGTATCCTTTCTCTTCCTCTTAATCCACCTTGGAAAGGCTATATCAAGTTTGGTGGCTCTCAAGAAAGGCTAGGCTTTAGTAAAGTACATTTTCATAAAGGTCGTTGTTACTTGAGGCCCACCATGAGTTACATTTTCATTTTTTTCGATGATGGAAGGTGGAGCTCTAGATTTTGAGCGGAAGTTGTATCTAGATTCTTGTCCTGAACATATTACGAGTATTGCCACAACCTAAGCACAAAAACTATGCTAATGACGTGAATCAACAAATCTTGCCTTATAAGAAGATTAGAATTTTGAATACAGAAAGCTAACCTCTTTAACCATTGAATCAACAAAAAAGGGTTGTATTGGATTCCACAAGTGTTGGAACACTAACAAATAGGGATAATGCTTAGAAGGAAGAAATAAAAGCTCTAAAAAATAGAATAACTTTAATTAGCCACAAAAAGTGAAGTGCCATTGATATCATGCAATCTTAACATGAAATGACATGATTATTAATTCAAATTAAGGCATAAAACATGACATTTTTATGCATGTTATCATACTTTGAGTGCACATCTATCATTTCATGCAAATTTAACTTATAATCTCAAAATGCACTATTTTAGGGATAATCATGCATTTTTAAGAATATATTTTTAAATTATATTATTCCCATCTATATTTGAGATTATAACTGTGTTTTAATGCTAAATAATGAGAGAAAATATTTTTATACACTCATTTATTTGTCTAAGTTTTAATTTTTAAGAGAAATGATTGTATTTTTGAAATAAAAAATTTATTCTCTGGTTATTTAAGTTATTTGACTTTTTATAATGATAGATAATTTAATTTTTGATTCAATGAAACAAATTTGGATTAATTTGGAGTTGTATTTTGAAAGTTATGAATTTTCTAATTTTTAGGAATTTTTTTAGAATTTTTTAGAATTTAAAATTGATTTATTTAATTTAAAATAAATTTTACAAATCATGCAAGTGATGTGGCAAAATCTGGAGCATCGGATCAAATCGCGATCGTCGATCCAGGTAGGG
This sequence comes from Lemna minuta, assembly GCA_024174645.1. NCBI lineage: Eukaryota > Viridiplantae > Streptophyta > Magnoliopsida > Alismatales > Araceae > Lemna > Lemna minuta. Next base: position 9,151,887 of record CM044107.1, read on the forward strand.
GGTGACATGGCAACACGTGGAGCGTCCGATTGCGCGATTAAATCGCGATGGTCAATCGTCATTTAAGGCAAGGGGTATGTGTCACAATTCTATTCGTCGGCGAATCATTTTAAAAATGATTTAATCACAGCCTTTCATCAAAAGAGTTATAATGACTGAGATTAAAACCGACGAAGACGCATCCAAAAGCGCAGATCAAGATCCAATGGATAGCTTTTTAGGCGTTACTTTTAAAGCGCGCGACACGGCGAAATATTGACGATCCATCTCCGATCTAACGGCCACGACTTAATTGTAACGATTTGCATCTGCGCATTTCATCAGAGTCTTGATCAAAGATGAAACACCAGAGTCTTGACAGTTACACCCGAATTTGCTATAAACTGAGATGTTATTCGACATTGTAATGCATTCTTGGATGATTTTGAGTAATTGAAGTGTCTAGACACCACCATCTTTGAATCTCTAGCTTCCAATTGCTTCTAGACATATTTTCATGTCCACGGAGTGGTTGGAAGTGAGATTTCGTCGATCAAATAAGGAGAATTCCCCCTCTTGAACACTGATGATCGTTTTTGAAATCGCAGAATGAAAAGCCTTGAATCCGACGATTAATTAGATCATTTCGATTGCTATCTTGGGTTAGATTATGTGTTTTCCTCCTAATCTTTCATCCTGTATCATTAGATTTTAATTTAGAATCGTAGATTTAGATAATTTTAGATTTTATTTCAGATTTCTTTCTCTTCGCGTTCGGAAATTTCTACCTAATTCAACCTTTGATTTCTTCGTGAATCTTGATTCAAATCAAGTGATTTTTTACTCCTCGATTTGTCTTTGGGTTCTCTTTCCAAAAATACCAAGTTCCCTAATTTCTCACCTCAATTCATTGTCCGATTTCATCGAATCTCAAAATATCTCTCAAAATTTCCTCATTTCTCCATGGATTTGAACCTTATTCACCACTATAGTCCTTAATTTGTGATTATTTGATAAAATTGGTGAGTTTGGTATTATTTTTGACATGAATCGGTGTGAAATTAACGACCGTATCGATTCATTCCGTCAGCCATCCAAAAGACAAAAACCTTGAAAAGACTATCCAAAACCTTGAATATATAATTTTTATAACATGCATGTTCAAGCATCAAAACTTACAAGAGAAAAAAAGAGTTATAGGATCTATCAAGCCTCAATAGAGATATAAAAACTCTAGAAATTACAGAATTTATTAGAAGATATTTGTGTGTCTCTTGCTGATCCTTAACAATATTGTTAGTTCATAAATTTCTCCCCTAGCCCAACATGATTTAAATGGGCTATGAAAAGTGGAATTTTTGAACCATAGAGAAAATGGGCTATTTGGCTCTATCTTTGACTACATCATGATATGTGTGGATTGCAATGATTGGGCATGTATCGTTGCATTGAGGTATCTTATTTATGCGTCAAGGTCACACATCATATCCTTCCACTGCTTGGGTTTTCTAATTGCATTGTGAAAATTATGGGCAATAGTGGCATTCTTGTAATTCTATCTTCCTTGTGCTGAATTTTTATTCATATTATGAATAATCGATGTTTAACATTTTTAAAGGTCAAACAAAGATAAGTTGATCGTGTGTGCATGAGTTTTATGACTGCACGTTATGAACGAAGGACAATGGGATGAAACATGATGAAAATAAGTGGTTCATAGTACATCTTTATTTGTGTTGTCTTTTTTATATTTGGATTTGACCATATGATAAATAGAAAACCAAATAAAGATCAAAATGGCAAAAAATTCATTCAAAACAGAGTGTTCTAAGAAAAAAATATTAATATTTTGATTTTAAGGGGTTTTCTTAGAATTTTACTATTCTTTACTATTTTTGTTGAATTTATTTAATTTTTTTGAATTTTTTAAAAAATTTATACTTTTTAAAGATTTTAAAGGATTTTTCAAAAATTAAAAAAAAATTTAGGATTTATTTGTGCGTGCTTACGTGGCAATGCGAACACATGGCATGAAGGGGTGGCACCATGTGGCTCCTAGTCTATGGGTGTGTGGCGCCAATATTGGGAGTATAAGTTTTTAAAGTGTCTTATTAAAATTTAATAGCCCTTAATGGTCTGGTTATTTAAAGGCTTAAATATCTTTTGATAAATCTAGTGTATGAATTAAGTTTTGATAAATCTTTTGTTGCGATGCGTGGTTTATTCGATTTGGTGGCTTAGGCCTAGTGGATTCCTTTGCTTAGCACACTGATGAACTTGATCGTGTGTATTTTAATTGTTGTTGTGCGACAATTTCATGAAATAAATGTAATTTTTTACTTAGTATAGTGTTAGCAAGAGTTAAATCCATAGGGAGTTAAAGTAATGAGGTCAGCTGTTTAAAAGAAAGACAAGGGCAAGGGAATATGCACGAGTGAAAATAGAGCACATGGAGGTGAGTGTGAGTGATAATTTTGAGTTGATCTTAGAGTTAAGATAGAAATTAGAAAAAATATGTGAGAATGAGATTAAAAGAGATGGAAATGGAGATGAAATGATGAAAAAATGAGAAGGATGTATGGTGAAAACAATGGATCAATGCACAATGATGAGTAGTGTGAGAGATGCACATGCAGATGATGTCAAAGCTACTACAATAAAAGAAAAATAAAAGAAAAAAGTACAATTATGTCTACTGTATATTGAGATTTTCATAAGCCAAAATTCAATCCAGATCTTTGCACAAACCCCCCATTGGTGTGCCCATCCTAGGCTGAGTGATGCTTGATCCGCTCCAATCACTATCTTTGCTTGCTCATTTCTCAATAACAATATTGAGCATCAAAGAATGCTCTTCCTTGGGCCTTGACCTCCTCTCTCTTTCTTCATAGTTTTCTAATGCTAAGAGAGTACCACAAAAATATGAGGAGAGAGAAAATGAAGGCTTTTATATGTAGGTTCATAAGGTTTGAGTGTAAAGAAGGGTAAAAGAGTCCAATAATTAAAATCATTTTTTTAGATCGATTCTTAAATCCAATGGAATAGATGTGTAGTGGGTTAAAAGATGAATCTAACCATAAAATTTCAACTCAAGACTCCATCTAGGTCATGAGATATCATGATTTTAATTTTGAAAAATCCTGGTCATTGATTGAGATCGTGCATGTGAGTGTGCCACATGGCATACTCTTATTGCATTAAAAAAAGGTGAGTCAGCCTTTGCAAGTGGGGAGGCGCTTTTCTTTAAAATTCTACTTAAAAAATCTAGAATTTTTTTTGTAAAAATGCTCTAAAAATCAGAAAAAATCCCTAAAAATTCTAGAAAATATACAAACTTAGAAATTTAAGACCTCAAAAAATAAAACTCCTTTTTTATGAAATTTTTGTCATTAGACCAAGAATTTAATTCTATATCTTTTCATTCTAGAATTATAAAAGCATTAATGGGTCACTTAATAAAAACTAAGTTTGGTCCAATCTCCTTACAAATAAAGAGGTTGACTTCTCGAATAATTGTGGATCATCTTAGAAAACTTTGGATAATCCCACCACCAAATTCAAACCTCATTTACTTATTACATAAAAATAGGATTTACTTGGTCTTTGATAACATGTCATTGATGCATTCATTTTCATCATTATAAATGAGTTTTAACACAGAATTCTTGTTAATATAATGCACATTATTATTATTTATGATATTTTTATATTCATCATTTCATTCCACTCATATACTCAACTTGTATCTATTTAGTGCTAATTTGGTAAAAGAATAATAAAAATGTCGTATCAGACATCGTTCTTTTCAATTACTTATACTATGAGACTAACCCCATTTAACTCTTTCGAAGTCAAGTGGTTGAATTCTCACATTTTCTATGAGTTATTTGGATTTAGGGACATAGGTACACAAGTAGGAAATCATGGATACGTATGACAAGAAGATGGAAGAGGAAACAGCTCTCCACTAAATTTGAGCACCACGACAACCATATTTTTATGAAATATGTGGTAAATGAGGCTTGGATCTGGTAGAGGGATCATCATAAGGTTTTTAGGATGATCCAAAATTGATTTAGAGTGAATATCGGGTCAACCTCTTTATTTTTAAGGAGCTTGGACTAAACTTAATTTTTATTAAATGAGACCATGAGAACATAAACAAGATACATGAAAGTGTGATTGGCTTATAGGCCACATAATATCCATCACTATGGAGTGAAGAATTAAAGTGTAGATGCCCAAAATTCTTTGCCTTGAATAATTACTCATAAATATCAACCATGAGAGATATTTTATATTTATATCCATACAACCAAGCCCAGTTGTACCAAATAGACTTGAATGGAGAGATAAGCTACACAAGCTTGCTGATGGTAGGAACCGCCATCTTGAGTATCTATGCAGAAACTTATCATTATTAAATGAGACAATTCTCAAGTCGAGGATCCTTGAGCAGTGAAGAACTATTGGTGAGGAATGAGAGACAACTATAAATTTGAAGAAAGTGATTGAAGCAAGCAAATCATATGATGTAGTCAGTGCCAAAAAATAACATGCACAAGCTCTAAAGATGGTGGCCAAGCATATTTGTCATATGATACAAAGAAGGGTAGATTGATTGTACTTCCAGATGATATCAATAATTGGCAATATTTTGTAGGAACAAATAGTGGAGTAGCAATAACATGCGAAGGTGGAGCAAGCGAGAGGTTTGATGTAAAGTCTTCATTCGCCAAAATGAAGTAGGATTATATAATCAAGTAAGAAATTCAGAGAACTAGATTAAGGTAGCATGAAGTGCGTATGCATGATTGATGGGCTACCATTGGTCAAGATGTCAAAGGGTGTCATCGAGGCATTACACAAGGTGCTAGAAGGGTGTTAGCAAAGTAGGGCACTGGCATGGTAAAGGTGCTAGCAAGGAAAAGCCTTTATGGTGACACCAACAAGGTATTAGTAAAAAGGTTCCAGGAGGATGCCAGAAAAGGAGGGCATGAGAAGGAGTCATGGCAAGGTGTTGACATATGATCATGCTGGCAAGGTAAGGGCATTGGCAAGGCATTCGCAAAAGGCAGGGCATTGATAACATAGTGATGGCAATAAGGCCAAACTAGGGCACTAATAGGCATAAATCACTATTTTTGAAAGCGCAAGTTCACGTATCAAGAGTTATACTCAACTCTTCAAATATAATTTAGAAAATAGGAGAGTGGTGAGTCTTGGTCAAATCCATATGAAGGAAAATTAAAAGATTGAAATTAAGGAATATTTTTAGTAATTTTAGATTAAGAAAGTGGAAATGATCAATGAAAAGAATAGAGATGTGTGCAAAGATGGATCGTTCGATCAAACACTTCTCATCGCCCTTCAAAGATAAAAAAATCTTGATGAAAAATTGGAATGGTGATTTAGCATTGAAAATTTGAAAACATGAATGAAATTGATTGAGAAAATGGAAGAGATCAAATAGAATAAACCCAAATCTAAAGGTTTGTGATCAAAACTCACTCTAACATTGCTCTTAGATCAATCACTCAATCGAGAGCCCCAACATCTCACCCTAACTTGGAAACTTGCATCCAACATCATGAACAAATAGAAAAGAGAAAAAACTTACTAAAAATGATATTCGATACATAAAGAACATTCAATTAGAAATTATCTAACCAATACTAGATGTCATGAATGAAATCATTAGAAAACCACAAGGCTTGCATGGGCACCTTGATTTGTGGTTGTTCTCTCCTTATTTGTAGACATTTAGTATGTGGATTTTTGATAAACCTCTCATAATTATGTCTATATCGACTAACATCCATAGACCTTATGTGTGTGACCCTCTAAGTTCATATATCTCACTAGTTAATAACTCTATAGGCCCAATAACACCTTATTGATCAATCTTAATTAATTATTGACATCAACATATAGATTAATTAATCAATGATCGATTTAACCCAATCAATAGGTTAAGTTGCTAGTATATTGGGTGCCCAGCCGCTACACCACATACTCTACAAGATATGGAGTATATAAGAACTCAGTTATGGAACCTTTCCGTTGTCGATTATCATGTATGTATAATCCTTTATCCACATAGGCTCATGAATGACTTAGGGTACGGTCAACATTCAAACCCTAATCGGTCACTCTAATTAGTACTGATGCATGTAGGAAATTATTGGGAGCTCCTTCTTTGATATTTCTATTACCTTGGCCAAGGATTTTATCGCATCTCATTCCTTGAGTCAATCTCCTTAAATACCGAGTGTGGACGATCCTATCTTAATCACACATTCATCTTCATGAACTTCATGTCGTATCCAATATATGAAATTTTAGACATCTCGTGACTAGAGATTTGTAAGTCATAATCAAAACACGATCATCCATCCACAAGATGTCTTTGGTGTCTCAAGTCAAACGACCACATACACAACCATGGCATGAATCAACCTGATTGGCAGTTAGGTATAATATCATTTACAAATTCATACGGATCAATTCAGTGAGCTCTTTCTCCAAAGAGCACCCACTATCTATCCTTAGTGTCTCTACATCGATGACTACAGGATCAGCCATACTCATCTTATGAGTTGGATTAGATAGTGCTCTTCTTTCTAGATAATTCTATGTCCTTCTCAAATATCTCACAAATAGGAATGTTTAGAACATATTTTTAAAGACTAGTGATCACTATATTATAATATCATCATAATTCACTTAGTCATTGCACATGCTCATGGACTTGATTGCAAACATCACACAAGAATGACAGTGAATAAATTTCATTTCAATGAATATCAACAAGATACATGAAAGTGTGATTGGCTTATAGGACATATAATATCCATCACCAATACACCTTATTGGTCAACCTTTGTTTATTAGCTATATCAACATATAGATTGATTAGTTGGGGATAGATTTAACCTAATCGGCTGGTCGAGTTGCCAGCTCGTTGGGTGCCAAGCTACACTATGTAATCTTAGAGATATGAAGTATATAAGAACTCCCTTATGAAACATTTTCATCATCAGTTACTAATGAGATTTTCCTTAGCAATTCAAAGTCACGAATGATGAAGCCTTCTTCCTAGTGGTTTGTCTTTGCTCCACATGTATTCTTCTTTCATTGGCTATGAACTAGGGTAGTCTCTCGATGTAATCATGCCTTTTTTAATGGATATCTCACTGAATGGGTGTTTATGGAGAAATCACTTGGGTATGTTGTTTAGGGGGAGATCACCAAGGTATGCCAACTTCATCATACAACTTCATTCTTAAGTAGAGTCCTCATGCATGGTTTGCAAAGTTCAGTTGCTCTATCCTTGAACACAAGTTACTTGCATGCAAAGTGACCCTATAATGTTTTCAAAAGAACACCTCTGATGGCACTGTTATGCTCATCATCTATGTTGATGATATCCTAATTACAAGGAGTAACACAACAAGGATCGCTTGGCTTGAGGCTATCTTATAGATGCATCTCAAGATATGGGATTTCAGTGTGTCCAAAGTACTTTCTAGGCATTGAGTTTGCTTATTGGCATAGATAGCTGGTTCTTAGCCAACAAAATTATTTTCTTGATCTACTCCAAGAGGTTGGAATTTTTGGCTACAAACCCTAGTAATGGCCTATTCATAGTAAGCCTAATATTTGGGATTATACTTCTCCCGTGCTTGAAGATATTAACATATATTAAGTGTGGAGAAACCTAATCTATTTGACAGTTACTATTCCAAATTTTTATTACACTATGCATCTTCTCAACCAATTTATGCATGCACCCAAATAGATTCACAATCACACCACTCTACATGTTCTTGCCTATCTGAATCATGCTCTTGGGTGTGGTCTACTTTATCATTGCCACAATCACCTTACTTATTGAGGCATATCTTGACTTCAATTAGACTAGTGATCATGGCAAACAAAAATCCACTTTTGGTTTCTATACCTACTTTGGGGAAAATCTAGTGACTCGGTGGAGTCACAAGTAATGTATGGTCTCTCTCTTTAGTGTGAAAGTGGAGTACCATGGGATGAACTCAGTTTTAGAGTATTTTTAGTTATTTTTAGAATTGATTTCATGCAAAAATATTTATATTTCCTCCCATAGTATAGGGATTAAGCAAGCATCAAATTCTCATGGAGCCCAGGTTATGAGATTAGGCTCTTCTAGGGATAAGGGATGCCTATATGTGAAAGATGATTTAGATGATGAAATAAGATATCGATGTGACTCTAAATATATTTATATCTATGAATAATTTATTTTGATGATGAATTAGATAGAGAGTTATCTAAAATGATAACATGGAGAACTAAGAAGGATGGAATTGTGTTTGCAAGCGGATGATGAGAGAAAGATGGATTTGAATGATTTTTAGTGATGACATGATGACAGTGATACCACATAAATAAATAGATTGAAAATTATCCATAGTGGGGATTACAAACAAGAAACAAATCACAATGCTCATGCAAATCCTATTTTTGATGGTAGTCCTAGGCCTAGTGATGCAGGACTCCATGCATCCTCTTTCCTTCATTTAATCTTGTGTCTGCAACAAGCATTAACACGAAATAATAAAAAGCTTGGGCCTAGTCCTCACCTTTTTCTTTTAATAGCAGGATGCTAAGGGAGAGTGGAAAAACCCCAAAGAAAGAGATGGTTCAAGAATTTTTAGGTTAGGGATTTTGGTGGTTGATTCATCAAGGGTGAAGTCGAATCTTCTTTGGAATCAATGGTAGAGATGTATCATTTCCTATGATTCTCCTCTACCACCACCTAAAATTAGAGAGTTAGGTCAAAAAGGGAAGTTGATATAACTCCTTGGAAGAGGTTGTCAAAACCCCACATCCTTAGGGCCCACCTCCCTAATTCAAAAAGAGGATTAAAATCCTTCAATTGTTAAATCATTAATTTTATTTCCTTAACCTTTAATTAGTCGGTGTAGATGGATAAAGGCGGAGAAAAACAATTACTCATGAAATTTCAGCTCAAAACATCTCAAAGTGTGAGATATCATCATTTTAAATTGGAGAATTTTCTAAGTATTGATTTTCTTGATCGGATGCTTCACAGACTGTCAAGTAGTGCATTGTGATTGGGCCAAAACTGCTCGTCAACCTCATCTATGTGCGAGTTTAATGTGAACTATCTGCTTGCATTGATTGTGATCAATGAACTAGGATTTCCCCACTTTCTAAGGGAGTTTTCTAAAGAAATTGAAGTTTCATAAGGGGATTTTCTTTAAAAGACCCCTTAAAAGCACAAGGTTTTTTTGTGTAAATAGACAGCTCATTTGCACAAGTGTTTGTTTTATGAAAATGATCTATTAAAATGTTTGGAAAGTTCTTCCTTCCTCTCTCTCTCACTATCTCTCTCTGTCTTGTAGATGATTTAAACCCATGTATTATCTATCTAGATACCTATGTCCTTGCTCCACATGACTCATGAAAAATGTATGAATATAACCACTTGAAAAAGAGTCAAGTATAGTTAGTGTCAAAATCTAACCAAAATATATAAGATGATGCATGATAGGACATAATCATTTTTACACTAGATTTTCATAATTAGAGTCTTATTTCAGACTCAAAGATGGCAAATGATGCATGGATGTAACTTATATTTTTGAGTTATCAATGAGCTATGGCCAAGTCTCTTCTTTTATGTTATGGTTACATTGTTTATATTATGAACTTGATTTTCCTTTGTAGGGGGCTAGATTGATATATTGTGATGATCAAGACTCCATCTTCATGCGAATAACCCTACTTTTCATGAGGGCACCAAGAAAATTGAGTTTGACTGCCATGCTATTCAAGACAGGGTTCTTGCCAAACTCATTACCACTTCTCACATTGGCTCATCTAGCCAACTTGCAAACATTCTCCCAAAATGGGCTTAATGTTACCTTGTATGACTCAATTTCTTGAAAGTTGAGCTTGTATGATCTCTATGTTTTACCTTGAGGGAGACTGTGAGAGAATATTGGCCCTAGTTGTATTCTTATAATTATGTCTTCCTTTCTTTCTCCTCTCCTTACAACATATGTACTCTCCTCTCCTCTCCTCTCCTTTGGCTACTCTAGATCATCTCTTCCACATGCATGAATAAAGCTAGAGAAAGAGAGTGAAAAAATAGGAGAAAAGATTAGAAGAAAGAGAGAGAAGGAAAGTGAGAAAAAAAGAGATACTAGTATTATTACCTTGGATGGATTGGAAATCTACCTATGATGTATCGGATCCTATGATGAAAGCCAAGTCCTGAGCCAAACTATACTCTAGGAAGTAGTAATAGTAGTATTAGTAGTAGTAGTAGTAGTAGTAGTAGTAGTAGTAATAGTAGTAGTAGTGGTAGTAGTAGTAGTAGTAGTAGTAATAGTAATAGCAGCAGCAGCAGTAGTAGTAATAGTAATAGCAATAATAATAATAATGATAACAAGAATAATAATAACAAGAAGAATAATAATACTAATACTTATAATAATAAAATTAATAATGATTATAATTATGTGATGGAATCTGTCGATAAGGTTATCCCAAGGTTATGCAGTAAAGCCACGTCTTCGTTGACATTAAGATAAGGAGGTAAAAAGATAGTTGTACGACTCTCACTTTAACTGTTTGACGTTCAGGCGTAATCAGATAATATAAAATAATTGTGCATATGGCGTATTTTACACTTAACTGATTACTTAAGTCGATATCCACAGTTGACTTTGATCTAGGATATCGCGGCTTCGAATGATAGGCTCCCAGATGATTAATTTTATCGCACGCTTCAAAAGCAATAAATAATCTGTTCAAATAGTACGCAACTCTCTCTCGGAATTCTAGTTGGAAAACAGGATTAAATTATCCACTTGTTTGAGCTTTAATGTATGGTCAATTTCGCGACGAGCATATGGCATGAAGATGATGCGCCGCCTACAATAATAAATAATAGGAAGAGAGATTCTATTTGATTCTGATTTCCGCATAGAAACTGTGAACCAGGAGAATACACGTCGACAAATATCAGGCCAGTTTCCGGCTATAAATCGCCTGCAGCATCTGCAATCGTCTCCCAGCAAAATTGAGAGAAAATGGCGGCGCACCCGCTAACTGTATCGTCGACATATCTGATTATGCTGGTTTTAGCCGTCGCAGTTCGAGCTCAGAATTCCCCTCAAGACTACCTCGACGTCCATAACAAAGCCCGCGCTCAGGTCGGTGTGGGTCCCATGGCGTGGGACAACACCGTGGCCGCATACGCTCAGAGCTACGCGAATAAGAGAATCAACGACTGCAAACTTATTCATTCCAGGGGCCCATACGGCGAGAACCTCTTCTGGGGGTACGGCGCCGACTTCACCGGCCGCTACGCCACTTTGATGTGGATTAGCGAGAAACAGTTTTATGATTACGGAAGCAACAGGTGCCTATCCGGCCAACAGTGTCGCCATTACACGCAAGTGGTCTGGCGAAATTCGGCTCGGCTGGGTTGTGCTCGCGTTCGGTGCTTCAACGGTGCCATCTTCATCACCTGCAACTACGACGGCCCCGGAAACTACATAAACCAGCGACCTTACTAGACAACCCCAAGTTCTGGCTTTTCTTAAGCGATCACGTAAAAGTTAATGTTCTTTTACGGTCATGACCTCTCTTTCTCGCTATCTCTACTCTCCTTAATGATTGTATCCTCCGCCGATGTAGTGCCAACGATATCAGAACGATTGAGAGAATATTGTTCAACGTGGTTTTATTCCTATTCAGACGAATGTCCCGAGCCGAAATAGATAGTCAATTCACTCCTGTCGTCTATCGTCAACTGAGAGGCCCACCACTGTCTAATAAAGAGTAGACGACGACTGCACAATGAAAAGAACATATAATTTAGAAAAGACAATGACTTGACACGCTGATTCGTTGG
>CM044107.1:9164294-9455833 GCA_024174645.1 Lemna minuta
AAAAAAACCATGTATAATCTCAAGTAAAGATAGGTTATAAAATTATTTATCTTTAATTCATCATAATTAACCCTAATTTAAAGTATTTTGAGATTATCAGGACTTTTTCATATAATGATAGATAAATACTAAAAAATATGACAACATGCATAGGAATGAAAGCTTTTAGGTTTAAATATACATTAATAATCATGTATTATCATGTATACTTAGCATGTTATCACACATCACGTGTGCACCACGTGTACGCCACTTGGCACACATGCACACCGTCATGTGGCAACACCCAAATATGCGTGTCACATCAACTGCCATGTCACTGCAGACTTGCAAACTTATTTTTTAAAATATTTTTAATTAAAATAAATTCAAAATAAATTCAAAAAATTCCAAAAAAATTCCTAAAAGTTAGAAAATGCGTAACCCTCAAAATAAAACTCTTTTTTAGTTTAGCTTTTTTTTAATCAGAAATTAAATAATCTATCATTTTATAAATAAGAAATAATAAGAGAATAATGTTTTATCTAAAAATTAAACTCATTTCCTTTGAAAAATAAAACTAGAAAAAAAAAGAATGTGTAGAAAAATATTTTCTCTTATTATTTGTGAATCATAATCTCAAATATAGAAATAAGAATAATCTACTTGAAAATTTCAAACTTTAATTATGCATGATTATCTCTTAAAATAGTGTATTTTGAGATTATAATTTAAATTGCATAGAATGATGAATATGCACTCAAAGTATGATAACGTGCATAGAAATGGGATTTTTTATGCCTTAATTAGCATTAATAATCATGTAATTACAATTATAAGGAACATGTTATTAAGGTACAAGGGCAAGTTTTTTGTTGGATGATTTCATGTTAAGAACAAAAAGTTCAGTAATACTATTTGGAGAAGTTCAAGGACATGGTTAGTGTGAATAAATTTTTAGAGTGGTGAACTGTAGGGTAATGATTTATTGTGTAAACTAGCAAACAATATTGAGAACTTATGTGTGGTCTTTGATTAGACATAACCGATTGACTCGAGTATAGTCATAAAAAAACATAGTAATAAAGATGTCATGAAGTGGATGGAACATGGGAGAGACCCCAAACATGGAAATGAGCCACAATCAAGGTAAGTAGATTGATAATTACTTACCTTGATTGTGTACAACTTGCACACAAAGTTGTACAAATCCAAGCATGGCAAAGATTCTTTAAGTTTATAAAAAAGCTAGGATGCCCAAGTAGATGATGCCACATAACAGAAAAAGTATAAAAAATAGGAAACAAAGAAAGAAGCCTATAGAAGAGGTTCTTTGACTTGGGCTCATAAATCCCATGACTGTTCTCATGGCCTAAACTAGTTGATAACATGTCATTGATGCATTCATTTCTATCATTATATACTAATTTTAATGTACACTTCTATTTAATATGATGCACATTATCATGTTTTTATGCTATTTTTACATAATTTTGGCATTCTAGTCATCTACTTAAGTTGTGTCTGATAAGTCTAAAATAATTGGGAAGAATTTAGTCGTTGTGTAAGTATTTGGACTTATGCAATAAAATTCCATAAATTTTCATTCAATCTCCTAATTATCCAAATATGTGGATCAATAAAGGGGTCGAATCCAGGGGAGGCTGTGGCAATGATTTCCTCCTTTTCTAATTTACGACAGGAAGTTTTCTTAATCAATTATATTCAACAATTAGAAAAGGATTCATCAAGACTCACAAAATCTAGATGTAGAGTAAAACCGATAGAAAAAAATGATTAGGTTGATTCAAAATGGTCTCCTCACATATATAGTTGAATAAAGCCTCTTCTCGTATACTAAGATTTTAGTTGGTTAGATTTGCTCAGAGAAGTCAACAAACTTGGTCAAGAAAAGCAAATTTCCTAATCATGCTCTGAAGAAACGTCCTCATTCATTCATTAGGATGACTCTTCAACTAAGTCTTTCATTTAAGTTCATCTTTATCATCATCATTTTTTATCCTTTTATGTTATTATTATTATTTTCATTCGATTTGAGAATCTATTTATCTCTTGAGATGTAAAGTGAATCACTAATATAACCAATTTTTATCTCCCTTGAATTAAGAAATACCAAGTTTAACAAAAAGAAAGCAGTTATTAGAGATTTCTGGATGAAACAAAAAGAGAAGAGAAAAGAAAGCCTTAACTATTTGAATCATGCAAACAAACTTAGATCTTCTAGTCAAAGAATTTTATATTTTCTTTTTATGAATTTAGAGTAGAGTTATTCAAACATTTATTTCCGTCGGACTGAGAAGAATCGATGCTTAGAAAATAAAAGAAGAAAGAAAAAAATTGAATCTAGAAACTAACTCACCTTCAACATTCAATTTCACTCTCTGAAAATTAAAAATAAAAATTAAAAACTCTGACTGTTAAATCAAATTAAAACCAATAGAAACTATTTAGAAGTAAAAAATGCATAAAGTAACGATCAATCACAACAAATCCACTTGCAGAAAAATTGTACATCTAAAAAAATAAAACAAGGTACTAAACCCTAAATTGATCCTCACAAACCTCTTTACATCTTTGAATCACGTTAATCAACTCGAAGTTGCACCTGAGATCATTGAAAATCAATGCAATGGTTCTTCTCCGGGCCAAACGTCACTTGGTTAGGAAATCAAGAATGCCCCACCTCCCTCTTCATTCCTTCTTTTATGTCCCTTACTGAGCTCGCGACGAGAGTATTTGCGAATCAGTTATTTGCATTGATGCTCGCCGCTTCGCACACACACCCAATGCTTCATGTGTCAATTTCTTGGGTAGTTTTTTTACACTCTATATGATTGGTGGAGGATCCCCCGTATGTTTTGCATGTCGCACGCATCAAATGAACTGATATTTTCCTTTGGATCCATCACTTTGCACACATCTTTACGCATGGACCTGATATTGGTCAACACCGTTTGTGTGCATATCCTGTCTAGTATCTTTTAAAGCCTGTCATTTCTAACAGGCCCATTAAGGGCAACAGTTAAAAAAAAACACTATAAACTGAGAATTTTCCTAAAAAAATAAATTTGCAGCTAAAAAAAATATTTTATTTAGGGAAACATTTATGTTTATTCATTTTATTAATATGGAACATTTAAAGAAAGTAAAACCCTCTTGAATTTCTAGAAATCCTCTCATTTAGCTTCTTTAGAGGCTCTTAATCATCCTTATTATTTGTAGATAACTCGTTTACCTCATTCATAAAAAAAATCTTCATCTTGGCATAATTCAATAATAACATGCAGGAAGAATGAATGATTATGACCCTTGGAGCCCAAAATATGACAATAATGAGCATTTTAGATGCTCACTTTTGCATGTTATCAGTGTCCCTTTAAGGTCAGTTAGGTATAAAAATGCATAGGTCCATTGTGCATCATTCCTTTGATTTATATCTAATCCCATTTGACTTATTTAGAGTCAAAAGGTTGAATTCTTACATATTCTATGAGTTGTATGCATGTGAGGGCATAGGCACACAAGTAAGAAAGTAGGGACATGAACAATGACAAGAGAGGGGAAGAAACAGCTTGAGCGCAGGAACAATGTAGAATAGAGACACGGATTTACAAGCCTTGATCTACAAGAAGGGTTAGAGTTTGAATACATAGAACTAACCTCTTCAAACCTTGAATCTACAAGCACTGGAGCACTCTCAAGTAGGGAGAACAGTCAAGGGAGAGAAAGCAAAGCTATAAAAATAAGGGATAACTTCAAATTGTCTATCCTCAAGGGTTACAATGGGGGCCTTCTATAGGCCTCAAAAAGTGAAGGGTCGTCCAAGTGACAAGACCCTTGAAAAGACAACTCAAAGGTATTGAAAATATAACTCTAATGGCATTCATGTGCCAGGCATTAGACCTGATAACCCAAAAGGGAAACTTCTAGGCCTTTGTAGGCCTTAGCAAAGATATTATGCAGATTGTGGCATTGTAGATCTGACACAAAATATTTGTGCATCTCTAGGGGATCTTTTGATAATATTTTCAACTCCTAAAGGCTCTCCCTGGCCCAATAACCTTGAAATGGGCCTCTAAAGTGTGCCTTTGAAGTGGGCTTTCTCAGTTTTATCAAAAATAGGCTCTTAGGCTCCATTATGGGCTACATCAACAACTCTCCACCAAATGAGAGCTTTAAATCAACGTATCATCATAGAAATATTTCCAATAAATTTGCATATGTCGATGGATCATTCTAGGTTTTTGTAAGTTCAAGCTGGTCAAACTCCTTATTTTTAAGGAGATTGAACCAAACTCTACTTTTCTGAAATAGCTTCTTTCATTCTTTTTCATGTTTAGATATTTGTAGGTTAAATGACACATAATTTGATTATTAATCTAGTGGAGAAAATTTGGTAGAAAAATGAATTATAGGTTGAGAGAAATGGAATTTAAAGTTTATATCATTTTATGATTTTTTAAGGATTTTCTATGATTTATTTAAATTTCAAAAGAGTTAAAGAGGGGTTTATTAATGGATTATTCTCGTGGCCTATTAGATTTCCACATGTGACTCAATAGGGGGAGCGTTTGGGTGCAAAGTACCTACATGTGGCGCTTGCTACGTGGCAATGTACTAGGTTTCAAGTGATCATGTGGCAACCAAGTGGGTGGTCCATCACATGGACAGAGATATGCTTGAGTAAGGCACCTGTTGATATGAAGATTTATGGGCCCATTTTATACTTAAAAACTTCTCTCATCTAGCTAATGTGGGACTTAAAAAGAGAGACATGTGGGCAAAACACATGTCTTCATCTCAGAGCTCCAATTAAGCCCAACCAATTGTAGTGGTTCATTTCAGTGTACTCAAAGACCATGATGAATTCAACTTAAAGTAGGCATCTAATAACATCTAAAGTGTAAGGTGCATTCATGCATCATTTATCATATTATGGTGAAAAGACTATAACAATGAGAATATCTATTTCTATATGATTGAATGTGGTAAAAACATGACTAAGTCCTATCATGCATCATTTATTATATTTTGATTACATTATGAGACTTGAAATTCCCAAAAGGGCGGTGGTTTAACCTAAGAGGGGGGGGGGAGTGAATTAGGTTTATGTGTTATTTTATAATTTTTAATCTCTAATTATCTGTTTACTAGGATTCGTTGGTTTGATCACTCACTTCTTGTCCTCTCAATGCATCAAATATTATTATACTGGTTGGGGGACCTAATGTCGCTTAATGCAGTCATGAGTACTATAGACTCGGAGCCTCCTCCTCACCAAAATAAACCTAATCCTCTCACCCCTCAAATGGGTGAAGGACAATGTTCAAATACAAGGATTTAGATTTCCCCCTACGGCAAACCTAACACTCACCTTTACCTTTCCCTACGGCACTACCCACTAGGCCTCGACCTCCTCGGCTCCCGGACGCCCTGACTCCCTCAGGCCGATCTCCACACGATCGCACGTCCCTTCATGCCCTGTCGTGCCTCTTCCGCTAATACCGCCAACCACCGGTAAATTGAGACCTCGTCTTTTCGGCTTCTCTTGGTCTTCCCAAAGTCTAGACTCCTTCTCGTCTCAACGAATGAGACGCTCCCGTCCTCCGCATGTGTGTGAATCTAATAATGGTGTGTAAGTAACTGCTGCTATTTAAATGAATAGACCTTCTGATTAAAGATATTTTTGAGCTAAAGTTGACTTTCTGACTTCTATTGACTTTGGGTTGACTTTTGACCTAGAGTTGACTTTCTGACTACTCTTGACTTTGGGTTGACTTTTGACCTAGAGTTGACTTTCAGACTTCTGTTGACTTTGGGTTGACTTTTGACCTATAGTTGACTTTCTGATTTCTATTGACTCTGGGTTGACTTGTGACCTAGAGTTGACTTTCTGCCTACTGTTGATTTGGGTTGACTTTTGACCTAGAGTTGACTTTTTGATAAACTTAGTTGACTCTGTCTAAGATTGACTTTCTGATAAACTTAGTTGACTCTGTCCAAGATTGACTTTCTGATAAACTACTTGACTCTAACTAAGATTGACTTTCTGAGAGACTAAGTTGACTTTGACTAATATTGACTTTCTAATAAACTAAGTTGACTCTAACTAAGATTGACTTTCTAATAAACTAAGTTGACTCTGTCTAAGATTGACTTTCTAATAAACTAAGTTGACTCTGTCTACAATTGACTCAATCTAATTTCACCTGAATAGAGTGAGGTTAACCGCTAGCTGAATCAAACTGTGCTCAGTGAGGAAACAATAACTATGTTATAAATAGAATGTACTCTAACTTCTAACTAACTGAGAATGAATTCAATGAGAAAGAAAAACTAGATGTATCACTGCAATTAAAAAGAAACTAGTCTTTATCCAAAGTATTCAGTCTATTCAATGAAATATTTTAGTGAGGTAGATATCATACCACTTCTCCTTGAATGTTTGTCTCGTACTGCAACTATTAATATAAAACATAGATATTTATAAACTACTAACAGCACAACCTTGATTGAAATTTCAATTGACTGTATGTAGGATTAGGAACTGTTAGTGCAATTGCAGAAGAAGCAAATAGTATCAAATAATGGATAGTGAAGCAAACACAATCGTACTAATTTAATGCTGAATGGAAGAAACGAACCAGTCGTCAAGGAATATATATTTTATGAAAATATATTTAAATCAACTTGCTGTAGACAATGTTAGTATATTCACTTTAAAGGGCAGAGAATTAATTTAATACTACTGATGAGAATAAGGTATTACGAAACAATCGGGATTCAGAAATGTAGATTGATAGTACCATAGAACTGAAGCTTACTCTGCACTTTAGAATGGTTAGAATAAGTAATGAGAACCTCAACTTATAAACAAAACAATGTAAGATGGGCTGACGAAAAATGTGCTAAGATTAAGAATCTCTGTGTTAAAAATTAGACACCGATCATAGAGATAGTTTAGAGTTTAACAATTTCAAAAAATGACCAATAAAGTATCTAACAATAAGATTATAAGTTACTGAATGTAATATAGAAATTATCCAGAGAGATTTTAGTAATGGAAAACACCGATAGGATATAAGTTGAAGAAATTAGGGTTACTGAACGTGAATAGCAGAGATTGTGTAAAGAGGCTTGAGAGAGGGAAATCACTGATGGAATATAGAAATAAAATATTTGATATTGATAATGAAGAGATGACCAATGAATAGCTGGTTCTTGCAATCAGGTGAGTGTCGAAGATGCTTATGTGAATCGATGCAGAAAATGAATGCTGAAGACAATGCTTGTCTGTCACCGTGAAACAAGAAATCAGGAAGAGTTTTTCGTTGACGTGTTGATCTCGGTCTCCAAAGAAGGGAAGAACACGTTTTCTTTTCTTCAACAGTTTGCTTTTGCTCATGATTTCCGGAACAAACGCTATCTCACGAAAACATTAGTTCAAAATGAAACCCTAACCCTGCTAAAGTACCTCGACCGTAGGTAGTAGTTCCAATAATACCCCCAACAAATAGAAATCTTCTTAATAATATATAAACTGTAAGGATGAATAACAATGTACATCGAGATATTAGAGTATGAACTCTAAGCTAAGCCTAGGCAGACTAACAGGTTTCAAGGATTATATTTATGCTTATGATTAGCTACAAGATTAAGATATGCATGATGAGATTCTTGCTGCATTTCTTGAAACCAAACACCATTACAAGCCTCATTGAAAATATTAATAGATTAATCCAAGACAATGATGGGTGCAAGATAATATTGATAAAGGTAAAATAATAATGTTTCAAATTAGTAACATATGATATAAAGTTAATGATTCAAAAATAAGGTTAATAATGCAAATATGTCTCTGTCAATTCAAGAGAGTGTTTATATCAAAACGAGTGCGCTAACAAGAGTAACCCTATTCTCACATTTTTTATGAGTTATGTGGATGCGAGGACTTAGGTGAAGGATAATGAGAGCATGCATGCAAATTATTCAAAAAGATAAAAAAAAAATATGTACTCCATTTTTTTAGTAGGTTAGTCAACCTTTTCCACCTTTTAAGGAGGTTAGTTAAACCTTTCCATATTTCTATGGGGTTGGCCAACCTTTCCACCTTTCTAGGAGGTTTTTCAAGCCATTCCACCTTTTTAGGAGGTTAGTCAAATATTTTCACCTTTTTAGGAGTATGGTCTAGCCTTTTCGTTTTTTAGGAGGTTAGTCAAATTTTACACATTCTTATGAGGTTGGTCAAACCTTTTCATATTTTAAGGAGGTTAGCCAAACCTTTTCACCTTATAGGAGGTTGGTCAACCACCTTCTTGGGTGAGGTCAACCCATTCCACCTTTATCGAAGACTAGTCACTTCCCTTTTCATAAAAGTCAATGATGGTCAGAGTGATTCTTGACAGGTCAAAGATGATCAGAGTGGTCAACCCACTTGCTTAGGAAGTGGTTGTGGGGCCCACCTCCTTAGGTGAGACCCTCTTAACTCCTTAGGAGGTGATTATGGTCGTGACCTATGGATTTAATCTCTACTATTCATTTGGTGGTACCCAAAAAGACTAAATCTCTACCATTAATCCAAGGGAACCAATAAACCTAACATGCAAAAGAATATTCTTTTCTCTTTTGTTATTTCTAGCTCTCCCTTAGGATCAGGCTACTAGAAGGAAAAAGAGAGGTTAAGACCCAAGCTTGACATTATTTGGTGTTCAAGTATGTTGTGGAGGCAAGATCAAGTGAAGAATCAAGATCATGATGAGTCTAGCATCACCCGACCAAGGACTGGCATACAAAATGAGGTTTGTGTGAGGATTAGAATATGATTTTCTCTTTTAATCTCTTCCATGGATAATGTAAACCTTATTTCTCTTTTTCTATTTTAAATTTGTTCTCTTTACTTCAAATAATCTCTCATCTTTACTTGATCTCTCTCATCATCTTCCATTATTCTTATCTCTCCATTCCATCATTTAGTTCTTTCTATTTTTCCCATTATTTCTCATAAGATATAATTAAATATATATATATATATATACACATATCTATTTATAATTTCATTCATACCATATTCTATTTCTTAATTCTTCTATATTTCTCAAAAATAACTTTGACCATTATTTTTCCCTATAATAATATCTCTACTCCCTAAAAGTACTAATCTCATTATCTATGCTCCTTGAGGATTCAACCCTTACATTACCATTATAGAAATTGAGGAATTATAAATATTTTTTCTTGATATCAAATCAAAACAATGATTTAAAATATCCCGAACTCATTTTCAAGTGTGTAACCAATCAGAGTACAACACATGTCACACCATGAGCGAAGTGACCTCAATCTAATGGCTCACATTGGCATCGCTTTGTTGTTTAGAGTATAGCGGAAGCGGTTCCATCGGAGTGTACTAATGACATGCAATTTCATGCATCAATATTGCTCATTTTATGCACTTCTTTTTAAAAATGTAATCATAAATGCATGTTATTGTGATTTAAAATGATTCAATGGATAACTCTTATATTTAAAAGGATATTCTTGATTTTTTTCTAAATTAATAACATTTTAGGAGCATTTAATGACATTGATTCATCAAGAATATAATCTTCTTTTATTATAAAATGAAATTTTTCACTTAAAATGCCGTAAATATTTATCATTGTATTTTATTCTTAATTGTATTGAATAAATTTATTTTTGTGGGGAAATCAATATAATTCTGGATTTTTTTAGAATTTTTGGGAATTTTTAGGAATTAAAATTATTAAAAATTATTTTTTATATATTAAGAAAAAATTAAAAAATAAAAGAAAAGAGAGGAGAGAGACATTCTCTCTCTCCCTCTCTCTCCAAATTGTGAAAAAAAAATGTTTCTATTGCCAGGAGAGGCTCCTCCGCGTCCTCTCATCTACCTTTCCTCCACTCTCTATTTCCCCTCTTCCTTCTTCTCTCTCAGGCAATGGAATTATCTTCCGTCGTGCATGAAAATTCTTCCCTCCTCCACGCGCGTGCATGCTTGCGTAAGGGAGAGGAGGAAGAGAATTTTGCTCCTCATTTCCCCTCCTCACTTGTGGGCATGCGTGCACATATAAGGGAGAGGAGAAAGAGATTCATCTACATTGTTCTTCTGCATCTCCCCTCTCTTCACTCTCTGTGTTGCTCTCTCTTCCCTCTCTTATTTTCTCATATGTAAGGAAGAGAATTTTTTATTACCTATCTTTGTCCCTTTATGCATTTCATCCCTTTTTTTTTACCTTTCCATACTTTTTTTGAAATATTTTTTAAACTTTAGCTTCACTCATGATAGTCACACTCCCAAATGACTCCATACATTTATCTTATCTCTTTCACATTATCATCACATGTACATATCCAAATATCCTAAGAGCAAGAGATTTTTGGGGAAGGATGATCTATCACGCAAAATGAGAGGAATGAGATTACCTTGATGGAGATTCTTGACTGATGTGACGTTGTTGGGGAAAAATTCAAAATCTCCTTCTTGATTACTCCTTGCTTTGGGAGAAAAGAGAGAAGGGAATGAAGAAGAATGACAAAAAGAGGGAAGGAGGAGAAGAACGAGAAGGGAGAATTGATAATTGAAGGGTGTGTGTTGTGAAGAGGAAGTAGAAGAGGGATTGAGAGGTTAAAGTTGTGGATTGGTATGTGTATAAAGGAAAATGAGAGAGAGAGGGGGGAAATTTGTGGAGGATGAGAGAGAAAGAGTGGGGGAACAATAAAACTTCAAATTTCAAATTTCTAATTATGAGAGAGAGTTTGACAAAATCCACATAAATAGGGGAAGAGAGGGAATTTTTTAACCCTTGAAGGGGTGTGTCTCTTCAAGAGGTGCTACCTTTTGAGGAGAAATTTTGACCCTCCTAAAAGGATGCCTTAAAAAGCCACTTTTCAAGATGTGAGGGTGCCATTTGAAGGGTTTTAATTGGTAGAAAATTTAGGGGTAATTTAGATATAGTAATATGCCCTAAAATCATGGGTTCAGGTTGAATTGGTCGAAGAAAGATCTATGATACAAATAACTTGAAATTTGGGAATCTAAAATTGGCTCGTATAATTTAGGGACATGATTTGACTTGGTCAAAGGGGTTCCTAAATTTTAGGAAATTGGTTTGAGTTGGTCAAAGGCTCAAAATTAAAGGTTTTAGGTCAAGAGTAGGGTTTGGCCAAGTCAAGGTAAGTGTATTAAGAATTCTAAGGATTAAGGGGTGGCATTGCTGTGATCTGAGGCTCAACAAGCTCTCTAAATTTTTGACCAAAATAGAGACTGTAGAGGAAGATGTTGAATCAAAACATTCAACAAAGTTGAATCACTAAGAATAGATGATCTTATCATCAATTTTAGATGATCCTATCATCTAGTATATAATACAATTTATACTTATTATGGGATCATTTGAAAGAGTTCTTCAACCCTTCAAGTGTTCAGCCTCTAGCGATATCCACACAACATCTAGACGATCGGATCTCCTCTTGAACACTCGTCACCACGAGAGGAAGAGAAGAGAGGGAAGAAGTTCCTCTAGGCTTGCATGGGCGCCTCTATTATCGTCAATCTTTCCCTATTTATAGAGTTTGATAATGTGAATTTTTCACAAAACCCTTATTATTATGGCTATATCCATCAATGTCCATTGACCTTATGTGTGTGACCCTCTAGGTCCATATATCTCACCAGTTAATGACTCCATCAACCCAATAACTCTTATTTGTCTTCCTTATCAATTAATTATATCAAGATATAGATTAATTGGCTAAGGATCAATTTAACCTAATTGAGGATTGAGTCACCAGCTCGATGGGTGCCAAACTATATCACGTGCTCTAGGAGATAAAGAGTATATCAGAACTCTTTCATGGAACCCTACCATCATCAGTTACTTTGTATTTATAATCCTTCATTTATGCGAGACTCATGAATGACTTAGGGTATAGTTAATTGTCAAACCCTAATGGGTCACTCAAATTTAGTACTGATGTGAGGAGGAAATCATTGAGAATAACTTCTCTAATGTTTCCATTACCTTAGCCAAGGATTCAACTGCATCTCATTCCTTGAGTTAATCTCCTCTTATACTGAGGGTGGATGATCTCATCATGACCACTCAATCACCTTCGTAGACTTCATGTCATATCCAATCTATAACTCTTTGGATATTTCGTGGCTAGGGATTCGTAAGTCATAGTCAAAACACGATCATCCATTCATAAGATGTCTTTGATGTCTCAGGTCAAAGGACCACGTACACAACCGTGACATGACCTAACCTAATTGAAAGTTTGGCATAATACCATTCAGGGATTCATACAAATCAATTCAATGAAATCTTTCTCTAAAGAGCACCTACTATCTATCCTTGGTGTCTCTACACAGATGGCCACAAGATCAGCCATAGTCATCACATGAGTGGGATCAAATATTATTATTCTTTTCAGATAATTCGATGTCCTTCTCGAATATCCCATGTATAGGAATATCTGTAGCATATGTTTAAAGACTAGTGATAATTGTAGTATGATCTCATCAGAATTCACTTGGTCAATTCATATGCTCATGGACTTCATTGCAAACATCACAGAAGAATGACAAGAATAGAAGTTCATTTCAGTCAATATAAATAAAAGATGAAAATGTGATTGTCTTGCATGCCACATAATATTCATCAGACACCCCTATATTCGTGGGCTTGCTCCTCTTCATGTCATCAAAGTCTTTTGATATATACATGTCTTCCAATGATAGATTCTTGAATTTCTCCATCAAGATTAATATGTTGTTTACTTGATATGGCTGACTGTGAATCCATGCATTTCTCCTTAAGTTGTATTGCTTTGGTGCCTCCTTGGATGCTTCTCCTGTTATTGAGGTGTCCCCACCATACAACCAACTTGCCAAGATGATGATTAGACTAGTGTTGAGCAAAGGGACGCTGACAATTTCTGGCTTCGGGCTTGATGTGTGGGTGCTCTATGGAGGTAGTCTCAAACCTTTGAAAATTCATAATGATGTGGTGGTATCGTGTCGTCGCAAATTGCTAAGGGTGCATTGCCCGTCTGCTGGGGGGTCACGACCATGAGAACTACAGCCTAGAAGATGAGGGAATAGATATTTGTAGATGGGCTATCGGGCAATTTTGACGACAATCACAGATTGTGCAGTACCGACCTTGAGGGGCTGCCGACGACCAAGAGGAGGACCGAGGTCAGCTTTGTAAGGGCTGCATGCTCACTCATCTCAGTAGGGGCATTGGCATCTCTCTGAGGCAACAATGGCAGTGCCTAAGAGAAGTGGAGGAGGAGGGTTCTTCCTTCTAGCTGTTGCACGAATAAGATGAACCTAAAATAATCCTCTTGGTCCCTAAATTTTGGTTCATGCCTATTACAACCCCGATGGTTTTCAGAGAGGAAAAGCAAGGTAAAAGGCCAAAGAGAATGGAAATAAGTATAAAATATCATCCTTTGAGCTAGGCCACTAGTGTCACTAGATGTTCAGCTCTACAAGCCTTGACCTTGCTTGTGATCAACTCCCACAACGACTGTGGGCTCTCCACTGATTCTATTGTCTCCAAAAAATCGCACCTTGATGCCCCCGACACTTATGCATTGTGGTAGTCATCTCCTTTGTTGATGTTGAGGGCACTCAAGTTTTTGTTATCGTGGCCATCTCCACCAAAGGTACCAAATACATTTACACTGCTGGTGGAGATGATGTCCATTCGTGGGCAACCCATGGAGATCTCGGGGCCATCTCCAACAAAGGTGTTGAAGTTGAAGGTACCAATTGTGGAGCATACGTTCATGCTCCACCATTCTCTCTTTCTCTCCAAATATCTCTCTCCCTCTCTCTCTCTCTCTCTCTCTCTCTGTCCCTCTCTCTCCCCATTATTTGTCTTTCTCTCCCTCTCTTCCCCCTTAATCTATCTCTCTTTGTCTCTCTACCCCTTAGTCTCCCACTTAGTCTGTTTGTGAGTGTGTGTCTCTCCTCTTAGTCTCCCCCCAATCTCCTCTTTCTGTCCCCTTAATCTCTTCCCAAATTTCTCTCTCTCTCTCGCTGTGTGTCCCCATAGTCTCCCCCTCATCTTCCCCTTGGTCTTCTCCCTCATCTCTCTCTCTCTCTCTCTCTCTCTCTCTCTCTCTCATATATATATATATATATATATATATATATATATATATGTTGGCTCTTGTGTCAGCCCCCCCCATCGCTGATGCAGGAAAGGGGCCTTGACTTGTCAACAAAGAGGGGGTTATGTGTGAGGGAATGGTTATCCCCCCCCCATATGTTCTTGTCTGCTTCTGTCTTTTATGGGCCCATTGTTTGGGGGCCCATTGCTTGTCTTTATTAGGGCTTTGTCCTTGTCTTAGGGGATTAATGAACTGCAGCTGGCGTGAGGTGCTTTCTACTCTGAAAGAGCTTGTTCATCCTCTGCTCATTCTTCATGTCGTGGAATCTCTCTGTGCTCTCTCTCCCTCTTCTGGAAGGTATTTATTCTCTATCCTTATATCGGTATATCGATACTCAGTCCAGATTTGGATTTCCGCATTTATATCTACCTGGGTCCCTGCTCCTCATCGACATTGGAGCAGGTGTTTATTCTTCTACAAGTGGTATCAGAGCTAGGTTGTGATTATTTGGACTTGAGATGGCATCGACATCGTCTCGTATCGATATCGAAAAGCTTGATAGTTCATCGAACTTCAACTTGTGGCAGCATCGGGTGTATGACTTGTTGATCCATCAGGATCTGTCATCGACTTTGGACGGGCCAAAACCTAATAATGTTACGACATCTGATTGGCTTCGGCTTCAAAGGAAGGCTGCGAGTACTATTCGCTCTTGTCTTTCGGATAGTGCTCCCTATCATGTTCTTGACGAGGATGACCCTGCTCAACTATGGGAGAAGTTAGGAAAATGCTTTGCATCTAAATCGATGATGAGTAAGCTGGCGTTAAAGAGAAAGTTGTTTGGGCTGCGTATGGCTGAAGGTGTTGACTTATCTGCTCATATTGATTGTTTTAATCAGTTGATTACAGATTTGAGGAAGATAGAAGAGGAGTTTTCTGACGAGAACAAAGTTATTTTTCTGCTCATGTCGTTTCCCGTACGTATGATCATCTTGTGATGACCTTGTTGCATGGGAGCAAAGCTCCAGGTCTTGAAGATGTTATTAAAACCTTGATGGAGTATTATCAGCGGAAGAAAGGTGCTGAAGATCCTCATGGTGAGTCACTGTACGTGAAGAATGGGAAGGAATGTGGAAGGCAGAAAGAGAAGGGAAAGCAGGGAGAGAGGGCCGATCCAAGTCTCAGACCAATTGGTTGAAAAACCAAACCTGCCATAAGTGTCATCAAAAGGGGCACTTGAGGAGAGATTGTCGAAAGACAAAGAATGGGAAGGCGGACCTCGGTGAGAAGATTATAGCTAATGTCGCAAAGGCTGGAGAGGACAGTGACAGAGCTGTCTCCTTTGCCCTGGTTGTGGCTGATGAAATAGTTGACTCTTGGAGATTAGATTCTGGTTGCTCTTATCCTTTATTTCCTCACGCTTACTGGTTTGACTCTTATTCGAGTGCCACAGGAGTTGTTTCTATGGGAAATAATGCTCTTTGCAAGTTTGTTGGCGTTGGTACGGTGAAGATCTGCATGTTTGAAAGAGCAATCAGAGTCTTGGGGAATGTGCGCCACGTGCCGGAGATGCGGAAAAATTTGATTTCCCTTGGTTATCTTGAAGCGAATGGGTGCACGTTCAAGGCCGGGAACAGAATTATGAAAGTTTGTAAAGGAGCACTCGTTGCGATGAAGGGGACACGTCTATGAGGCAATATCTACAAGCTTGAAGGAAGCACTGTGATAGGTGGAGCTGCAGTTGCTACACCACATGAGCCTACGATGGATGACACGCTCTTATGGCACTTGCGCTTGGGCCATATGAGTGAAACGAGTATGCTGAAGTTTCACGCACATGGACTACTACCTGGGGTAAGGTCTTGCAAATTGGAATTTTGCAAGTACTTGTGTCATGGGCAAACAGTGCAGGGTGACGTTCAAGATGGCAAAACATGACACTAAAGGTGTCATTGATTATAATCATGCTGATGTATGGGGGCCGATTGATGTGATGAGCAAAGGCAGAGTTCGTTATTTTTTTGACTTTTGTTGATGATTTTTCCAGGAAAGTTTGGGTTTATTTCTTGAAGCACAAGTTAGATGTATTCTCTTGTTTCAAGACTTGGTGCATAAGAGTTGAGAACCAGACGGGGAGGAAGATCAAGGTCTTGCGGACTGACAACGGGACATAATTGAAGAATTCTGATTTTGATCAGTTATGTGCAGAGCGTGGGATACGACGCCACTTTACCATGAAAAAGACCCCCTAGCATAATGGCATTGCAGAACGCATGAATCGCACAATCGCTGAGAGAGCGAGGTGTTTGCGGTTGAATTCTAGACTGTCCAATGAGTTTTGGGCTGAGGTTGTCCAGATGGCGGTTTATCTAGTCAATAGATCGCCAAATGCTGCTCTTGATGGGAAGGTGGCCGAAGAGGTATGGACTGGAAAACCAATTGACTATTCCATTCTACACATTTTTGGATGTCCAGGTTATGTCCTTACACCTACTGATGAGAGATCGAAGCTTGATCCAAAGTCTATAAAGTGTATCTTCTTGGGGTATAGCACTGAAGTAAAGGGCTATCGACTTTGGGATCTTGAAGCACATAAGATCTTGTTCAGCTGGGATGTGGTTTTTGATCAAAATCACATGTTGAAGCCATCAAATGAGCAAGTAGATTAGAATTCAAATGGTAAGAAAGCCTCGGAGAAGACTTGGGTGGAGGTGGAGAATGTGCAAGATCCACCCAACTCGACCGAAGGGGGGCGTATCGTTGAGGAGGCCACCAAGAATTCTGATAGTATTGCGACTCGGCATGAGTGGCGAATGGTCAAGCCGCCGGCTCACCTTGATGATTATGTTGCTGTTGCTTTATTTGTAGGAGATGGAGAACTGACATCCTTCATGGAGGCAATGAGTTGCCTAGAGAAGGAGAAGTGGCTGCAGACAATGTCTGAGGAACGCGCATCCTTGGACAAGAACTAAATGTGGGATTTGGTTGAGCTTCCACATGGGAAGCGAGCAATCAGAAGTAAGTGGGTGTTCAAGAAAAGGGCAGCACTTTCTGAGACGGAGCAGCCAACATACAAAGCACAGCTTGTTGCAAAGGGTTTTGTGCAAAAACAAGGAGTTGATTATAATGAAATCTTCTCTCATGTTATGAAGCACACCTCTATTCGCACGATCTTAGCCATGGTTGCGCATGAGAACATGGACTTGGAGCAGCTTGATGTGAAGACGACATTTCTCCATGGGGAATTGGAGGAAGTGATCTACATGCACCAGCCTAAAGGTTTTGTTGTATTGGGCGCTGAAACGCAAGTTTGTCGACCGAGGAAGTCCCTTTATGGGTTGAAGCAGTCTCCAAGGCAATGGATCAAGAAGTTTGACTCGTACATGTTGCGCATTGGCTATTCAAGGTGCAAATTCGATTGTTGTGTTTACATGAGGTTGTGGGAAGATGGTTCTCCTATTTATTTGATGCTCTATGTGGATGATATGCTCATTGCTTCAAAGAATTTGCATGAGATTGCACGGCTTAAGGCATTGTTGAGTAGAGAGTTTGAGACGAAGAATCTTGGTGTTGCAAAGAAGATTCTTGGGATGGAGATTCATAGAGACCGTGACCATGGTTGTCCGTGGCTCACCAAGAGGAGTTATCTTGAGAAGATTGTTGAGTTGTTTGGCATGGGCAATGCTAAAGTAGTCTCTACTCCTCTAGCTAATCATTTCAAGTTGTCTAATGCTCAGTGTCCTAAATCTGAGGAAGGCATTGCTGAAATGAAGTCAATTCCCTATGCCAGTGTCGTTGGGTCTCTCATGTATGCTATGGTCTGTACAAGAACTGATATCGCTCACGCAGTCGAGCTAGTGAGCAGGTTTATGAGCAGTCCTGGGAAGGAGCATTGGTGCGCGGTGAAGTGGATTCTTCGATATTTGATGGGCACTACTGATGTGGGGCTTCTCTCTGAAAAGCGAAGTTCTCTCTCGGTATGTGGTTATGTTGATGCTGATTTTGCAAGCAACATTGACAATTGAAGATCCACTACGGGGTAAGTGTTTATGTATGCGGGTGGACCTGTGAGCTAGAAGTCTACACTCCAAGCTACTGTCGCATTGTCTACAACAGAGGCAGAGTATATGGCAGCTACAGAGGCAGCCAAGGAGGCCTTGTGGTTGAAGGGTTTGATCAAAGAACTCAATATCCTTCAAGGTGGAGATCCTTTGTTATGTGACAATCAGAGCGCCATTTTTTGGCAAAGAACCAGGTCTACCATGCGCGGTCAAAACATATTGATGTGCGGTATCACAAGATCCGGGAGTGGTTGAATTCAAATGAGATTATTCTGAAGAAGGTCCACATGGAGGAGAATGCCGCTGACATGTTGACGAAGGTCGTCATGGTGGAGAAGTTCAAACACTGTTTGGACTTGTTGAATGTTGCAGGTACCTTGATCAAGGTGGAGCGTCTACAACGCGGTGGAGTGGCAAGAATACCAGAGGTCTAGGCGATGGGGTCGTATGCCAAGGTGGAGTTTGTTGGCTCTTGTGTCAGCCCCCCCATCGCTGATGCGGGAAAGGGGGCCTTGACTTGTCAACAAAGAGGGGGTTATGTGTGCGGGAATGGTTATCCCGCCCCCCCCCCCCCCCTCCGTACGTTCTTGTCTGCTTCTGTCTTTTATGGGCCCATTGTTTGGGGCCCATGGCTTGTCTTTATTAGGGCTTTGCCCTTGTCTTAGGGGATTAATAAACTGCAGCCGACGTGAGCTTGTTCATCCTCTGCCCATTCTTCATGCCGTGGAATCTCTATGTCCTCTCTCTCCCTCTTCTGGAAGGTATTTATTCTCTATCCTTATATCGGTATATCGGTACTCAGTCCAGATTTGGATTTCCGCATTTATATCTACCTAGGTCCCTGCTCCTCATCGACGTTGGAGCGGGTGTTTATTCTTCTACACAATATATATATATATATATATATATATATATATATTCTAATATCTCTTTCTCTCTTTCTCTTTTTCTGTCAACCCCCACGGTCATCGTATTTCTCTATGTGAGATGCCCACTAGGCCCACAAGCTCATTAGGCCCAGATATCGCTAGATTTTCTATATCCCTGGATTCATGTATCTTACAGGTCAAGCATCCATCTGTTCACCTTTTGTAGCTCGTGAATAATTTTTCTCTCCTAAACCAGTCACTACAACTCGGTCCACATCTTTCTCGATTCGCACTCTATATTTCTCTGCCGCTCCTAAAGTCAAACTCTTTCCTATGAGGCTTTGGTTCCCTCCCATTCTCATGGCGCCATTCTTTATATTTCTCCCACTCTTTAATATTTTAATTCCTTATAAATTATCCTCCAGACTGTCGATCAGCGATCTTCACCCCCATCTTTTGGGATTGGATCACCCATGATATGGATAGCATTGGAGATCACCCTTGACCGCCATCTTTTGGGATTGGATCATGCTTAGACACCATGGACGGCGGAGAGGAAAAAAGGTGAAGGATCTGAAGTGAAGGATTAGACTAACGTGGACAAAGCCTCATAATTCCATCCCCACTAGAGTCATCATCATTATCAACTTGTGGCATGGATCATCAGCACTTGGTCTTCTCTGGGACGAATAGTAAGACATCCCTTATCTACAGTCTAAATTGATAGTTGAAGCATGAATAAAACTAATTTAGCCCTCCGACAGAGAAGTTTTAAGGTCATTTTCGTCCAGTACTCCTATAGCATGAGAGAGAGAGAGAGAGAAGACCCACCTCTTCTTCTCCACACATCTTCCCCAGCTAGACTGCATTTATTTTGTTCCTTTGCAGACGATCGCCGAGAAAGAGAAGTCAAGCGGAAAGAAGATGAGCCTTTTAGTCTGGTTTGCACGCGGAGTATATTACGTCTGTCTCATGGATTAGACATGTTACGTGTTGATCTCGCCTTGAACGCTGCGGTCTGCGGCCTCTGTAAATCTCTCTTTCTCATCCTCCTCCTTTTTGTGTTTATTTTAAGGTGCCTCGGGGAGTTAGACCTCGTCTCTCTAGCTCTGCCCTTTTTTTGCTGAGCAGAAACAGTGGATAGAGATACAGCCAGAGAGATACGGAGAAAAATTTGGGGGCGGGGGGTGGTAAAAACGTAGATAGCTGAAGCACTGGGGTTTAAAGAGAATAAGATGTGCGAGAGTAGGTATCTACCCGTCCGCTGCAGCGGCAATCATAAAGAGATGATGAGAAAAAATCATCAAAAGCGCTGCAACGGCGACATCTGAGATAGATCACAGCTAGGGTAGATAGATAGAAAGCGGAACGAGGGAAGACTGCGGAAGTCGTCGACGTGACGCTCCCTCCGTCCGTGACTAAATCTGTCCATGCCGCCTTCTGCGTTTGGTCAAAGGCCCTGGCGTTCCCTCTTCACCCTAGACGAAAAGCCTACCATTATCGCCACTGTTTCTCGCTCTTTCTTCACAAGCAAGCCTCCTCTCTCTCCTCCATACCTGTTAAAGTCTACTCAACAAACTTCTCTGCCCTCTCCTCTCTTTCCGTAAGAAACTGTCTCAAGTTTCCTCTCTCTCTCTCCCTCTACATCCATAGGGAACTGCGGAACTTGTCTCTCTCTCTCTCTCTCTCATTCGATGGTGATAAAGAAGCGCATTCTCTTTATCTCGCCCTACAATTCTCCGACTCCAAGAAAAGCTTTCTCTTCTTTCTCGTCTCTCATCCAACTCTCCCCTCTCTCATCCATTTCTTTCTCTCTCTATCGGTAGATCCTCTCTCTCCTTTCTCGGTGTGCATGTGCATGTGGGCCGGAGAAATCGAGGCGCTCAAGGTACAGAATCTACTGCGAGACTCGTCACACCAGACCCTCCGTATGAATCAGAACAAAGAACTGAGCATCGCAGACCACCACCACCGCCCCTCCATTAATGAGCTCTCCCAGCGCCTCCCTAGAGAGAGAAAGAGCATTTTAGGGGGAGAAAGTGAAAAAAAGAAAGTGCCCAATAGAAAACTAGCAACGGCGTACGGCGCAGAACCCAAGCATCTACTCCGGATCGAGGGGAATGGCGGGTTGGTTGGATCCATTGAATTCTCTGAAAGATTTCTTCAGTAGAGCAGAGCATCCATTCAATTCCTCATTCTCCCTTAAATTAGAAGGTGTTCTTCAGACGGGCTACTGAAAAAATGCTAAAAAGCTGCGATGCGTGCTTCTATTTTCTTCCCGAGGATTCAATTCAGTTCCTTGTGCGTGCAAGCAGGACTGCCTTCACCGGGTAGCGCAATAGACTTTCACGGTATCGGAAGAGACTGGAGAGCAGAGATTGAGCGAGAAAGAAGAGAAAGAGAGAGGGGATAGGTCTTGTGGCTGCTTAGCCCTGCGTTCTTAGTCTGATGGTTCCATTTCCTCTCGTTAGGATCAACTGTTATTATATTTCTTGATTGGAAATTTTCATTCTGATTCATGAACCGGATCAACCGGTGCGCATAATTCCCACATCTGAAACCTCTCTCTCTCTCTCTCTCTTTCTCTCTCTACACAACCACAGAGTTGTGCACCACTATTTCTTTCGGTTAAACTCGCACAACAGAACATGTTCTTCTAGTTCTAGCTCGCATGAAATGATTTATCACTCTTCGGGTCATCCCACTAAAAAGAGCTCGACGATAGGCTCAATAATTGAAAATTTACGCGTAGCCAAATCTCTAATGTGAGAGATAGAGAAAGAAACTGATTTTTGAGAGGGGGAACTAATGAGAAGTGAACAAGATCAACAAGAAAGCGAGAAGATTAAGGATAGGATGCGAGCAAGATTAACAGGCGAGAAAGGATTAAGAAGATTGACGAGGTAGACGATTAAGAAGAAGAAATAAACAAGATTAAAGAGCCAGAGAAGATTGAGAAGCATAAGTGAATAGTATTAAAATAAGAGATACAATTATGAAGAAGAAAAGAGCAAGATTAACGATTGAGAAGATTAAGAAGAAATGAATAAGATTAAAATAAGAGAGAGGATTAACAGTTGACTAACGAGAGAGTATTAAGTCGTGAAGAAGATTAATGCGAAAGAGAAGATTTAAAAGAAATGAACAGGATTTACACGAGAAAGATTAAAAAGTGAGATAGATTAACAAAGTAGAGAAAGAGCATCAAGAAGTGAACAACATGAACTAGAGAGAGAGAGGGAGAGAGAGAGAAGAACAGAATTCATAACTCAGAAAACCCATCTGAAGGACCAAAACTTTCGCTCTGTTCAACCCTCATTCAATTCCTCCGTCCTCCGACTGGAAAGAGCAGCCGCAACGTGGGCCCCACACGTCCGGGCTTCCTCGAACTTCGCAGCTAAGTAGAAAAATGCGGCGGAAACCGAGGGACAGCGAACTGCAAACTTTCAAAAACCGAAAACTCCCGGCCGTCCAGATCAGATCGGACGTACGAGAACGACCCCAGTTGGAGATTTTCTACAGAAACCTGTCAAAAGTGAGCTGTATCATGTCCCCTTGTCTTTTACCTCTCTCCAGCCCTAACGCCTGCAATAAATTTCCGATTTTTAATCATTCTATTCATCATCACCACCGCCCCGATCTCTTCTCTCCATTCCCCTTGAAATAGCAGAGGTGCAGCCGTAGCGAGAGAAAGAGAGTTTGAGAGGGAGAGAGAGAAGCGTAGAAGAGAAGTTGTCGCCGTTGGGAAGCTTTTCCTTTGTGGGGAATGTTGTCTGGCTCGAGGCATCTCATTTCTTCTCCTCCGTCTTCCGCCTCTGGTTGTCGGAGAAATTGGAACGGGTTGGAGAGAATGCCCTCGGACCAGGCTTCATTCCCCTCAATCGCAGCTTCCCCAAATTTTTGTGTTCCTCACTCTTCCTTCTCTCTCTTCTCTCTCGTCCCTATTTCAGGAAAAAAAGGCTTTACCCGCTGCGGACAAATAATTTTCGTCTCGTCCCCGTGGGATTGGCGTCATGATTTCTGCTTCGTGCAGGTAGCAGATTGCAGCAATGATGGTGGTTTCTGATTTTTCTTCCACTTTTCTCTCTGTACTATATTTCTGGCACTTGCAACTTACCTCTTTATTTCGCTGTTTCGTCCATGAGGAAATCTGGTGGCGATTAAGAGGTTTCTAGAGGTGGCTACTTTTTTCGCCATGCCAACGAAGCTCCAGGAACAGTTGATCAGAATTAGAGAAATGAAAACTATGGTACATTCATTACTAAAGTGTTCTTCTCATTCTTACTGAAGAAAATACTGTGAGGATGAATATATCTCTATGTTGTTGAAGACTGAAGAGGGGACACGTGTTCCGAACGATGAGTGATGCTCTCTCTACTGCTGAAGGAGATAACGGGAAGTTTCTCAAGATTAGAAACTCTCCCAGTAATTTTCTCTCATTCTGTGCTTCTGAGAACGTGGTTTCGTTTTCTGAGTTGCTGAATAATGAAGCGTCTTTCGTGCGTTCCGGAAGTTTGCCGTTTCTCTCTCTCTCTCTCTGTGTAATGCTGAAGATTGAAATGGGTCTTCCACTCTTCTGCGAGATAAACAGAACTCTCTCTTTCCCCTCTCTCTTCCCCCCCTTCTTCTCTCTCTCGTTTGCTGAAAAAAATGAACCGCGAAATCCGGAAGGGTGAGTGATTCTCTCTGTTGCCCGAAAATGAACTGTCGCAAGGACGATACGGATCTATCGCAAGATAAGCAATCTCTCTCTCTCCTAAGTTGAAGAATAAACAGGGTATTTTGGAGCTCGAGTGATTCCGATTCAGTGGCGGAAGCCTGACCTTCCACGATACTAATGATTCCCTTTCTGTCACGTATCTATTTCTGAAGAATGCCCCCTCGTTCTCCAATATGTATGATGCATCAATTTCTCTTCACTCAAAGCATCTTTCTTTAAATTACCTGAATATCTTCTCTGAGGAAAGATGGTAGGCCGTACACCTGATTCTCTTCGAGCGTTCATGACCTAAACACGGAATACATTCTCGTCCAATCAGTTCCCTCTAAAGCCCGCTCTCTTTCTCTCTCTACTGTATACCTCAATCCAACTTCAGAAAAGAAGACACGGAGTTAGATTTCTTCTTCCACGTAGAAAAGAATTGCGTGGAAGCTTATTCAACCACTAATAGCATAAAATAATCTCAAAATCTCGCGCTCGATCGAGACGATGTAATCAGACGTTAAACCCGAAAAGGGTTTTCTAAACCGTAATGGGAAACCGCCTCGTCTCTTTCTCCCTCCTCTTAATCTGTCTTGTCCCGTCCTTTCCGCCATGGCACTGATCCCTCCAGAGTCCAGAACCTGTCACTTGCGTTCACGGCAGATCTCCGTGACTGCGCAACGTATCGGGAAGGAGGGAAGTTACGGGAGGAGGAAGAAGGTAGAGTGAGAAAGGCCGGAGGCGATAAGATCAAGGAAGGGATAACTGACTTCATCACAACTTCATCACAGCGTCATCACCCGGAGAACCACCCATTAACCCTAAATCTCTCTCTCTCTCTCGACTATCTCACTCTGTCCAAGAGAGGACGAGGATACAGTAGAATGAAGTGTCCTTTCTTTCAAGCTCGTTAGCTCTGTGCGGTGTTCTCACAGGGGTACGTCTCGTGAGGGAACAGGCTAAAATCGATCACTATGGCGCTGTCCACTGTAGCTTAGTCGTATTGACTTGAGATTCACCCTCAACGGCCTTTTTTGTGTACTTCGGCTATAGGATGCCACTGTCCTGGTTACGGAAAAATACGGTTCACGGTCAAGTTCAATAAATCGCTTAAATTTGTCGGACCTTAAATCAGGTCATGTCTATTGTATAATCGACTTAATTTCGACTCATGGAAATAAGGAATAAAAATATACTCGACAAAAAGTATGAGTGAGTTTATTTGAGCAATAAATAAATTATAAAGAGAGAACTTTAAATATCTTTACATATCATTATCAATTTTGTTCATGTAAAACCCATGCTTTTAAGGTCATCATAATTGATATAGTTTTTTGGGCCAATCGTCCCCTTTTGTATGTTATGATCCGCCGTCCTGATGAGAAAAGGTGCTTTTGCGGGGACCCGTTATGCACAAACGAAGAGAAAGCCCTTTGCTATCACTGCAATCCATGAATATTTCTTAGGCCCAATTTTGCAACTCTGTTGTAGAATGGGAGCATGAGAGCCTTGGACTGGAGAGTCATGTATGTAATCAAATATTTTTTATGATACATTTCTTTCTACTGATGTTTCATCTCCCTTTTGAGCTTAATTGATTCAACGATTAATTTTGAACAACTAGCAAAACAACTCAGCAATGCCTCACTAAGTGAATAAGTGCTCGTTGGTGGCAAGTCAAACACTGAGTCAAGTAATTTCAGTAAGTCCTTCAAAGTCGATTCTTACTCATTAAGTGGAATATATTCAAGTTTCAATGATGTATCTAGCATTATAGTGATGAGAAAGTTCTAGGATTTGAGGCTTGACAAGCTCTCCAAAATATTGACCAAAACAATGATTGCAGCAGAAGATGTTAAGTCAAAACATTCAACAAAGTTGAAGCACCAAGAATAGATGATCTCATCATCCATTCTAGATGATCCTATCATCTAGTATAGAAGAAAATTTATACTTACATAGATCATTTGAAAGAGTTCTTTAACCGTTCAAGTGTCCGGCCCATAGCGGTATCCACACAGTATCTAGATGATCGGATCTCCTCTTAAACACTCGTTACATGAGAGGAAGAGAAGTAGGAAAGAATTTCCACTAGGCTTTCATGGGAACATCTATTGTGGTCGTTCTCCCCCTATTTATAAACTTTAGGAATGTGAAATTTTCATAAAACTCTTATTATTATGTCTATATCTACCGATGTCCATTGACCTTATATGTGTGACCCTCTAGGTCTATATATCTCACCAGTATAATGACTCTTTCAACCCAATAACACTTATTAGTCTTCCTTATCAATTAACTATATCAACATATAGATTAATTGACTAAAGATCGATTTAACCCAATCGACAAGTTGAGTCGCCAGCCTGGTGGGTGCTAAGCTACACCATGTGCTCTAGGAGATATGGAGTATATTAGAACTCTTTCATGGAACCTTGTCGTCATTGGTTACCGTGTATGTATAATCCTTCATCCGCACGAGGCTCATGAATGACTTATGAATGCTGAATTCCCACACTGAGTAGGTTTGGTTGATATAAAGTAGGGGATAGAAATTGTGCATATACTTCATTTCAATCCCATAGCACTTCAACCTTCTGGTTACTCATTTTTCTTTGATGCATGTTATATCCCCAACCCCAAAGAAGTCAACCACTAAAAATAATCTCATAGTGTCTCTAGATCACTTGGCTTTATTACTCAAAATGTAATCATATGGACTATAAGGCCCTAATGTTTATATCTCTAGTAGATAGGATTTCATAATGTCAAGACTTCTAAGATGAGATATAGTGGTAAAAATTTAGAAATTAGGAGTTTTTAGAATGTAGAAATTTAAAATTTTTGAAAATTTTTTGAGTTTTTCTAAGTCCTCACCCCCAACTAAAACTCTTCATTGCCCTCAATGAAATCATCATGCTCATGAAAAGATGGCAAGAATATCAAGCATGGTATGAAAATGATAAAAAAATGTGGTGATAGGAAAGGGTTTAGAAAAACACATTTGAAGTGTTGTGATGCTCGTTTTATGGGATTTTTCATGCGTGCACGCCTCATAATGCAGTTATTCTTCGATGGCTGCAAAAATAAGAAAAAAAAGTACAAAAGACAAGAAAAAGTGAGATAATCTTTGGGACCCTCCCAAGAAGTGCTAAATTTAATGTCTTCAGCTAAATGAAGACCTAATGAAGCTTACAACTACCAATGAGGAGAAGGTGATATCGTCGTCTCGTCCTCGTGTAGATGCAGATTCACTGAATCTGCTGGTGTATGTGGCTTTGATGTCATGTAAGGCTTGAGACAATGGCTACTTACTTTGAATTGTCTGCTAGATTTGATTCAAGGATAAGTACGGATCTGCACTCCAACAACCCTAGAACCACATAAAGACCGTCCCATCACGAGCGCAGCTTCCCTAGAAAGAGCTTAAGGTAAGAATTGTAGAGCCAGACCTTATCATTGACTTGAAAAGTTCTTTTTCAGATGTGCTTGTTGATAACATGCTAATTAGACATGATAATACATGATTATTTATGCATATTAAGGCATAAAATATTCCATTCTAATGCATGTTGTCATATTTTTTAGTGTTACATATCATTCTTTAAAAATTATTACAATATCAAAAATACATTAATTTAGGGTGAATTATGATAAATTAAAGGATAAATAATTTCATAACCCATCTTTACATTAGATTATAATTAGTTTTTAAAGTTAAATAATGAGAGAAATCATTTTATATACACTCATATAATTTTCTAAATTTTAAAATCATAAAGAAATGAGTATTTTTATCAATAGAAATTAAATATATTATTATTTATTAAATTTGAATTTTTAGAATGATAGATAATTTAATTTCTGATCCAATGAAACAAATTTAGGATTAATTTGGAGTTGTATTTTGAAAAGTTATGAATTTTCTAATTTTTAGGGAATTTGTTCAGATTTTTCCTAAATTTTTCTGAATTTTTAATGAATTTTTCGGGATTTTTTTGAATTTTTATGAATTAAAAATCTATTTTTGTAATTAAAAATCAATTTTATAAGTGCGTAGGTGACGTGACAGAATCTAGAGCGTCTGATCGCGTGCTTAATCGTGACTATTGATCGTCACTTAAAGGCATGGGTACCTAGCACACTCTGATTCGTCGGCGAATCCTTTTTACAAATGATTTAATCTCAGCCGTTGATTTGAAGAGCTATAAAGGCTGAGATTAAAACTGGTGGAAACACATCTGAGCATACGATCAAGATCGAACGACGGGAGTTTGATGCGTTATTTATAACGTGCGCGACGTGGAGAAATCTTGGAGGTCCATTGGAGATCCAACGACCACGAATTAATCCTAACGATTAATATCTGTGCGTTTCATCAGAGCCGTTGATTGAAGATTAAATGCCGATGGGACTGTTATGCTCAATTCTCCCTACAAATTGAGATGTTCTTCGACATTGTAAAGCATTCGAGGATAATTCAAGTAAATCAAACTATTTAGACACCAAATCCCTTGAATTTCTTGCTTTCAATTGCTTTTAGACTCATTTCCACATCCACGGAGAGCTTGAGAGTGAGATTTTGTTTAGAGACTAGGAAAAAATTGACGCTTGAACATCGACAATTGCAGTTTTCCAAATTTTGGATGAAAAGCCTTGAATTCGGCGAATAATTGGATCAATTCGAGCACAATCTTGGGTTAGGGATCGTGTTTCATCCTAATCTTTCTTCGTATAGCTTTAGATTTCATTTTTCAATTTGTAATTTGAGTCAATTTTAATTTCAATTTTGGTTTTTTGTGATTTTATTTTTTGGAAATATCTCTCTTATTCTTTTGATGATTTCTCCGCGTATCTTGACCTAAATTCAGTGATTTTTGAGTCCTGGATTCATCTTTGAGTATTCTTTCCAAAAATATCAAATTGCGTACTTTCCATCCATATTTCATCATCTGATTTGATCAAATTCAAAAAGATTATCAGCAAAATACCCTAATTCCCTGTGGATTTGACCCTTATTCACCACTATACCTCTCAATTCGTGATTATTTGATAAAATTGATGAGTTTGGTAATTGTGTTGACTCTTGACCGTGTGTTTTCAACAACATCACGGTCTTGATTTGTCACCTATCATCAAAGGCCTTGGTCTTCTCCTTATAGATCTCGGCATTCTTATACACGTCGTGCCTAAGCTCCTGTAACTCCTGAAGCTGGAGAAGTCGTTGTTTCTATTCTTCGTTTAGAGATAAGTTGAACTTTTTGATAGCCCAATATGCTCGATGCTCAAGCTAAACTAGAAGTTGACATGCTTTCCCAAAGATGAGCCGAAAAGGAGACATCCCGATCGGTGTCTTGTAGGTTGTCCGATATGCCCATAGTGCATTAGGAAGCTTGTGTGCCCAATCCTTCCCCTTTGGTCGAATGATTTTATTTAATATGTTCTTGACCCCTCTATTGCTTACCTCGACTTGCCCATTCATTAGGGGGTGGTATGGTGTGGTGACGTAATGGTGTACTCTATAATTCTTCAACAATGCACGAAAGTGTGCATTATTAAAGTGTGAGCCTTCGTCACTGATGATGGCCCTCAAATATCTGTATCGAGAGAAGATGTACCTCGTAATAAATCTAAGCAGCTCTTGATGGTTGTTTGTCCTATTGGGGATAGCCTCGACCCACTTGAACACATAATCCACCGGTACCAAGCTGTACTCTTTCTTGTCTGAAGGTAGGAAAGGTCCCTTGAAGTCAATCCACCATAGATCAAAGATCTCCACCTCAAGGATAGGCCTCATCGACATCTCATCTTGCTAGGAGATGTTCAATACTGCTTGGCATTGTAGGCTCTCCATGTAGAAATAGTCGGCATCCTTGAAGATGGTGGGCCAATAGAAGCCACTCTATATGATCTTTTCTATGGTCTTTTGCGTGGCAAAATCTCCTCTGCATGTCGATGAGTGACACACCACTATGTCTCCTTGTTTCTCTTATGGGATGCATCGCCTAATGATCAAGTCATATCTGAGATGGAATAGAAGTGGTTCTTTCCAAAAATAGTACTTGAGCTCATAGAAGAACTTATCTTTTTTATGCCGATTCTAATGCTTTGGGATTGATCCACTCACGAGGAAGTTGACAATGTGCGCAAACTAAGGAGAATGACTCGATACGGCAAGGAGATGCTTGTCAGGAAATGTGTCATTAATGTCTCTTGTACCTAGAATGTTGAGACGCGATAAGTGATCTGCCACCGAGTATTCTTTGCCATTCTTATCTTTGATCTCTAAGTCGAATTCCTTAAGAAGCAACACCCATCGTATCAGTTGTGCCTACGCCTCCTTGTTTGAGAGCCAGTACTTTAGTGTTGCATGATCAGTGTAGATGATGATCTTGCTCCCCTAAGATGTAAGGTCGGAACTTCTCTAAGGCATAGACCACTGCCAAAATCTCGTTCTCCGTTGTCATGTAATTCATTTGAGCTTTGGCAAAGGTCTTGCTCGCATAGCATATGACAATTAACTTCTTCTCTATCTGCTACCCCAAAACCACTCCCAATGCATAGTCTGAAGCGTCGCACATGATCTCAAAAGGTAAGTCCTAATTAAGACTTTGTAGAATCGGTGCCTCGATCATTACGTGCTTCAACATCTCGAATGCACATTCCTCTTCTTTGTCAATGATGAAGTCCTTATCCTTGCAAAGAAGGGTGGTCAACAGCTTGGATACTTTAGCAAAGTCTCTGATGAACCTCTAGTAGAAGCCAACATGCTCGAGGAAGCTTGGTAAATCTCGTAATCTGGCTGAGAGAGGGAGGTTTTGGATGACCTCAATCTTGGCCTTGTCCACCTTCAATCCTTTGCCCGAGATGAGATGCCCGAGCACTACTCCCTATCGCACCATGAAGTGGGAATTCTCCCAACTCAACACCAGTCGTTTCCTGATGTAGAGCTTGAGGATCTTAGTTAGGTGAGCTCGATAGCTCTCAAAGTTATCTCCAAAGAAAGAGAAATTATCCATGTAGACCTCAAGATTGTCGCCAAGGAAGTTGAAAAAGATTGTTGTCATGCATCGCTAGAATGTCGCATGGGTGTTACATAGTCCAAATGACATCCGTCTAAAATCAAATTTGCCAAAGGGACAACTAAACATCATCTTATCTTGATCTTCCAGATGAATTGCAATCTGGTTGTAGCCGAGTATCTATCCAAGAATTAGAAGTAACTCTGTTTTGCCAAATGATCTAGGATCTGATCGATGAACGGTAAGGGGAAGTGATCCTTCTTTGTCGCATAATTTAGCTTTCGTTAGTCGATGCAAACTCACCATTTTGTCGGAAGGCACGTTTGGATCTCCTCTCCCTTATTATTCATCGTGACCATCCTTTCTTGGGAACAATGTGTACCGAACTAACCTACTGGCTATTAGATATGGGGTAGATGATTTCTGAGTTTAGCCACTTAAGAATTTCTTCTTTGACCGCTTCCCATACCTTAGGGTTTATGATGTACGACGAGTGGGAAAACCCTCGCGCTTGATCAATATAATCAAGACTAACTGGGAGGAATTGGGCAATCGACCCTAACCTCAAGGATATGTGAATCCTAGGCTGTAAAGGCGGTATCTTACCCAAGTCCAGGCAAGCGTGCCGATAAGAGAAGTCAATTCTGGGTAACCTAGGTAAACTCGTGATGATGGGAAGGATGAGGTCCGCTCAGTCCATGCCTAGAGGCATTGGATCGCTCATCGTGGGTTAGCTTAAGGCTACAACTCACGCTCGGTGCCGAATCTGACGTACGCGTTAGAATTCTTGATACTATATTCTGTTCTATCCTGTCTAAGTTTGTTTGAAAGTTGTAGAGATGAATAGAGGAAACACTATGAAAGGTAATTCAACTTAAGAGTGAGTTGGTTGGAGCTAGCCTACGGGGTGGGATGCCCACAGGGTCATGGCGAAGCAGAGATTGAGATCGACAATGTCGACTAGAGAAGGAAGATACGGTGACTCAGAGTGGGGGGGGATCGGTCCTGGAGTCGTCAGGCCACCCCGAGAATATTGGCCAATGGGTCGCAGGTAGGGTGTAGGCGTGCGTGGACGACGCAAGGTTCCGCGTGCATATCTCCGGAGGTCACCGTGGGGCTGCATGTATTCAAGGGGGGAGGGGGTTTGGATGCCCATGGTAGCTAGCAAGCAGTAGGTGAAGCTCGTTGATGGCACCTTGACAAAGCCAGATCCGAGAGAGAGAGAGAGAGAGAGAGAGAGAGGGACGTCAGCGTGAACATGATCGAGAACTTCTTGTGTGAGAGGAGAGAGGACCGGTCACCGCAAAGCAGCCTAGGTGAGCACGACCATCTTGAAGGCGACTTCGGATGTGCGTGTAGGGGATGCTTAAGGTAGGCGCGTGATGCCCACGAGTTGGCAATCTGTTGGAGAAATCAAACAGTGCTGCCTATTCGGAACTGGGATTCATGGACATGCCAGCACAACGTCAACGTTTCGGAGGTGTTTGGCGAGGTGGCCCATAGATCGCTTGGAAGGTCATTATGTCAAGGAAGATGTGCGGGCTCTCTGATTTAGCAAAGTCACAGAGGGACTTTGCTTAGTGGCAGCGTCTCCGCGAGAGCCCTAGCCGACACGTGGACTTTCTGGTTCTAACGACTTCTTCTTTCTAGCCCTCAACCCTCATCCAACTTCGTCCCCACCTCTACGGTTGAATCGTCATGGGGTTTAGTAACTGTTGCCAGAGTCTAGGGTGTTGAGGACAACGTCGGTTCATGGACCGAAGGT
This sequence comes from Lemna minuta, assembly GCA_024174645.1. Classification (NCBI taxonomy): domain Eukaryota; kingdom Viridiplantae; phylum Streptophyta; class Magnoliopsida; order Alismatales; family Araceae; genus Lemna; species Lemna minuta. The sequence continues at coordinate 9,196,856 of CM044107.1, forward strand.
GCATCGAGGAGACTAGCATTAGAACGTGCAAGGGAAGGAGACTCGGTGAGGGTAGGCCAACCACGTTGAGAGTTTCTCCAATTATGTTTTTGGATGTCCACAAGGCGATGGTGTCTACGTCTGCAATCAGTAGGGTGGGTCCGTGGGTGTTGCGCATGAGTACGGCCAACCTAGAGGGTGCTCGTGACACACACAAGGAAGTTAGCGTCGAAGGATGGATGCGTGCTCTAGGTGGATCGCTTGCGAGTAGTACCATGTGAATGATAACGAAGCTTGTTGGATGCGGGGTGGAGAACAGCTCGTGAGACAGACCCAACGTGCAAGTAAATCTCCCGTCCGTCATGAAGGCATTAGCACTCGGCGGCATGCGGACAAGGCTTGGTCTAGTGGGGTAGATTCTTATCTCCTAAACTACGATGATACCAAACGATTTCGGAGAGAGTTCCGAGGGGCACCGTTGGAACCGCGCAGAATGACCACGCATCGGGTCAAAAAATTTTATACCTTAATTTGCAATAATAATCATGTAATTATAATGTAAGTTGCATGTTATCAGCTACGAGATTAGCAATACTCATCGTATGAGTCAGATCAGATACTATTATTATTTTCTGATAATTTGATGTCCTTCTTGAATATCTGATGAACTCGATTACGCGTATTTTTCATCATTGTTATGTATCGATTTCATGAAATAAAATTTATATCTCCTTAGTATAGTGTAAGCAAGGATTGAATCCACAAGAGCTTAGGTAATGAGATTAGATGTCTACATGAAAGGTAAGAGCGTGAAAAGAAGCAAGAGCTTGATAAGAAATGCGAGCATAAATGGGGTGTGTAGAGATGAATATGAGAGATAAGTTTTAGGTTTCTTTTTCAATGAAGAGAGAAATCAGAATTTATAATGAAAATTAATATAAAAAGAAAAAAAATCAGGGTAAGATGATGACAAGTTGAGAAGAATGGTCGATAGTAGCAATGAATTGATGCGCATCAATAGGGAGAGTGATTTACGAGTGTGGATGATGTCATAGCTATTGCATTAAAATCAAATAAAAAGAAAATTGTAATTTTATTATTTAAGAACATAAACACAAACACAAACTCAATCCAGATCGTCATACAAACCCCATCGCGATGATGCTCAATTCACTCTGATCACGATCCTCGATTGATTTCTTCTCCATTACAAGATTGAGCATCAAGGAATGTTCTCCTTGGGCCTTGACCTCCTCTCATCTTCTTTCTTGTAGCCTAATGCTAAGAGAGAGCAAAACAATAAGAGGCGAGAGAGGAAATAGAGCCTTATATAGAGATGGTCTTTAGGGTTCTAGGTGATCAAGGGTGTAGATCTTTCACTCTTATGATCAAGGGTGGAGATGCACCACCTTAAGGACGTCCAAGGGTGTGGTCATCTCCTCAAGGAGGTAATCTTAACCCTTAATGAGGTGGCCCAACCCCTTTCTAAAGAATGAGTCTAACCTCCTAAAAAGAAGGTAATAACCTCCCTTCTTAAGAACATGAGCCCCACCTCCTAAAAAGGTGTCACCCAACTCCTTCCTAATGAGGAGAAATTCCACCTTAATAGGGTGACCTCCAATTCATTTTAAATTTAAAATAATTTCATTTAAAAATATTTTAATATAGTTTGGTCAACATTCCCTAAAATAGAAAAAGTTGACCAACTTTGACTTACCTTGACTTAGCTTAGTGAAGTGGCTGCCCCCAAAAGGATAGGATGATCTCTATAACTATTTCAAAAGATGAATTTGACCACCTTGACCCTTAATCAAACCCTTTGACTTTCAAGATTTAGATTTGACTTTGCCCTTAAAACGATGAAGAGGTCATTTTCTCCTCTATTCTATTGCTAATTGTCTCCATATATTTTCATACATTTTCCTATGTCCTTACATACAAAAAATCATAAAAATGTGAGAATTCAACTACTTAACTTCAAAGAAGTCAAATGGGGTTAGTATCAAGATATACAAATCAAAGGAACGATGCATGACAAGACATAGTCATGTTTATACATAATCAACACTAATTAGATGCAATTTTAGCACATGAGTGAAATAACACGATGAATAAAAAAAATCACAAAAATAAGATAAAGTGCATTGTATTTGAAAGAATTATGCATAAACATTTATTCATAATGATGAAAATGAACGCATCAATGACACGTTATCAATATCTCACAAATATGAATGTTTAGACCATATGTTTAAAGACTAGTAATCACTATATTATGATCTCATCATAATTCACTTAGTCATGGTATATCCTCATGGAATTTATTACAAACAAGAATGACAATAAATAAATTTCATTTCAATGAACATAAACGAGATATATAGAAGTGTGATTGGCTTATAGGCCCCATATATCCATCAGATAAGAGAAACCCTAGAGTCCTAAAATAATTCCAAATAAAATGATACCTAAAGTAGCTACAAATTTAAAAAACCATTCTTGTTCACCTATAAACCATTAAAAACTATGATCTACTAGTTTTATATATAAGTATCTCTTGTACCCCCATAAGTTCTCAAATCTCATTATCTTTTCTCCTTGTGGCTTGACCCTTGATAAATCACTATTTTAAATGAGCAAACCATTAACTTTGTCATGAATTAAACTCCTAACAATGACTACTTGAACATCTAAATTGTGTTCATCACCTTTGAAAAGTCCCCAATAGGGTGGTGGTTTAATCTAAGAGGGGGGGTGAATTAGGTTTATGTGTTATCTTTTTCGGTGCTATTATCCTTCTACTAAGATTCGTTGGTTAAGCTCTCTTTTCTCGTCCTCGTGGTGCACCAAGGATTATTATACTGGTTGGGAGACCTAACGTACCTTAATCTAGTCCCGAGTACTCTCGACTCGGAGCCTCAATCCTTAAAAAAAGAAACCTAATCCTCTCACCCTTCAAATAGGTGAAGGACAATGTTCAATACAAGGATTTAGGTTTGCCCCCAACGGCAACCCTAACACTCACCTTTACCTGATCCTATGACACTACCCTCTAGGACTCGACCTCCTCGTCTTCAAGCTCCACTTGGTCTTCACGCTCCCGAAGTCTTGACTACTTCTCGTCTCAACGAATAAGACACTCAACAACCTCTGTATGTGTAAATGCAAGAATCTGTTTGTCTAAATGTTGATAGCTATATGAGATGATGGTGGCAAATAAGTGAGACTATAATCAAGAATAAGTGAGACACACAAGACAATAACTTATGGAGTTGATTTTTTTTTATCAAGGTTGACTTTTGAGTTGACTTTTGAATAGAGTTGACTTTTAGACTAAATTTTTAATAGAGTTGACTTTTGACTAGAGTTGACTTTTGGTTGATGTTTAGTTGACTTTTGACTAGAGTTGACTTTCTAACTACTGGTTGACTTTTTGACTACTAGTTGCCTTTGGGTTGACTTTTGACTAGAGTTGACTTTCTGAGCAACTGTTGACTTTTTGAGCTAAAGTTGACTTTCTGAGCAACTGTTGACTTTCTAAGCTAAAGTTAACTTTCTAAGAAATTGTTGACTTTCTGAGCTAAAGTTGACTTTTTGAGTTACTATTGACTTTCTAACGGTAGATTGATATCAACAAAATCCCACAAACTGAATGCTAAGGGAATAAGACTAAATATGATTGATAAACCAATATGATCACCTACAATTACCTTTAAGCTTTGATAAAGAAAGTATTGACTATCTGATCACAGAGGTGTAGAAGATTCCTTATCCATAAACTACTATAATGAAATGTTCAAATTAATAATTTAGAATTGCACTGTCGATCTGAGACCACTGTATGAATGAATGCAACTTACGACAAGAATTAAACTAACAAAGGGTATTCAGTGTAAGTGATAAATATTTAACAAGCATTTATCCTTTCAGACACTAAAGAATTGCAATGGATATGTAAAGATTACCTTTGAATGACTATTTGAAACGGACAATTAAAATCAGATAAAAAAAGTAATTATTAACAGATCTATGTAAGTAATTAAAAAGGAAACTGAAGACAACTGAAATTAATTGCAAACCTATCTGTATGAATGATTGAGAAGAAACTGTTGACAAAAAAATTTAATTATTAATAGATATATGTAAATAAAAAAAGGGAACTGATGATAGTACAAATTAATTGTAAACAATTCTATGTAACTAGTAAAAAAGGACTGATGACAACTGCAATAAAACAACAAACTGAGATATAGATTAAAAGATATCTACCACTGCAGTTATGAAAATTATATAATGATACGAAGACTGTATATAATCTGAATTACTGAAATATGACCAACAGACAGAGATTTAGGTAGATAGGAATCTAATGATGTGAATATGAAACTAATATCAAAATCAGAAGATTGTATATAATCTAAATTACTGAAATATGACCAACAGACAGATTTAGGTAAACAGGAATCTAATGATGTGAGTATGAAACTAATATCAAAATCAGAACACTTTATATAATCTAAATTACTGAAATATGACCAACAGACAGAGATTTAGGTAGACAGAAATCTAATGATGTGAGTATGAAACTAATATCACAATCAGAAGACTGTATATATTCTAAGTTAAGGGAATGAGAATGATTGACTGAGATCTAGACTAGTACCGAAGGTACTTCAAAAAAAAAACAAAACCTAAAAACTTTGCTAACCTTGAGGGACGAAAAGCTGTGAGGTTCAAGTTGACCGAATAAATGCTTAGACGTATATGAAAAACCTAAAAGAGAAAAACAGTCTAAGATGTCTTTGAGCTACTGATTCAGGATGACTGAAAAACAAAAAGAGAATAACTGTTCTATTGACTGAGTGTTGACGATGATTTAGCAAACCGGGGTCAGATGCAATTGATGGAGTATTCTGTATCAGCTGTCGTGAAGGACGAAGGTTAGCTCACGAATGCCAGATGAGGATTGCTTTCAATGCTTTGGATTTTCACTTCGCACAGCTTTTTTGTCTTCAACCAGATCGCAGGGAAGAGAAGCTTTTGTGCTCAAAGTCACTCGAGGTATTGCCTTCTTCTTTCACAACGATTCCGCATAACCAAAGATTTTTTCAAACCCTAAATGCCTTTATGGTATATTGGGTTAGAGGGGAGAAAAAAATGATGATAATGCCCTCAACGGTATTGGTAATGTGTAAAGAGAAAAACAAACAAGAGATAACAAACTATAGATATCCACTAGTGGGTAAATATAATTATAGTTAACCACAAAGTTAAAATTTTATGATATGATGATTATCAATATCTGCATGAGGATACGAGGGAGGAGATAGCTTTGAAACTACTCAAATTTAATACTCCCATGAACTTAACAATACATTAGTGAGTTAGTCAAAATAATTTAAGATAGGATAAAATAGGATAAAATAGTAATAGTTCAACTTGATAACAGAAGAAGTATTAATAATTGACGAGACGAAACTCACGAGGTCGTCGATTTCACACGGTCTCGTGTCAAAAATATTTCCAACCTTACCAATTTGATGAAAATAATTCGAATTGAGGGGTATAATGGTAAATAAGGGTCAAATCCACAGGAAAATAAGGTATTTTTGAGAGATCTTTTGGAATTTGATCAAATCGGACGATGAATTGAGGTGAGAAATTAGGGAAAATGATAGATTTAGAAAGATACTCAAAGACGTATCCACGGAATCAAAAATCACTTGATTTGGATTAGTGATAACATGCATTTATAACTTGAATTATTATCCTAATTAACTCATATTCATGCTTATTTTATATGAATATGATGCATGTTATCATACTTTTTAGGAATTTTCTCCATTGGCATGTCATTTCACTAAAGTTGATATTTATGCATAAATTAGGGATAATTTCATGCTTAATAGATGATTAATCTTTTGTTAAGTTTAAATTAATAGAAGTTAATCTCTTGTATTGAATGATTTTTGACTTTATTAAATGTTTGGAAGGATAATTTCAAGATGAATTTATGATTTAGAATGTTTAGTGAGAAATGATTTAAGTAAATTCTAATTCATCTTGATTTCTTCTTTGAAAATATATTTTAAATGACATGATGTTAAAAAAAGGAAGAAATTTTTGATCCAATGGAGAAAATTTGAGTTAAAAAGGAGTTATACAAATGAATTTATGAATTTCTTAATTTTACTGTATTTTATGGATTTATTTTGATTTTTCAGGATTAAATCGTGCAATCGGACGGTCGGGATTAAATCCCGGAATCGAACGGTCGGGATTAAATCGCGCAATCGAACGGTCGGGATTAAATCGTGCAATCGGACGGTCAGGATTAAATCGCGCAATCGGACGGTCGGGATTAAATCGCGCAATTGGACGGCTGAAATCGCACGGAGTGGAATCCGCGTCATGGGCCACGATCCCACCGATTACGCGCGATCTGACGGCTGAAATTACACGGAGTGAAATCCGCGTCACGAGCCACCAATTTCGCGCGATCCGACGGCTGAAATTACACGGAGTGAAATCCGCGTCATGAGCCACCAATTTCGCGCGATCCGACGGCTGAAATCATACAGAGTAAAATCCGCGTCGTGGGCTACGATCCACCAATTTCGCACAAACTTATCTATAAATAGGCCTCATCTCCAATGTAAAATGCATCTTCTAGTTGGCCTCCTTTTGGAGGTTGGCCATTGGGATCAAGGCTGCTAGGGATCAACTATCTAGGTATGTTTAATTATCGTTTGTTCTTCTTATGTTCTTGTGTGTTCGCCTGGTATCTAGGATTGTGCGTCGTGACGAACCGAGTGCATCTAGATACCCGACTTGCTTCTTCGTATCCTCTTTTGTGATCGCTTGTTCCATGGCAAGAGTGTTTCGTGTCGAAAGGCCAAGGGAGCACCCGGTGGATCAGGTTTTATCTTCTTATCGTATTTAGAATTAATCACCATCGGTTGAATCGATCTCGAGAAAGTTAGAGGGCCTTGTCACCGAGATCCCCGCTCAAGGCTAGGGCTAGGGTCTTAGCCCCGTGAGGATTGAGGATAGGGGGCAAGGTTGATACTATGCGAGTTCTAGTTGCTTATTCAGCTCATTATTCTACCGTGATAAACGCCAAGCTTGGGCGGTAATTCAAGCTCCTGTAGAATAATGATGACTGCGTCACGATTAGACGGATTGACCAACATTTAGGGTTTATGTGTTAATCTTAGGACATTTCTTTCCTCTTTTATCAATCTATTAATTAAACCAACTACAAAAAAATATCTTCTCTTGTTCTTGAACTTTTGATCGACTCGTGAAGAAATTAAGCGAGTTTCGAGGAAGGTCTTAAGTTCTCGTGATCCTCTGCTTCCAAGAGTGTAGAGACGCAGTCATTGAAGCATGATAATCATGATTTCATCTCTTGGTTTCATCGAATTTTCCCCTTGAATTCCGAACGTCCACGAGGAAGAATCCGAGCAAATTCGCTTCAATCCACGAGAATTGGAGCCCCATTCTTGCGGCAATCGGGTTAGCAGTGAGGTTCGATCGATTATCAAGAGGTAATTTGTATTTTTATTAGGTTTAGATCTTTAATTTTGCAAATTAGTTCATAGTGTTCTTCATTTTCCCCAATTTTAGGTCCGAAAAGTCGCTGATTTTGAAAATAGGATATCTCTTTGATTATAATTCCAAATCACTTGATTTTGGTTTCATTGGATTCCTCTTTTCATCAGCTTTCCGTGGATAGTAAATTCATCAAATTCCGAGTTCATTTGACCCTTCAATTTAACGTTTGACCACGGACTGCTCATCTTTCATCAGAAGTCAAACGTTGACTTTCGGGGTCAATTACTTTTTATTGATAAATCAGAATTTGATAATTTCGATCTTGTTGGATTCCTCTGGTTCTTAGCTTTCTATTGACCTATAAATTGCAAGATTTGGATTTCATTTCGGGGATTTTCTGATCATTGATTTTCAATAATTCATAATAAATCCATTTCTTATCCAAAAATTAAAAACTTATATCGATAAATTCCATTTTCTCTCTAGTTTCCAAATATCTACTTTTCGTAATCTTCTGACTCTGTTTGATTCTCTGATTTTGCAGAACACCTACTGCTGGTCAAAGTCAACGCTTTGACTTTGACTTTTGACTTTTCTCTGTCAAATCCGAGATTTCAAATCTTAAAACTTCTTATTTACCTTATTTATATCATTTATATATCTTAAATCTTATATTCTCTTATTTAAAACTCCTTTTAAACCTAAGTTTGACCAAGTCAACTCTACTCTTAAAGTCAACCCTGCTCTCTGTGGATCGACCCGATACTTACCCAATACTTAATTATTATATCGTCTTAGTGAGTTCGGTTTTATAAATTTTGTTTGACCTTTGTCTTTGTGTTTTAACGACGCACGAAAACGACACGTCAATTAGTAATCGCGGAGAAATCAAAGAGCGAAGTGGGATGAAATTTCCGAAAATCAGATGAACATAAACCAAAATTGAAAATGAAATTAAACTAAATTACGATCTTAAATTAGAAATTGATGATACATAACGATAGATTAGAGGAAAAACACGATTTCTAACCCGAGATAACGATCGAAATGATCCAATTAATCGTCGGATCGAAGGCTATTCATTCTGAGATTTCGAACGCGAGCATCGGTGTTCAAGAGACAAATTCTCCTTAATCGATCGACGACATCTCACTTTTAATCACTCCGTGGATGCGGAATCGAGTCTAGAAGAGATTAGAAGCGAGAGATTCAAGGATGGAGGGGTGTAGATAGATCAATTTGATGAATACATTCGAGAATGTCTTACAAAATTGAAGAACGCCTCAATTTATAGGCGAATTGGGCGTAACCGTCCAATGGATACGTTTAATCTGCATCAACGGTCCGGATTAAACGCATCAAGATGAATTGTTATGGTCAAATTTCAGCATTTGGATTGCGGATGGACGCTCCGGATGAAGCCTCGCGATATGCGTTATAAAACGTATCAAATTGCGCCCGTTGGATCACGATCCAATGCTCCTGATGCATTTCCACGCGTTGAATCATGCCCGTTATAATTCCCTTTCTAAGACACGTGCGCGATCGATGATCCGGTGGACTTTTGGTTCACGTGATCCACGCGTGTCATTCGCTTAGATCGCATCCGACGCTTCGCATTCAGCCACGTGTCCTGCAACTTAAAGAAATGTGAATTAGTCCCACACGACTAAAATAAATGAAATCTCTCGGGTTTAAAAGGTGCGACAGACTTAAGCATTAGCTTAAATCCAAACTATCGGGTGCTTATATGTACTATAACCCTATATAATACGATTAAATATAAATATTGCACATGTCACCTCAGCGCCACGCACGCGCTCGCGTCGGTCCGCGTGGCTCTGCCATGTGGCCTTGCGTGCCATGCTGCATCCACGTGGGTCCCGCGCAAAATTAAACCCCCTTTTTATTCTTTTTTTTAATTATTTTAAGCAATTTAAATCGAAAATAAATTCAGAAAATTCCAGAAAAATCCCTAAAAATTAGAAAATTCATAACTTTCAAAATACAACTCCAAATTAATCCAGATTTTTTTCATTGGATCTGAAATTCAATTATCTATCATTATAAAAAGTCAAAATATTTAAATAACAACAGTATGAATTTATTATTTCAAAAATACATCCATTTCTTTAAGATTTTAACTTTAGAAAATTAAATGAATGTTTATAAAAATGATTTCTCTCATTATTTAACTTTAAAAATCACTTATAATCTCAAGTAAAGATAGGTTAGAAAATCATTCATCTTTAATTCATCATAATTAACCCTAAATTAGAGCATTTTGAGATTACAACTTAAAATTGCATGAAATGATAGAAATGCACTCAAAGTATAATAACATGCATACAAATGGAATGTTTTATGCCTTAATTTGCATTAATAATCATGTTTTATCATGTCAAGATTGCATGTTATCAATAACTAACAATAAACTCCATGAGTTTTTAATTCCTTAATTTACGATAGTAGCAATTCAAGAAAGAAGACTTACACTAAAACTAGTGTTCTAAAAACCTTTATCTATTTTCTTTTGCTCTCTCTCTTTTTCTTTGACTCTATTCTCTATCTTCCTATCTCTCACTCCCTTTCGCTCTCTCTCTCTCTCTCTCCCCTGCTCTCTATCCTAGTCTCCCTTTTGGTCAATGACAATCATCTCTTGATTAATTTTGATTTATGAGGATTGTTTTTTCCTATTCATGAAGTTCTCCCAAGTGATTTCAAATATGACATGACGTCCATTCTCTGAAATAACTGATGAAATCTATTTCTAACCTATTCATTTATAATCCCCTCAAGAACCATATTCAACTGAACCTAGCCGTGTCTCCATAAATAGATCATTAGCATTGCCCGTAATACTCTTCCTCAAGCCAAGTGCAAGAGAATATAAATGAATGTCGCTAATAGGAGAGGGCCCCTATGAATGATAACTGTTGCTTCTTAAAGGAGTATTGACATGAACCCATTTATGCTGCCAATTAGTAGTGGATTAAAAATTTTCGTTTAGGTACTAATTGGACACCAGGAGTAGAACATCTAATACCTCTTATGTCCCACCAAAAATCATAATTCAATATTATTAAAATTGAAAACCACCCAAAAATTATAAATTTGTTATTGTCTAATGTAGGGTCTTGTGCCTAGCCATTCTAGGCAATGGCTAAAATGTGGTAAAAATGGTACAAATGTGGTCTCTTTTTGACAAATATAATAGGACAAACAGGTGGATCTTATTCACAAACCACTTAAAGAGTAATTGGAGTTCTTTTGAACAAGAAGGTTCTCTTAGAAAAACACTTTCAATATGGAGAGTTTCTAGATCTCCATCGATAGGGGGCTACATTGGCCTATAACTATGAGCCTCCTCTCTGAGAAGGCTTCCAATGAATGAGATATTGGGAGATATTCTTGGAGATTTCTAAAGTTTAAGGATTTGTGTGTCTCAAGGTTTAGAAAAGGGTCCAAGGTTTAAGGGTTTGCTCCTCGAGTGGTTTGTGAGATTTCTACCTTGCACTCACACAATAAAGCTTAACAGTCTTTTTGTCATATTTGTGTGTACTATTTCTCTATCTACAAAATAATATACAGAAATATGAAAAACTGGGGATAACTCTTTTGATGACAGTAGGGGATTTCCCCTAGCAGTCCCATAGTTTCCCATATGGTAGTACGAATTTTCCATTAGGATGATATTTTTGAGACTTTTGCTCTTGATACTTGTAAGTATCAGTCTGAAAACATTTTATTAGAAGTTTGAAATACTACATAAAAATGTGTGTCGACAAGATTGCTAATTAAGCCACTCAATCTCTTCTTTTAACCTTTTTTTCTCATTTCCTGATAATTGTATCCAAATTGAAGGCTTTTAAAGGGTCAATTTTGAAACTGATATTTCCACTGCCTAGATGTGATAAAATGCGTTTAGGGATTTCAAGGAGAGACCCCGTGAATATGAGGAATGCTCTCATATTCCTGTTCTTATATCTCGTTCGTAATCTTTCTGAGACTGGAATTCCTTATTTGATTGTCTAAGGACAGAGTACATTATCCTCGGGTAAATTGATTATCTATATTTTTTTTTATAAATGCGCTCTGTGCCATTATAGTTATCCAGAGTTGTGTTGATGAAGGCAGATCTTCTATCTTCAAAGAAAGAGCAAAAGGATATTCTCTCAGATCTCCATATTTTGCTCAAGAACTCTACTTCAGATCGAGAACGTCAATTCTGATTACACCTTTGAATCTATTGACACTAGAGAATGTCAACATCTCAATCTCTCCTTGCACTGTTGACAGTATGATCTTTACAAGGAATGACCGAGAGAGAGGAATCAAGGCCATGTAGTGAATTCAAACACCTTAAAGACAATTTCAATACCAGTTGGAATCTGCGATGCGAAGAGTAATACGTTGATAGCATTCAACGCAATATGAAGATTCCTAGCGCTTTCATTTCCCTTCTGCATCGCAGGAACAAGCGCCGCCGCCGCCGCCCAGAGCACAGTAATGGCTGCAGAGAGACGATAAGCAGTAAAATAATTCTTAATTAGACTGTCTTCTTTCCAAAACCAGGAAGAAAGACAGAGAAAGAAGAGAAATCAATAAGGACTCAAGCTGGTAGAATTTAAGTAGTAGTAGTTCCTTGGGATCCCGATCTAGAGCATCTGCCTATTTAGTCGTTGAAGAAGTGAATACAAGACGAATCAGTTCTCCTTTTTCAGAAAAATAAGGTACCGAGACAAAGAGATTTGCACCAGGCTATAGTCTTCTCCCAGCCAGGACGGGAGAGAGAGAACTAAAAGAGAAAGAAAGTGCGGAGGAAAATCGAGTTTTCGCTCCCGACTATCCTTTTTCCAGACAAGGAAGGAAGAGAGAGAGCAGAGGAAGATACAAGGAAGAGAAAAAAACCTTTTGAGAGGACTACGATCTTCTACTACTCAAGAAGGAAGAGTACTTAAAAAAAAAGAACTACTCAAGAAGGAAGGGCGAGAGAAACAGAGGGCAGACAAAAAGAGTTAATTTATCAGACTATCTTCTCTCCTAGCAAGGAAGAAGAGAGCAACAGGGAACGGAGAAAAAGAGTTCTTTATCGGATTATTTTCTTCTCATACACGGTTTGGAAGAGAGAGAAAGGAGAGAAAAATAAGGCACAGACAACAGACAGAAAGCGTTTTTGTATCAAATTATATTCTCCTCTTAGCCAAGAAGGACGAGAGAAAAAGAAGATAAAGAAGATGCAGAGGGAACGTGTTGTTGTATCAGATCATCTTCTTCTTCTGTCGAGAAGTTAGAGATAAAAGAATACCTGCTCCACCGAAAAGATGCGGTCCAGGGAAAAGCTTCCCGGTACGGAACCACGTATTCAGGCATCCACCTACGGATTCTAGCACACCAAATCCCAGCAATATCGAACCTGCATTGAAATGCCTATCTCTGTACGATCCTTTTATCAGATTTTTCCTTTCCTGCAGGAATTATCCCCGCTAGTGAGAAAAATAACGATACCCCAGAAATAATAAGAATAATAATAATAAGGGATATCATCGTATCCACCTCTGTCAGCTGTTGGATCTTTGATTCCAGAGGGGAGGGAGGGGTAGGCGGAGAGGCCTCCTCTCCTCCGGAAGAGAGCACGGCGGCCGGCGCAGGCTTCACTTGTTTCTTCAGCTCGTTGATCTCGTCCTGGATAGTCCGCACGCGTCGCCATTGCCAGCCAAGATAGCCAGACCAGAGAGTGAAGACGAAGAGTCCTCCCATGACGACGGGGTGGACGAGGGCAAGAGTGCGGCCCTCGAGAATCCCAAACTCCCCGCCGACAGCGAGAGCGTCTTCAGGAGAGAAAAAGTCCGGAAGCGTGATCGCTGTGGCGGCCAGGAGAGGAGATGCATTGGCGAGAGCTTTGGATATTGATTTATGGAGATCTGGTGAAGTTTTCCGAGATGGGGATTGGGCGTCTTCTGTTGCTGAAGCGGAGATTTTCGGGAGGTTCCGTATGGAATATTTGGTGAGGAAGGTCCGGTTTTTGGGGAAAGGGCTGAGGCCGAGCGCTGCGGTGGCGGCGGCCATAGCTTACTGGCGGTGGTTCTGCGGAATGGGATACTAAAGAAGAGGAAAAGGGATAAAGAGACTAGAGCAGCTGTGGAGATGAGAAGCAAGAAGATCAGAAGACCACCGACGGGGTAGTGGTCCTCGTGGATCACACAGGCCTCATTGGGTCTTCTGTCTCCACCACGTGGCGCAGTGAGAACCTGGATAGTTCTTTGCAGTTTTCACCTGGGTCCTATTCTGGATTGGGCTTGGAGATGGAAGCCCAGTTTTCATCTCCGTGTTGTTGGTGTACGTGATTTGGTGAGGTCCAGTTGGATATGACCCAATAACGTCGGTTTCAAGGCTAATACAGCTGCAAAAGATGGAGAAAAAACAAGAAGACTAAACATGAGTGAGTGAAAAACTACTCATTTTCAGGTTACTTCAGAGCTTTTACTCTCTTTACTGAAAAAATCGAGTCTTCCAAAAATTAAAATCAAACATAGCATCCTCTCGTCAATTTTTTTACTCGTTAAACGATCTTATTTATCTTGAAGGTTTCATGAACATATTTATTGCTAATTGAGTAAGAAAATCTTCAAATGAATCTCAACCTTAGAATTTTATGTAAGATGTATATCAACAACATACTGTTGCGTGAAAGGTTTTGGATTGTGGTAACCACGTTGTATTCTAATTCAAAGGACCAATGACACATCTAGACTATGTAAGCTTGGTATAATTTTGATAATTTACATTGCTAATTTCTTGATGTTTATAAAATAGTATATTGATAAAATTGATTGATTTTTGTTTTAGATAAAATGATATGAGAAAGGCAAGTGTTTGTTAGTGTAGGTACAGAAGGCTCGAGTGCCTGACCCAAATCAACATCTGACCCTAACACCAATAAGAATAGGCTCTATATTATTAAATTTTCAATATCTTATTCAAATATTTTATTTATCATCATCATTGTTTCATAGATGCTTTTCTCTCATAAAGACAATCAATATAAATGCCCATAAATATGGGTATTAATCACATAAACAAACATTAAGCTTCATGTTGATTAGCTTTTGTACTTCTATTCATTTATACTACTCATTTGCGATTATCATAGAATATAAATGTTTATAGGTATGATTATTTATGAAATTTTCTGTTTTATCATAATATACCTCATTAGAACTCCAAAGTTAAGCATGCTTGAGTGAGAGAAATAGTAGGATGCGTGAGATATTGGAAAAGTGCTCATATTTTATCTTGCTCTTGGGATATTTGTCTCACATGGGTTATATTTCTATCTTTCTCTCTTTCCCTTCTACTAAATGGAGGCTTATAATATCTTCTTTACTCACTCAATACAATTGGGCTTAACTATTCACATGGTATCAAAGCCTAAATGATATTCTCCTTTAGTGTTGTCATCGTCGCCGTCATCACTGCTCTATTGCCTTCTCCTTGTCAGCAGCCCAAGAGGGCCAAAGGTATCCCCTCTCCCCTCCTTTTTTTCCACTGGCCCTAATTGGGCTGCCACTGCCATCCTTATTGGGTCGTTACTGCCGCCCTTCTTGGGCCATCGTTGTCACCCTTCTTGGGCCACCATATGCATTGCACTTTTACAGCTACTTCCACTATTGTCACTACCCCTCTTCAAGGCTAGTGCAGTTAGGCCATATTTTTTTGGGTCTGATGGCATCTTTTAGGTAAGATGAGTCATCAACATTATCTGCTCCTCCTACTTTATTGACAATCCCAATTACTTTACAACAGATATCGCCCCCGGTAGAGGCAGTTTTCCACGACACAACATTTTATCACGAATCAATTGACACGACCAACATACACCTTTGATGGTCACAATTATGCATTATGAGCTAATGGCTTTGAAGATTTTCTCATTGCCCATCGCGTAGTACACCATTTGACAGAGTCTTCTCATACTAGAACTGCTCTGGATTATGATATCTGGAATCAGCTAGACTATGTTATTCGCTCTTGGATGTGTCAGAGCATTCTTAAAACTATTGCTCAAACTCTCTCACGTATCATACTTGCAAGCATACTATGGCATACATTGGAGACTCTATACGCAAACATGACCAACATTAGCCACACAATGGAACTCTTTGAGTCCATGTTTACTTGAAAACAAGGTGACCAGTCCCTTTGATCCCCTCCAGTCACTTGTGCAAGAGTTTTCTCTCTTTGAACCACCGATTATATATTTACATACATTGGAATGATATCTTCAGGAGCTCATCGTTGGAGTCTATCTCAGTGACATGCGATTGTCCATTTCTTCCCACATTCGTGGTCAAGTACTTTATGGTACCCAAGATCAGATTTGGCCTCTATTTTTTTTCCTGAGCCCTTCAAGTTAGCATCAGAGTCACTTTTAGCACTAGAGTCACTTCGAGCACTAGACTTTCATCTTCTATATCATCCCTTTTACCAGAGTCGTTTGTCGTGCTAGCATTCAATACTTGTGAACTAGATGGATGGCATAGCTCCAAGGCCACTACTATTAGGTTTAATCTCTATTAACTAGACATAGTTATGTATTATTGTGGATTAACTATCATTTAATCTCATTAAGTGATTCAATTACATTTAATGAGGAGATTAAGACATTCATTTATGTGTGTGGAGGTTAATTATATGTAGAGTCAATTAAATTAGTTAATAGTCAATAATGGGCTGACTAATTATTGATTAAGAGGATTAAGCTCTCCTCACTCTTTATAAATACGAGGCCATAATCCACTTGAGTAACCTAATGCTTATAACCCTCTAGATAGATTCCCATTTCTTCTAGAGATCAAGTGGTTATCTTGGGGATATTCAAGAAGACTATTCTCCACTTCAGAAATATACAATTATGAAGAATCATCCCATAAATTCAGGTATAAGTTTACTTATATTTTTATGTATCTGATTATGCTAATGAATTAAGATTCAACTCAAAGTTTTCATCAATTGGTATTAGAGACATCTATGCATCTATTCATAAGGATGATCATGTTATTTCTATCTATTCCTTGGGATATTTAGTGTTTCCTATCCTCTATCTCAATGAAATTCAGAAGAATCATCTTTAAGGTCTTCTAGAATTTCATCGGGAATTTTTTATTTTGAATTCAGTCATTGAAATGAATTCTGAGTTCATGGGGTGGTTTAAGAATTCAAAATTCTCTATTAGAAGAAGAAAAACCAATTTTTTATTGAACTTTTACAAAGTATTTATTTTAGAACATGCCAATTCGGTACTGTTCTTAAAATAAAAGAAGAACAGGAATTTCTTGGTCAAAGCTCTCGTATGAATTTGTCGGTCACGAAGCATCAACATAGAAAAGGAGAAATCTCTTTCATGCTTCGATCAAAGCTCTCAGTCAACCTCTCTTCGTGAAGTATCCCGACGGGGGAGTGGGCAATCCTCTTTCGCGGTCTCCTTACATCGATTCTTTGCTTCGTCGAAGCAGAAAGAGAGGAAATCTAAACATAAAAGGGACACCAGGAGGAAATCTAAAAATTGGCCAATTTTTATTTCTAGGGCCAATTTTTAGATTTCCTCCTAGAAATAAGAGGGCCAATTTTAGGTAAAATTGGCCCAATAAAGTGAAAGAGGGCCGATTTTAGGTGAAATCGTCCCCCATAGAGGTAATCAAGGGCCGGTTTTACCTAAAATCGCCCCAATAAGGATAAATAGGACCTTTTTAGGCCAATAAGACGTAATTGGGCCAATTTTAGGCCCACTAAGGATTTTAAAAAGGGGGTTATTTAACTGCCCTAATTAATTTCTAAAGCCTAAAAAGGGCTAAAAGGCCCTAATATATAAGCCAAGGTTTAAAAAAAAAGAAAAAAAAAGAGAAAATAGAAGATATTTGTAACTTTGTAAATTATATATATCTATGATTTTAGACTTTTAGATTTTGGCGACATCCTGCAAAAGTGGACTCTCTTGTTTAGATCTTTAAACTTAGCGCTCTTGGGAGGCACCCCAAGATTATCTCACTTTCTAGTTTTCTTTTTATATTTTATTTTTAGTTTTTGTAGTTGTTGAAGAAGAACTACATTAGGGAAAGGGCACATGCGCAAAAAATCTCGTGAACGAGCATCAACGCATCAATGAGTTTTTCAAACCCTTTGTCTTCTCACCATGTTTTTAAATCTTTTTCATGACATGCTTGATACTTAGCCCTATCTTTTTCATGAGTCTGACGATTTCATTGAGGGAAATGAAAAGTTCTAGTTCGGGGGTGACACCTTAGAAAAAACTAAATCTTCTTTCAACAAATTTTGAATTCTACATTCTAAAAACTCCTATTTTCCAAATTTGATCCACTCTACCTCACCTTAGAAGTCTTGAAATTTAGAGACCCGACTTAGTAGAGGTGTAGAAGTGAGGGCCTTATGGCCCATATGATTACACTTTGAGTAATAAAGCTAAGTGATCTAGAGAGACCATGGGATGATATTTAGTAGTTGACTTCTTTGTGGTTGGGTATCTATTAGGCACCAAGGAAAAATCAGTAATCAGTGGTTAACATGCTATGAGATTGAAATGGAGAGTTTTTTAGAGAAGTTAATGTCAAATTCGTATCCCCTACCTGACATCAGCCGAACCTGTTTAGTGTGGGAATTCCTCGCTTTCGAACTTTCCCTTTAAAGAGTGCAATGCTCCCTAATTTTTTGAGACACCTATCTTATATTGTTAGGCATATAGTTTTATCTCTTCCAAAGTATTCAAGTAGTCAAGTAGTTAAACCATTTTTTTTAAACTTCACTCATGATAATAACACTCCCAATTGATTCACGCATGCATCACATCACATTTCTTTCATATTTCCCTCACATGTACGTATCCCTTCACACTACACTTCACATATGTTACATAATCTCTTAAAAAAACCAAAAACTCCTCCATATCCTTATTTCATGTAAATTCTTCTTAAATTTTGAAAAAAAAAGAGGAAAGAAGAAAAAAGGAAGGAGAAAAATCAAGGAAAGAGAGAAATGAGAAGTGAAAAAAAGGAAAATAAGTTGCGAAATATCTTCTTCCACCATCATCTCTACCACATCCACCATCATCTCTACCATTTGTTGGGACCTTAGGCTCAAAAAGCTCTCCAAATCTTTGTCCAAAATAATGATTGCAGCGGAAGGTGTTGAATCAAAACATTCAACATCGTGGAAGCACCAAGAATGGATGATCTCATCATCCATTCTAGGTGATCCTATCATCTAGTATAGAATAAAATTCATAATTACTTGGATCATTTGAAAGAGTTCTTCAACCGTTCAAGCGTCCGGCCTCTAGCGGTATCCACACAGTCTCCAGACGATCGGATCTCCTCTTGAACACTCGTCACCACGAGAGGAAGAGAAGAGGGAGGAGAAGTTCCACTAGGCTTGCATGGGCACCTCTATTATGGTCGTTCTCCCCCTATTTATAGACTTTGGGAATGTGAACTTTTCACAAAACCCTTATTATTATGTCTATATCTACCGACGTCCATTGACCTTATGTGTGTGACCCTCTAGGTCCATATATCTCGCCAGTTAATGACTCTATCAACCCAATAACACTTATTGGTCCTTCTTATCAATTAACTTTATCAACATATAGATTAATTGAATAAGGATCGATTTAACCCAATCGACAGGTTGAGTCGCCAGCCCGGTGGGTGCCAAGCTACACCACGTGCTCTAGGAGATATGGAGTATATTAGAACTCTTTCATGGAACCCTGCCGTCATTGATTACCGTGTACGTATAATCCTTCATCCACACGAGACTCATGAATGACTTAGGGTATGGTTAATTGCCAAACCCTAATCCGTCACTCAATTTAGTACTGATGCAAGTAGGAAATCATTGAGAACAGCTTCTCTAATATTTCCGCTACCTTGGCCAAGGATTTAACCGCATCTCATTCCTTGAGTCGATCTCCTCATATACCGAGGGTGGATGATCCCATCTTGACCACACAATCATCTTCGTGGACTTCATGTCGTATCCAATATATGACGTTTTAGATATCTCGTGACTAGGGATTCATAAGTCATAATCAAAACACGATCATCCATCCACAAGATGTCTTTGGTGTCTCAAGTCAAAGGACCACATACACAATCATGACATGAATCAACCTGATTGACAATTAGGTATATTACCATTCAGGGATTCATACGGATCAATTCAGTGAACTCTTTCTCCAAAGAGCACCCACTATCTATCCTTAGTGTCTCCACACCGATGGCTATAGGATCAGCCATACTCATCATATGAGTTGGATTAGATAGTGCTATTCTTTCCGGATCATTCGATGTCCTTCTCGAATATCCCACGAATAGGAATGTTTAGAACATATGTTTAAAGACAAGTGATCGCTATATTATGATCTCATCATAATTCACTTAGTCATTGCACATGCTCATGGACTTCATTGCAAACATCACACAAGAATGACAATGAATTAATTTCATTTCAATGAACATAAACAAGATTGATGAAAGTGTGATTGGCTTATAGGCCACATAATATCCATCACCATCTACCCTATCATCACCCTCCACATCATTTGGGAGTCTAATTATCATAGGTGGTACATCATTTGTTTTTAAAATTCACTTGTTTATCTGCATATTTGCTTTTAACCATGTCATTTCCTTTAAAAAAGTATCTTTTTATTTTCTTCAGCCACCTCACATGTTGCATCCCAAAGAAAGTAATTCTTTTACAAATTGCACTCTATATAGGAGGAAGACAAGTTGAGGGAAATTCTAATTCACTAAGTAGCCTCCATTTTGAGGGAAAGAGTGATGTATCTGTGGAGAGGGTAAGGAATTATATCTGCTCATAAAAGAGTGAATATCTTTTCATTCCCATAGCGTCAAACCTAAGATATACTCACCATGATCACAATTGAGAATAAGACTCGAGCATTACTCGATGATCACTACCGTAATATGCACTAAAGAGGTCAACTTAGAGATGGAATATAGATCATTATAGCCTACACTATAAGGAAAATGTAATCATACATTCATATGCTTTACCCCTTTAGTACTAGGATCAAAGGATGAAAGGACCTTCTAGAGAGACTATATAGTAAATTCCTAAGAGAGTAGAAACCATTTAAGTTGGGGGGTATGATAACATGCTGACTAAACATGAAAATACATGATCATTAATGCAAATTAAGGCATAAAACATTCCATTATAATACATGCTATCATATTTTTTAGTGTTTATCTATCATTTTATAAAAAAGTCATTATAACATCAAAATTTATTAATTTAAGGTTAATTATGATGAATTAAAGATAATATATTCATAACTCATCTTTACTTGAGATTATGATTCATTTGTAAGGATAAATAATAAGAGAAATCATTTTATATATACTCATATATTTTTAATGTTTTAAAACCTAACAAAAATGAGTGTATTTGTTGAGATAAAAATTAAATCTCTTGGAATTTATTAAATTTGACTTTTAGGAATGATAGATAATTTAATTTATGATTCAATGAAATAAATTTGGATTAATCTAGAGTTATGTTTTAAAATATATGAATTTTCTAATTTTAGAGATTTTTTCAGATTTTTTTCAAAATTTCTATGATTTTTTTTCTAAATTGTTTTGATTTTAAAATCAATTTATTTGATTTAAATAACATTTTATTTTCGCACAAGTGAAATTGCAGCACGTGGAGCGTCTGATCGCGCGATTAATCGCAACTTTTGATCGTCACTTAAGGCGTGGGGTACTAATGAATGATGGGTTTGGTCATTGAAACACATGATCGTTGGTCAAATAATATTTATAATTCCAAACTCAAGATGATTTAAAAATTAGAAACTAAGTACAATGCTGAGATGTGGTCGAATCCAATAAGAGTGCGATTGACTTTTGATTGAAAGAGTTGACTTGATGAAATTTAAGTCTAATTAAGGTTTTCAAGAAATAAATATGCTCTATTATCAATGGAAAGAGTACTACTATATGAGAGAATAAGAAATTAGAATTTTGAAAAAAATATTTGACTTTGACTTGACTTTAACTTTTTGAAAAATCAAAAAAGAGAAAGGTAAGATAATATGACGAAAATTATATTTTTTATAAACTAGAGAGAAAGAGGAGAATTTGGATATAAAAATCATGAGTTTTAGAGAAGAATTGGATTTATTGTGATTTTTCTAAAATCAATCAACAAAAAATCACTGAAATGAAGGTTTCAATGAAAATCCTTAAACGGATTTATCAAATGATATCAAAATCTAATGAATTTACCTCCATACAGAAAGTTTACGATTATAGGGTTTCAAATAAACCAAAATTGGTAAATTTCACCTTCTATATTTGTAGTAATTGCCCTTGAAGGTCAACACCCAAATTAAGATTGATTTTGAACAGTAGTTGGTGAAATGACAAATTAAGGGGCCAACCTTGATAATAATTTATGAATCAGATATCTGATTGAACAATAAATCCAATAAAACTTTTTTTTTAATTGGACTGAAGATCATGGAGAAATCCTTACTCATAAATCATAAAAAATCCGCAATGAAATTTGGGCAAAAATGAAGAAATTCTCATTCCTAAACTCTAATTACCAATCTAAATCTAATCTAAACTATTTAGAAAATGAAGATTATGAAGGGATCACACTACTAACCCGATTGACGCGAAGATTGAGCCTCAAATTACTTTGATTGGTGTTAATTTCTCCGATACCTTCTCCGACGTGATTTTGACGTCCATGGGGCTATGTCCAATCATTTTCTCATAATTTTTGTGATTTATTTGCCTCAATCTATACACGATTGAGTCTAGAATGCAAGAGAATTATGAAAAACTCAAGATCTTCCTCCAAAAGTGCTTAATTTCACCTTTAATCAAAATTTATATTTCCGTAAAAGAGAACATCTATTTATGGAAAACATTTCCTAATTTAAATATGAGTCGTCCATTTCGCTTAGAGAGCTTTGACGACTTAGATGAAGCCATGTAGCGCGTGATAAGTGGACCACGAACCGTCTCTACTATTCCTTGATTTTTGACATTCGATTTTCCTCAGTGCTTCCACAGGCAACTGCATGTCATTCCACGTTTTGCTGAGTGCGAAATTAAATCAAGGCCGTTAGATTTCACTAATGTTATCGACGGCTCTGAATTTATCATGTGCGTTTGATCGCGATCTGGTGGATCAAAATCCATCAGATCAACGCGCGTCGATTCGTGCGCTTTAGTCTAACACTCCATGTGCTGCCACGTCGTCTACAAACACAAAGAAGCATTTAGTCCCAGAAAAAAAGAATGCATCTTACCGTCTATATAAGGGGAGAGTGCGTTATCGCTTTGCCTCACCCACTGGGTCTACTATACCCGTGGGCCCAATCCACTCAGCCCACTTAGCCATTGCACCATGTAGGCGCTCGCGTGGGTCCGTGCCGACCCCGTTGGTGCTGCCACGTGTCTGTGTTGCCACGTCAGTACCGCGTGGGTCTGTGCCAGCCCTGTTAGTGCTGCCACGTGTCTGCATTGCCACGTCAATACCGCATGGGTCCCGCACCTAATAAACCCCTTTTTACAATTTATGGCCTTTAAAAATTCTAAAAAACAAAATAAAATCCAAAAAATATATAAACTTAAGAAATTCCTAACTTCCAATTTAAAAGGCTGTTTTGAATGAAATTTTTTGCATTGGATCAAGAATTTGATCATCTTTAAATTTATGCCTTCAAATAAAATGTTAAATAGAAAATTAAATTACGAGTGAATTAATTCCTAGTTGACTTCTAGAGTCAACTAAGGTAATTCCCTATTTTACTCTTCTTTTCTTCATCTTCTTAAACCTTCATGCATTCACTTAAATCCTGAAATATTTAAAACCAAAATCTTGGGATCAAACATAAGTGGTTTGACCCATGAAAGGGTCAAACACACTTCAAAACACATAAGAATGCTCAGTTGCTGAAAATATGGAATTAAGTTATTTGGCATTAAATTGATGAAAATTTCATTTTACGATGATAACATACATCATATAGACTAAAATTAAGCATTAATATCAACTAATTATGATAAAAAAGACTTAAATATACATGTTATCAAGTATTTCGTCGCATTTCTATTCACCGGTGAATTGTTTTAAAATAATATAATCTCAGACGTTGATCTGAGGAGTTATAATGGCTGAGATTAAAATCGACAAAATGCATATGGAGCGTCGGATCAGGATCAAATGACAATGATTTGATGTGTTACTTATAATGTGCGCGACATGGCTTCATCTCGACGGTCCATCAGAGATCCAATGGCCACGACTTAACCGTAATGATTTGCACTCTTGCATTTCATCAGAGCTGTTAATCAAAGATTGAATGCTTGATTGAACGGTTACACCTAATTCACCCTATAAATAGAGATGGTCTTCGACATTGTAAATCATTCTTGGGTTCTTCGAGTAATCAAGCTGTCTAGACACCAAATCCAATGAATTTCTTGCTTTAAATCACTTCTAGATCGATTTTCGCATCCACGGAGTGCTTGAAAGTGAGACTTCGCTGAGAGAATAGGAAGAAATCGGCTATTGAACATCAACGATTGTTTTTCAAATTTGGGAATGAAAAGCCTTTGATCTTGAAAATAATTGGATCAGTTCGAGTGTAATCTTGGGTTAGAGCTCGTATTTCATCCTAATCTTCCTTCGTATAGCTTTAGATTTCAATCTTGAATCGTAATTTTAGTCAATTTCAATTTCGATTTTTCGTGGTTTTTAATTTTGGAAATTTCTCTCTTATTCACTAGATGATTTCTCTGCAAATCTTAATCCAAATTCAATGATTTTTGATTTCGTAGACTTTTTTTCAAGTCTTCTTTCCAAATATATTAATTTTATTAATTTCTCACCTTGATTCATCATCCGATTTGATCAAATTTCAAAAGATCATATGAAATTACCCTAATTCTTTATGATTTAATCGACCCTTATTTACCACTATACTCTTTAATTCGTGATTATGTGATAAAATTGGTGAGTTTGGTAATTATTTTGACTCTTGACCACGTGTTTTCAATGACCACATGATCTCGATCTGTCAACTACCATCGAAAACACTTGGCTGCCACCATCAATTGACAACCATTGTTGCTACTTACTTGCTCATACAACTACTTGCCCATTATCACCACAACTTAGCAGCCATTTCCACAACCTAGCCACCGCCACTGCACTTTGCTAATGCTGCAACTTCTTCGCCAACATCGTCACTTGACTATCATTGCTACTTAGCTGTTGATGATACTTGGTTGTGGCCACATTGTGGTTGTTGTCATTGAAAAATGTAAATGGTTTGAAGAAATGGCCATAGTAGATTTGGGAATTTTTTTGGATGTCTTCTGCTGATCTCTCCCCATGCAAAAAATGACCAAATGCATTGACCTTGAGCTCTGATAGCAACGTTTAATGGTGAAGAGTTGGTGTAGCAAATCAAAAAGAAGAAATCTCTAGCTGTTTTCTTCGAGTAAAGATAGAATGGGAGAAAATAAAGTGTGGAGGAATAAATTGAAGGAGAACAAGGCTCACGAGAGTTTCTGGAGCTTCGCTGGAATTTCTAGCTACGCATCACTTTCAACCAGAAGAATATCAAGCGATGAAGAGGATGATGAAACCTAAATGCACTTAGGCTAGTCCATGCACTAGTGCTTCGACCCCTATAGTGACCAAAGGGGGATATAGATAAAGAGAGAGATAAAGGGGGAGGGAGAGGAAAGAGATGATGGATTGGCTCGCACTAAGTTTTGGCCTACACGTGCATTCAATGATTAAATCATTGATAAAAATTCTCCGTTGAGGAATCATGTCAGGCGTTTTCTGTGAATCATCTTCATGGAACAAAGTATTGTGTTTTAGATAGATGTACAAGTTCTGAAATTTAGTTCTCTCACTCCCTCAAAAAGCAAGACGATCTGAGATTTATCTTTCTTTTCTCCCCGATTAAAATATACCACACGTTCGTTCAGTGGCCAAATAAGTTCGATCAAACTTGAAACCTTTCTAATACCCAGAAAAAAACTGTAATCATTGCTACAAATTAATGATATTGGTACATAAGATCACCCCCAAATATACTTTGGTGATATTTTTACTTCCTTAGTTGCTTTCACCATTATCCTGCTTATATTTTGAACTCAGAAAGGTAATCTCCAACATTGAATGTTTCATCTTAGAATTTTTCACTACATCAAATTTCTCTTCAGCTATAGATATTTAAACTTTCAATGTTTAATCTATACATTGTGCAAGAAATTGAGCAGACTCATCGGCCACTTATCCATAGACCGTAGGATACCCATCTCTCAATATATGGAGATTTTTAGCCACCTTTAGATGTTCTTTCTCTACCATCTGAGGCATTCTTTAAATTTCAAGATCTTGAATTTTTTTTAACTTGTACCGCTTGACTAAATCTAAACCGTCTGATGGCGTCTGCATGACGTCGTCAGTATTCATTTTTCCCTTACCAATTTGCAGAATTCCGGATGGGACAGGCAGGGAACACTATAATTAGACCAGGATGGTCCCAAAGTGTTGACTCTTTACCGTCTTGACTTTATCTTTTTCCTTCTGTTATGGCCACTACCGAGCAATGTGTCGGAAGGAATGGCAACCAAGAGGAAGAAGACGACAACCACGAGGAATAGAGGAGTGACGGAGAAGTTTTCGAGACTGGCCTTAACTTATACGTATCAAAATAAATCTACGAAGGACCGCCAGCAAAGACACTGCGTGTCTGTGCCTTTGTTTTCATCAGTTCCTTATATTTTCACCCCTCAGACGGTCCCCTTCCCTCGTCCCTTTCCTATCATCTTCCCCTTCATCTGCATCGCTTCTGTAGGTCTGCTACCCATCTACTTGGCTCCCAAGACAGACGTCATGAGGGTCAGTACAAGTTCTCCTGCCCCTTTAACGAGTTCTATCACGACGTGAATATCAGGCTCATCTGTTTTTCAATAGCAGATCTTGAATTGGCTGAAATGGAAGCTCTCTACGGATATGTACTCCAGAGTTCCTCGCCTGAAGAGAGATGGTCAGTTCAACTTTTTTAGCTCGCATTTCTTTGGCAATCTACGAGATTAGATGATTATAATTTCCCTTCAATGTGCAGAGACTACTGAAGAGCGTGTGCCCGGGAAGAAGGTAGGAACAGAGGAGGCGCTTATTCTGGGACTTCACCCAATGGCGAGCTTTCACAACTTCTTCGACGGGTATCTGGCTATTGGTGCTCTGGACAACAAAAATCAAAAGCAAGTGCAAGAAGGGGAAGAAGGAAGACGAGTGGAGTTCGTTGTAGAGCCTGTGTGGCATTCTGCGGCCATTTGTCCAGGAGAAGATCTGAAATTTGTGAGGATGACGATTGATACTGAGGGGGCTGACGAGGAGGGCGTTGTAGAGCCCTTGCTGAAAATGGGCAAGTCGTTGACGAGAGCAAGAGTCACATTGGCTGATCTGCTGGCGACGGAAAATCGCAATCACAGCCAGCCTGATATCATCATTCAATGATGGGCCAACGGATTAGAGAGGGGCGAGGTACTGAGAAGAGTGTGGCTGTTGTAACCACGGAGAGTCCTCCGTCTGTGACAAAGTTTCAACTATTGGGCTCTGTCTCTATCCAATTATCTGTCAATCAATCAATCTATCTGTACATATATCTGTCTACCTTACAATTTATCTGCATCTCTATATGTCTATATATCAATCAATCAATCTATCTATATATCAATCAATCTATCTATCTATATATCAATCAATCAATCTCTCTGTACATATATCTGTCTGCCTGACAATTTATCTGTATATCTATCTTTTGATCTATCTATTGATCTATCTATCTATCTATCTATCCATCTATTCTTAAGATCTGTTTATATATGTGTCCGTCTATCTGTAGGTCTATCTCTCTCTATATCTATCTATCAATCTATCTATCTATCGATCTATCGATCTATATATCTATATATATTTCTTCCTCCCGTTGTTCAATGTATGAAGTTTGTATGATGAGGAAGAAAGTACAAGAGAAGACCCGACGAGTCCCCTCACTGTGACCGCCAGTTGAGCGTCCAACGTGCTCTCCCACCTCATTCTCAAACACTTTTCACCTGTAAAGCTCTAGCCTTTCCTCCCGTATACGCCAAGTAGCAACCCTTTCCAGCATTGGCGGGTCGCCCTTAAACGAAAGAATGGATGAATCGCGTCTCTTTAGGAGGGTCAGATTGCTTCTCACAGTGGAAGGCTAAATCTCGAATTAGTCTTTGAGACTTTTTTTCTGATCGAAGGAATGTCTAGTGGGTGGTTTCCTTATAGGAATGTGAGAGAGCTTAAGACTCATTGCCTTTCGCTCTTGGCCTTAGCTTATCATCCCTCTCTTCGCGTCTGAATCAGTCATCTGCCACGAAATTGAAAGAGAGGATAGAGAGAGAAGGAAAAGATCATAGACAAAGGGCTCTTCCAGACATCTTTTATAACAGATGATGTACAAATGCTGGATTCTTTTTTGATCTGATACCAGATATCCGCTACAACAAAAGAGAAGAACAGCCAACAAGAAAATTATTTACAGTGATTCAATTACAAAAGGTGATACCTAAAACGAGGACCACTGTTAATAAACACGTATCACCAACGAGCTTGCTCGTTACATGAAGGTCCCATTTTTTGATCTACTTTCCATGCATCAAATTATCCGTTGATTGTTTTGTATTGTGAGCTCAACATACTAATTGATATCATTTGGAGTGTTTCATTCCTTCATGCTCTATTGGCATTTGGAGTGCTGTGGAGCAAGATGAAGACCTAAATTTGCAGGCGACTAGTCTTTATAATCTGTTGGGAGTGATTTTCCAAGTTTCGGCACGGCTGGCGCATGTGGCACTACCACGGCGCGCGCGGAAGAGCACCCAGTGCGCACATCTGGCGCGCAGTGGACAGCTGCTACATTACCTCCCGATGAGGCGCCTCGTGGCGTGTAATGGCACATGGGAGCAAGTGCCAGCATACCCGTGGCAAGCCATTCGGCGGTTTGTAGCCCCTGCGGAGTGGGCACGTGCGTGGTGTGCGCGATGCATTTTTCAGGGGACTACGCGCGCACATGCACGGACATCTCGACGATTACTGTAATACTTGAGGAGCTGCATGCCACGTGTGCCCCATCGCCAAAAAACATGCGCCATAACGTGCCTTCGGCGGGATATAGGTAAACTGAAACTCAAGTGAGTGTTTTCAAGTTTTTCTCCTTGTAGACCTATAAATAGGCACCCCTAGAGTGTCCCTGAACACATATAAGCATTCCTTTCTTCCTCATGAGGGTTGAATGTGAGTTATGAATGGTTTTAGTACATTTCTTCTTCTTTTCTCATTCTTTTCTTCTTTTGAGTGTGTGTGCGCATTTGTGAAGTGTGCTCATCACCTTTTGGAGTGCCCTTGACATGATCAGTAGCCAACAAGTGGTATCAGAGCATTTTTGGTTTTAGGCTTGTGAAGATGTCCAAGAAAGGGAAGACTTCTACCATGTTCGATGATGTATGCTTATCAACACCATTCTTGCAACCAGCAAAGATGAACATGAGTATGTCTACATCTTCCTTGATGTTAACTAGCCCAAATTATCATCGTTGGGATATAAGGATGGAGGTTACTTTGGAGGCTCATGACTTGTGGGGTGTCATTAATAGAAATGAGGAAAATCATAAGCAAGACCATCTTGCCTTGTCGATGATCCTCAATTTCATCTCGGAATCTCAAAGCTGTCAAATTGACATTAAGAAGAGTGCAAAGGAGAATTTGGAGGTTCTTAATATATTCTATGTGAGAATGAATCATGTGGTGCAAGCAAAGGTGGAAGCATTGAAGAGGGAGTTTGAAACTATCTTGATGAAGAGGAATGAGAAGGAGGATGATTACTCAAATCAATTTGTTCAAATTGCCACTAGTTTGAGAGACTTGGGAGAGAATCTTGATGAATATGGTATTTTTTCAAGAGTACTCAAGTAAGTCCCAAAATAATTCAAGCGTAATCTTATTCTTCTCCTTGAGAAAACTAGCAATTTAAAGTCCATGAGACTTGAGGAGGCATTTGGGCAACTCAAGGTGCACGAGTTGAGACTCCAAGAGAGGAACTCAAGAGATGATGAGCAAGCACTCCTATCTAGAGCTTTTAAGAATTACAATAAGGACCAAAGGGGGTCATTTTCAAGTGGAAGAGGACGTGGAAGGAAAGGAAAAGGCAAATATTGCGATGGTGAAGTGGATGGAGAGAAGAAGAAGAAGCAATTTGAGAAATCCAAGGTAAAATGCTATAATTGTCAAAAGCTTGGGCATTTTGCAAATGATTGTGAACTTCCCAAGAGGGATAAGTCCAAGGGAAAAGAGAAAATGAACATGGTCCAAGAAGAAGAAGAATCATCGTTGCTAATGATGATAGCTGATGAGCATGCTAATGCATTACTTCAAGGTATGAGTAGTGAAACTCCTATTGATGATATGCGGTATCTATATATGAGTGCGAGCAACCATATGACTAGTATGAAGACCTTCTATCAATACCTTGACGAGTCTCACAAAGGAGTTGTGAGATTTGGTTATGGTTGATAACATGCAAATTAAACATGAAAATATAATTATTAATGTGAATTAAGGCATAAAACATTCCATTCTAATGCATGTTATCATATTTTTTAGTGTTTATCTATCATTCTATCAAAAAATCATTATAATATCAAAATGCATTAATTTAGGGTTAATTATGATAAGTTAAGAAGAATATTTCTTATAACCCATCTTTATTTTAGATTATAATTAGTTTGTAAGGTTAAATAATGAGAGAAATAAGTTTATATACACTCATATATTTTTAAGTTTTAAAATCTGAAATAAATGAGTGTATTTTTTAAATAGAAATTTATTCTCTTGTTATTGATTAAATTTGACTTTTAGAATGATATATAGTTTAATTTCTGATCCAATAAAATAAATTTGGGTTAATCTGGAGTTGTATTTTAAAATATATGAATTTTTTAATTTTTAGGGATTTTTTTGGATTTTTTCTTAAATTTTTTGAATTTAAAAATGATTTATTTGATTTAAATTCAATAAAAATTTTATTTTTATTTTTGCGCGCTGATGTGGTAGCTGACGTGGCATGAGTGGAAAAAAGTGCGCGATCTGGCGACATATGAGACCGCCACATGTCGCACACGTGTACATGTGCGTGCGTGTGCGAGTGAGTGTGTGTGCACGTGTGCGCATGTGTGTTCGCACGTGAGAGTGTGATTAAGGAGAAAGCACCCTATTAAGGATTTTTGTTAACTCCTTAATTACGCACACCTTATATACACGTAACTTCTCTTTTATTTTTTCCATGTGGGACTTTGTTTTGTTTTTAATTTGCGCAGGTGACATGGTAGCGTGTGGAACGTCTGATTGTGCAATTAAAATGCTCCCGTTGGTTGTTAGTTAAGGTGGGACGTACGTGGCGCATTCTTGCTTGTCATCGAATCATTTTTAATATGATTTAATCTCACATGCTGATCTGAGGAGTGATAACGAGTGAAATTAAAACCGACGAAAACGTATCCGAAGCGTCAGATCAAGATCCAACGGATAGCGTTTCAAGTATTACTTCTAAAGTGCGCGACGTGGCAAAAACTCGACGCTCCATCTGCAATCCAACGATCACGGTTGAACCATAACGATTCGCACTCTTGCGTTTCATCAGAGCCGTTGATCGAAGATCAAACGCTTCATCGGACGGTTACGCCCAATTTACCGTATAAATAGAGATGTTCTTCGACATTGTAAATCATTCTTGGGTAATTCGAGTAATCAAACTGCTTAGACACCAAATCCCTTGAGTCTCTTGCTTCCAATAACTTCTAGATCAATTTTCGTGTCCACATACTGCTTAAAAGTGAGATTTTGTTGAGAGAATATGAAGAAATCGGCTCGAACATAAACAATCATTTTTCAAATTTGGGAATGAAAAGCCTTTGATCCGGTGAGTAATTGGATCAATTTGATCATATTTTGGGTTAGAGATCGAGTTTTATTCTAGTCTTCTTTCATATAGCTTTAGATTTCAATTTTGAACCGTAATTTTAGTCAATTTCAATTTTAGTTTTTTACGATTTTAAAATTTGGATATTTCTATCTCATTCACTAGACGATTTCTCCACGAATCTTGATCCAAATTCCATGATTTTTGATTCTGTGGATTTGCCGTTGAGTCTACTTTCAAAAAATATCAATTTCCCTAATTTCTCACCACATTTCATCATCCGATTTGATCTAATTTTAAAAGAAATATCAAAATTCTCTTATTTCTCAGTGGATTCGACCCTTATTCGTCACTATACGTCTTAATTTTTGATTATTTGATAAAATTGGTGAGTTTGGAATTAGTTTTGACACTATTTTGTGTGAATTCAATAACCACATGAAATCATTTCATCAATGGTTCTTCAATTAGGTATGAAGGCAAAAGTGAAGTACATGTAGATTATACTAATGGCAACCGTATGATTTTTGATAGTGTCTTTTATATACCTAAATTGAAAACTAATATCTTGAGTTTGGAAAAGCTTGATTCTCAAGGTTGTGACATACATTTGTGGGATGGTTTTCTCACTCTTCATGATGACCAAGGAAGGTTGCTTACCAAGACTCCCAAGACAAGAAGAAATATGCACCTATTGAAGCTCAACATTGTGGAACATTGTATTCTTGTGGAAAGAATGATGAAGAGGCAAGCCTATGACATAGAAGGATATGTCATCAAAGTACTCGTACTCTCCATGACTTGGTGAGATCTAATCATAAGTGATTAGGTTATCTCATTCTTAAAAATTTGAGTATGTGTAGTTGTTGCATGGTCGGGAAACATGCTAGAGATCCATTTCCCACATTAACAGAATTTAGAGCCATAAAGCCCCTGGAATTGGCCTATGCTGACATTTGTGGACCAATCACACCATCAACAATCAAGGGAGGAATTTTTTTTTCTAATTGTTGATATTTTTTTAGGTTGATGTGGGTTGCGATGTTAAAAAACAAGTTGGAAGCTGACGAGACGAAACCGCGAGGTCGTCAATTTCACACGGTATCGCGTCAAAAATTATTCCAAACTTACCAATTTTAGGAAATTCCCTCGAATTGAGGGGTATAATGGTAAATATAGGTCGAATCCACAAGGAAATAAGGAATTTCTTGACGTAATCTTCAAATTTGATCAAATCGGACAAGAAATTGATGGTAGAAATTGGAGAAAATGGTATTTTAATAAAGTAGACTTCAAATCGATTCCACGGAATCAAAAATCGTTGAATTTGGACTTGATTTCGTGGAGAAATCAAGATTCGAAGTGGAGAGAAAATTTCGAGCGTGAAAATGAGCGATTTTAGGTGAAATTTAACAAAATTGAGATGTAAATCCTATTCTAAACAGAAATTAAACATGATAGGAGGATAATTAAGGTAAAACTGCTCCAACTAAACTCAATTAGCGATCGAAACGAGGCGATTAAACGGATTAATCGCTGAAATCGTGAAGAACGCGAACGTGAGCTTCAAGCTGCGATTTCTCCCTTGATTCTCCACCAAATCTCGACTTCTACCCCTCCGTGGATGCGGAAATGAAAGAGCAAGAGGAAGAACTCGAGAGAGGGGTGTCTAGACAGTTAATTTGATTGAAATCTCACTCGGATGCTTACATTCGTGAAGAACAAGTCTATATATAGGGCTTTTGATTGTAACCGTCCGATCAAAACGATCGACGGTTACGATGAAACGGTCCATCGTGGACCGTTTCGATTAAGTCGTGACCCTCGGATCGTGATGGACAGCCACGATTTGATCCGATGAAACGCTTTATAAAAACGCTCCGATCGCGCCCCTTGATTCTTGATCCAACGGTCCGGATGTCTCCCGCGAGATTTGATCTGGACCGTTATAACGCTTCCGATTAAGCACGTGCGTTGATGTGGTCGATGATCCGTGTTCCACGCGATCGACGCGTGTGATGCCGCCACATTGCAGAGAATCCGACCGTTATAACTCGTCTTAAAGAAGCACGTGTTTGATTGATCGAGCGGTGGTCCACGGCGCATGCGATCGACACGTGAGATCGACACGTCAACCCGATCCGACGCCTCTCCGTCAGCCACGTCACCTGCACATCAAAAGAATGTGTGGGACTTAGTCCCACACGGAATTAATTTCAGGAAACCGTCGGGTTTATAAGACCCGACGGTTTAATAACATCGATTACCCCTTCCCTATAGGGAAGGCTGAAGACCCCTTTATATTATATAGTAATAATATATATGTTATATATACACGCCGGGTGGGCCCGCGTGGCGCTGCCACGTGGCCCGGAGTGCCACGTCGCATCCACGTGGCCCCGCGCGGGTTAAATCCGCTTTTTGCAATTTTTTTAAATTTATTTTAATTGATTTAAATAGAAAATAAATTCCTAAAAATCCAGAAAAAATCCCTAAAAATAGAAAATTCATAACTTTTTATATATAACTCCAAATTAATCCAAATTTCTTTTATTTGATCTGAAATTTAATTATCTATTATTCTAAAAAGTCAAATTTAATAAATAATAAGAGTTAAAATTATTATTTCAAAAATACATTCATTTATTAAGATTTTAAACTTTAGAAAATGTAATGAATGTTTATAAAAATTGTTTCTCTTATTATTTTAACTTTAAAAACAGTTACAATCTCAAGAAAAATATGGTTATCAATTTATTTAAGCTCTAATTTATCCAAATTAACCCTAAATTAAAGATTTTTAAATTATAATGACTTTTTAATAGAATAATAGAAAAATACATATAAATATGATAACATGCATGGAAATGAAATCATTTATGAATTAATATGCAATAAAAATCATGTTTTATTATGTCAATATAGCATGTTATCAGAAGCCTTTAAAGCTTTTAAAAAATTCAAGACTCTTGCAAAGAGTGAATCCAAAGGAGCAACGATCAAGTGCTTGATGACTGATCGTGGTGGAGAATTCACTTGTGAAATTTTTTTAATGTAGTGTGAAGAACAAGGCATCCAAAGACAACTCATTATTCCATATACGCCCCAACAAAATGGAATAGTTGAGAGGAAGAATAGAACCATTGTGGGTCTTGTGAGAAGTATGCTCAAATACAAGAGTTTACCTCTTGAATTGTGAGGTGAGGCTATCAATACTTGTGTGTATGTGATGAATAGGTCCTCGACGAAGAGCTTGTAAGGGAAGATGCCCTGTGAAATGTGGTGTGGGAAGAAACCTAGGTTGAGTCATCTTAGGATTTTTGGCTCAATTTTGCATGTGAAAAACTCCTGGAGCATTAGGGAAGCTTGAAGATAGGAGCAAGGATATGGTGTTTTTGGGGTACGAGAGAGGCAGCAAGAGTTATCAGTGTTTTAACCCTACCACAGACAAGGTCCATTTAAGCCATGATTTTATATTCAAAAAATGGTGCAAGTGGAACTCCATGGAAGGACAACTGAGGGAAGGTATGCCTTTTAAACAGTTTTGTGTTTCAGGTGTTCATCTTGGATTTGAGAATCTAAGTGAGAGGATGGAAAAAGGTAGAGCAAAATATTGAAGGTTTGTTTCATGATGTGCCTTCAAATGAAGAAGCGCGTCACACCCAAGGATCAGCATCATCTATGAAGTGATGCCAAGATATCAATATGTTCAAGCTCTCTATAAAGCTATTGATCTGATTGAGGAGTAATGCCCCATTTCATTTAAAGAACTTCTCCCTTTATTCCAAGACCTCTCAAGAAGAAGTATGGAGGTGGAGATTGCCTCTATCAAAAAGAATGATATGTGGACGCTAGTGAAGGCTTCAAAAGCATGCAAGCCCATTGGTGTGAAATGGGTATACAAGGTAAAGAAGAACTTTTTGGGTGAAGTGGTGAAGCATAAGGTGAGATTGGTTGTGAAAAGGGTATCGCTCAAAGATACAAAATTGATTATGATGAGATATTTGATCATGTTTCTAATTTTGAATTAATTCATATCTTAATTGCTTTTAATTAATCCAAGAGTGTTGGAGTTTGAATTATTTTAGATGTGAAATCCGCCTTCTTGAATGGTAAAATCAAGGAGTAGATCTATGTCACCCAACAGAGGGCTACGTGAAAGAGGGAAAAGAGGAATGGGTGATCAAGTTCAATAAAACTCTTTATGGACTCAAGCAAGCACCAAGATT
This sequence comes from Lemna minuta, assembly GCA_024174645.1. Taxonomy (NCBI): domain Eukaryota; kingdom Viridiplantae; phylum Streptophyta; class Magnoliopsida; order Alismatales; family Araceae; genus Lemna; species Lemna minuta. Next base: position 9,232,721 of record CM044107.1, read on the forward strand.
TAGGAATACAAAGCTTGATGTTACTTTAAAGAGTATTGGCTATGTGAAAAGTAAAAATGACCAAGGTGTGTACTACTTGAACTCTACTCAAGACAAGATGATTTTGGGAGTGTATGTGGATGACTTGATCATTACAAGGGCAAGTGAAGCCAAAATGAGGGAGTTCAAGAAGACTATGATGAAGATTTTTTTGATATGACAGACTTGGGTTTGATATGTTCCTATTTGGGCATTGAAGTGCATCACAGTGATTTCCAAATACGTTTATATCAAAAACCATATCCAACTCACATCTTGGAGGATTTTACAATGGTTGATTACAATCCAAACAATACTCCATTGAAAGCTCAAGAATAAGGGAGGTAGGAGAAGTGTGGATGTGATATTATATAGGAGCTTGATTAGAAGCTACTTCATATGTGACCTAACATGACCTATTTGATTAGTATTTTGAGTAGATACATGGTGAATTATACCTCTGACCATTGGATAGAAGCTAAGATGGTGTTGAGGTACTTCAAAGGTAGTAAAGATTTTAGTCTTCTATATGAGAAAGGAGTAAATAATTACAAGGTAATTGGCTATAGCAATAGTGACTTTAACAGCAATGTCGAAGATAGAAAGAGCACTTTGGGACAAGTTTCTTCTTAGAGGTCTACCAATCACTTGCAATGGCACGAAGAAAAAGTTGGTGGCTTTATCTTCATGTGAGCTGAATATATAGCAGTTACATTGGCTGTGTGTCAAGGAGTGTGGATAGCAAGGTTAGTGAATGAGGTAATGAGAGTTGATATTGAAGCGGTGAATATTATGTTGATAACTAATCAGCCATCATGCTAAGCAAGACCTCAGCTAACCACAACATAACCAAGCACATTCATACACGCTATCATTTTATATGAGGCTGCATTGAAGATGGGAGAGTCATGATCAAACATGTGAAGACCAAAGATCAACTGGCAAATGTCCTCACAAAAGCTTTGGAAAGAGTGAAATTTGTGGATCTATGTGCCAAAATTGGAGTGCAGAAAGCTTTGGATGAGGAGAAAATCAAGGATGAGAATGTTGGGAGTGCTTTTCTAAGTTTGGGCACAGCTGGCACATGTGGCACCGCTGTCGTATGTGCAAAAGAGAACTCATCGTGCACGTCTACAGCACAGTCCACATGTGCTATAGTACTTCCCGATGAGATGCCCTGTGGTGCGCAATGCCACACGGGAGCGAGTGCTAGAGTGCACCCGCAGCAAGACACTAGGTGGTTACTATAGCACCTGATGAGCGGGTGTATGCATGGAGCACGCAGTATATTTTTCGAGGGGGGGGCGCATGCACATACGTGCACATGCACACAGATCTCGACGTTTACTGTAGCACCAGATGAGATGCACACAATGTGCATGCCATGGCGCATGCAGATCGCTGAAAAACACACGTCATGGCACGCATTCGGCAAGACGTGGGCACACCGAAACTCAATTAAGTGTTTTCGAGTTTTTCTCCTTGTAACCCTATAAATATGCACCTCTAGAGCATCCCTAAACACATATGAGCATTCCTTTCTTCCTCAGGAGAGTTGTATGTGAGTTTTGAGTGGTTTAAGTGCATTTCTTCTTCTTTTCTCATTCTTTTCTTCTTTTGAGTGTGTGTGCATTTGTGGAGTGTGCTCATCACCTTTTTGGAGTGCCCCGTGAAGTGATCAGTAGCCAACATAATATTCTATGGGAAATTATTATAACATATTTCACATGATCTTCTTTCAACTTGGCTATGAAATCATTTTGAATCACTTCTATCTATTGGGCATTCCTGATTAGGTTGTCTATACCAGTGTGAGACTTCTAATTGTTATATATTCTCTCACTTGTTATCCATTTAAAGCATATTTCACTGCTGCTGAGAAATTTTGAATTTTCAAATTCGAGATAAGAATATCTAAAGTCTATAAAAACCTAACTGTATATAAAAGAAAATCTCTATGGTAGGTATTTTTAGATATATTGATGATTCCTAATTCATCAGACTAACATTTATAACCATTTTGTCTATTAGAATACCTTGGAAAATGCATATAATTTATCAATAATCTTAAATCATATAACAGTAGAATTATGAATATATCAGGAAAAAATATATTGCTCCTAGAAAAAACTAAAATGAGGATCCAAAAAAGAAAGAATACCATGTCCGAAAAAACTATAGATAAGTAAATCTAAGTAGATGTAAGAAAAACTATGCCCAAAAAACCTTTTGCACCTAATAGTTGTACAAGAATAGTGGCATATTCTATTTCCTCATACCATTCGCTCAAGAGATAGATGCAAAGAGTTTCGCAAGAAGAAGAATCACAACCACCCCATTAATACAATCTTCAGCATTTTTGGCACAATACTTGATACTAAAATTTTGACTTTCATCATGAATATCAGACTAAACATAACTTTCTAGTGTGATATAGTTTTATTCATCATGAATAAAAGCCTTCCCAGTGTAATAAAACCATTGATGGTTTTTCAAACACAATTTGCACTTGTCTCTAATTGGCATTGTTGGGCCAACACAAAAAATGAACTAAAACAGTTTAAGATGGACTGCATGTTTCTCTTCCATGTAGTTTGATGCCTATTCTACATGATATAGGTTTTTAAAATTGATGAATCAGCTTTTAATCATGACATGAATTTTGAAGGCCAGGCATCCATGCTTTGAGTGAAGATGACACCCTTCGCGATGAATAATTTCATATGGTTATCTCTCGAAAAACTTTCATATCTAATGTCATCTAGATATTGTAGGCTCATGATCCTCCAAACTTCTAGATTATATATGGAAGCATCGAGACTATAGATTATGTTCAGTCATTCATATCTCTAGCTCTCTGAGTTGGAGCCAGAAAGGTGATCTTCTACCGAGTTTATGTAGTCCTATGGTTCGATCAGCCCCTCAGAACCTCAAAACCTTTATCTCAAAAGAAAACTTGAAAAGAGAAGCTGCAATTCAATACTGATGACGTTTCCTTTTCTTGTAGAGCAAGGACGCTATAGTTGTATAATTTTGTGAACCAAGAAATAAGGTTTAGTTTTTTCTTGGCATTGATCATTGCTGAGAGCTCTTCTTCAGAATAGTTCAAGCAATTATGTTTAAGATCAGGTCTTGGTGCCACTGCAGATAGCTCTGAGCATCTTTTCCAATCTTTGAATGAGGACTGCTTCTACCGAAAAATCCCCAGTAGCCCGACATAGTCCCAAATGGTAAGTCCTATTTAGAACTTTGACCACAGGATGCACTAATCAAAGGTTGCGTCAAGAAATGGAAGACAAGTTGTTCTTGTTCGTAATGAGGTTATAGGTTTAGAGATTTTAATAAAATCTCAATAAAATCTCCTACGAAAATCAACACAGTCATTCCAATAAGTTGGATCAACATATGTATGTATATATATGTATATGCCTCAAATTTCTAGAGAGAGAGAGAGAGAGAGAGATAATTCAAGTGTGTCAAATGATACGAAAGAATCACCTCCATCGAAAAGAAACAATAAAAGAAGATACAATTAGAAATGTTGAAGGAATCTCTCTCATTCATATTCTCTCTATCCTGATAACTCTCTCTCTCCCCACATCCGCTGCAGTTTTTCACTTTGTGGCCTGTGCAATCATATTGCTTATGGAGCCGGATTGCTCTTTAGCCGTCTCCACCAGTGAGTCCTGTAACAAGAAGTGGTGGCATTACACGAGAAAGAAAGAAATAAGAGCAACAAAAAGAGGATTTGGGTGAAAAAATGATGGACAGATGCAGGTGAGTGAAATGGAAGGGGGGTGAGCAGGAGAGTAGGAAGGAAATGAAGGAAAGAGGGGACTTGGGAGAGATAGATGGAGAGTATGTGTGAGTGAGAGAAAGATAGAGGGAGGGAGGGAGGGAGAAAGAGAGAGGGAAGGAAGGAGCGAGGGAGGGGAGAGAGAGGGAAGGAAGGAGCGAGGGAGGGGAGAGAGAGGGAAGGAAGGGGCGAGGGAGGGAAGAGAGAGGGAAGGAGGGAGGGAGGGAGGGAGGGATGGATGGATGGAGGAAGAGAGAGAGGGGAGGGAGAGAGAGTGAAATGGAGGGGCCGAGCCACTGAGAGTGGGGAGGAATTGAGGGAAAGAGGGGCCTTGAGAAAAAGAGATTGGATGAGAGAGGGTGGGAGGGAGAGACAGAGAGGGGGAAGAGAAAGAAGAGAGAGTAAAGCAAGAAGGAATTTGATAGAAAGAGACACTGCAAGGGGTAGAGAGATAGAGAGAGGGATGGGAGAGAGAGAGAGAGAGAGAGGAGGGGGGAGGGAGGAGGGTAGGAGAGGGAGACAGAGAGATAGAGATAGAGAGAGAGAGGGATGGAGGGAGGAGGGTAGGAGAGGGGGGATGAGAGAGAAGAGAGAGTAAAGCAAGAAGGAATTTCATAGAGAGAGACACAGTGAAGGGTATATATCTATATATCTATATATTTATGTGAGGAGAAGGATGATCTCACCTGAGCTGCTATAAGCCGGGCCACAGTTTTCTTGCTTGATTCTTGAAGTTCTCCGGCAATCATTACTTCATCCAGAATAAAGTATGCCTGGAAATAAATAATATGCCCAGCTTAGAACAACGGTACTGTAGACAGAAAATATCACCAACTTTAAAACCCCAACCCACCTTGTGGAAATTGAATATCAAATCCAGCTCACAAACCTACAGAAAAAGTGTCAACAAAGTCAACCTAAGTAAGTGCAGTCAGAAAGAAGGTCAAGATCATTCACTCACGCTTCCAAAATAGCGGTCCAAGATCTCAACAAAGTGATGGATAATCTCCAGGGCCTCCAGTTCATTGTCGTCTTGGTCAATACAGATGCAGAAATAAAGGCTTGCATATCTACCAAACAAGGTTTATCTTATAAATCAACTGAAACAGAAAAAAAAGGGGTGAAAGAAGGTACCTTTTGTAGACAACTTTCAAACCCCTCCATTCCACAAAGTTGCAGAGTTTCGGTCCACGTGCCAGAATTACACCACCCAGCTCTCTAATAACCTGCACAAAAAGAGAGAGAAATATTCAGATATTGGAGTAAAAAGAGAAGAAACGCAGCATGATACATTTTGTTTGATTATATTATGAGAATACAGCACGTCTAAGCATGAACAGTCAGATTGATTGTCATGATGGATGGAGGATAGCAATCTGGCTTGAAAACAGTGTTATTGAGAGTGAGCAAAAGGTCAGAAAATAGCAGCAGCAGAGATAGAAATTCTCTTTATTCTGTCTATAAAACTGAGGAACATTGTCAACTGTTTCACCAAACCTGTCTGAAAACCGATTCAACCTCCTAGAATGGATACTCCTTGATTTTACATGATCATTATCACTGAGTACCTCTGGCGGTAGGCCATCAATAGTAAGGCAAACAGTCATGATCAACATCAAACCATTGATCTCGATCACGACCTGTTGATTCCCAAGGAAGGATTAACTAAAGAGAGAGAGAGAGAGAGAGAGAGAGAGTTGTGTCTGTGGATCATAATCGTACCTTGGATCTTTCTTTCTGGGAATATGGAGAGTACCACTTAGTTAGCCTCACTTTGCCTTGACGGCTAATCAGCAGCACGAAGTGTATCTGAAATTAAAAAAGAGGCTTAGATTGATTTTTGCGTACACCAAGAATACAAAAAGTTAAAATTTCAACAATTTACTCGTTTGCTAGCTTAATTTCACCACATTTAAGAAATTCACTCCTCCAAAAATTTCTACGGTTAAAATTTCACAGTAGAAATTTTAAAACTAAAAAACATGGAAGACAATTCTGAGTAACGCTACTGATTCCACGATCCAGAAGGATAGATTTAACGAAAGATTTTCTACTCCATATGCGATCAGCGCTGTTAATCTGGAAAAATGTCAATCATGAGTCTTCTGAAAGATAAAACTTAGATCTGAAACCTCCCGACCAAAATGCCCCACTAAACTCAGCTGCAAAATTCTCCCCCAAGAGCAAGCATCATAAATAAGAAACAGATCTGAGCCCAGAAACAGATGAAAACGGGAAAATTGGCCTAAGGGTTTCAAGGAGATCACCATTTCCGATAGTAACGGGTCCCAGGAGGGGATCTCAAGGACTCAGATCGAGGACGAGAGCAGAGGAACCGGAAGAACGAACGGAATGGTGGGCCTCAATTCACTATGGGAGGATACTCGACGCCCAACGATTCAAATAAACCGGCCCATTTGGTGTATAACCAAATCATCTGGTAAATTTGTTCACCAAATAAGGAGAAGATATACTGAAGAGGATGAAGGGCACGGTTTGCATGTGTGCTCGAGATTGGATACTAATTCTGAATTACCGGCAAGAGAAAATAATTATGAGCAGATGAAATTTATCAGGAAGATGCGTTTCACAATTTTATTAATGAGAAAAAAAACTCATGGGTTAAAATTTCCTCACTAATTTTCTATTTTAACCTATAATAACAAAGAGCACATATAGAATGGTAAGGGGAGGTGAATTTGAATCATCTATAGTATTTTAATTATTGAATTTCCCATTTATACAAGTTTTTTTCCCATTTATAAATTTCCCTTTGCTATTATTTAATTACTCAGCAATTTGCAATTTTATATCTAATCATATTCTTTTTTATCAATAGAGATATGAAATTTACATGAATTTGCTTATCCCTCACCAAATTCTGACCACATGTTTTCTAGAAAGGTAACACCTCATTTGATAAGTGGGAAAAAAAGCTTGCTAATGGATCAAAAAGACTTATAGTTATTGAAATTCCTTGTTAATATTTATCGAGATAAATGAACTCCCTTAAATTTTAAAATTTTAGAGTGAAAATATTAGAGGGTTTGTTGATATTTTTCTAATCACGAATGAAGATATCTCTAGATATTTTTATCAACCCATCAAAACTGGAGATATCTCGAGATCTTTTAAATAACAATTCATCGGATAAAATAATATTATAACTCAGAAATTGAATAAATTATTGTGTAAAAAACTGACATGCTTTTTCAAAAGTCCATACATTCAAACTCAACTGTATCATCAAAACCACTCAAAACATTAAAAGATGTGTGAAATGGGAAATTATAAATTCTTATAGTTATTAATTCATGAAATATTCCTTGAGATTGGGATCCATTATTTTCTCTGTCAACCATTGTCAACATTGCTTAGATAACTTGAAAACCATTTAGTACTAAAAATATGGGGATTTTTGAGGAGTACAAGTTCAAGTTTGATGAATATAAAAATGCTCAAGTCAGATTATATTTCTATATTAAAAAATTCTATTCATGACATTTATACAAAAAAGGTTAATAATTTATGAATATAAAAATAAGAAAAATGAAATGAAAATGCTCCCCTTAATTAGGCACCATGTAGGGGCCAATTGTGCATTACGTGGCCGCCTTGCATGCCACCATTTGTCGCCACACAGACACCCATAGCCATGTAAGCTCTACCGTGTTTGTCTCTCGAAGAGCATCCAATTTTTTCTGATTTTCATTGGAATAAATTCTCAAAATTAACTCATATCTTTTAAAATAAAATTCTCATTTAATCCAAATTTTTTCCTTAAATTAGAAATCAAATAATCTATTATTTTATGTCATTTCTTTTACTAAAGTGAAAGAGAGTAAAATACTTAACTCTAAAATTCACTATTTTGAACTTTCAATAAAAGTAGATAATTTTCAAAAGTTTTATTTAAAATAATTTCTCTTATTATTTTCATGTAAATTAGAAAAAGATAGAAATATCAAATAAAATGTGGCTAATCCAAAAAGAATTTTAATCTTTGAAAAACCAACCTTATGAATCCTAAAAAATTATCTTTAAAACTAATTTATTTTTGAGATTTTTAAGATGATTAGCATAGAATTAGATAAATATGGTCATAATATATTCATTTGTGTCATAAATCTATGAATTGTGCCTTCAAATATACTAATAATTGTATAATTTCAAGCAAAATATTGCATTTTATCATTAGGATGATCTACTAGATTCATATTATGGTGACACACTTGGCTCGTTCCAAAATGGCGCACGAAGGTTCGTCTCCCGATGAACTTGTCCCTTCCTCTCCTCGTGCATGTCTCTTCCCATCCATATGTCTCTAGACCCTCCTTTGTGTACCTTCTTCTATCCATAAAAACCTATTTGATCGTCCTTTACTAAATATGAATTACAAGTTTCTCTACTCTCTTCTCTCCTTTATTTCTCTCTTCCATGAACGGGTAAAAGACGTTGTCCATGCAAGTTCAATGTATGATAGCAAAGACAATTTATTTGGTATGAATTTTTAACCACTCCAATGTAGCATTAAGACATTGTGGAGAAAAGCTTAATATTAGAGGTTTGCCATTGAGAGAGGTTGGAGAGTTGGAGTGGAGCCCCCAGCCCTAAAGGATTAGAACAAGTGTTCTCAATTATATGAATAAAAGGCACACTTATCTAGTAAAAAACAAAATTAAAATGACCAAATTATCCTTGCAATAATAAATGACCAAATACCACTTTACTCTAAGAATGTCTCAAGCTAATAAATAGCTCCTCAATGCTTGAATATCTTGGAGGAATCTATGACATGAATGTTAGAGTATGTATTCCAAATTAATTTCTAGATCAAGTTTCCAAAGCATGCACAATGATGTATCCATCTTAACAAAATGGATAGGCATCCACTACATTGTTTTGATGGAAAAAGGGTGCTCTAAAAGGTATCTTAATGATTTGAGGTTGTCCAAATGGACCCAAAAAAATGATTATTGGCTCCATTCAGCCCAAAATCTATCTTAGAGACACATAAAGGGTGCTTCTAAAAGGATCCTAAAGATATAGCTTGACTGAAACCAACATAGGTATGTGTGTGAAGGACCAAAAATATATTGCTTTTATTGAACTCAAAATATGTGACCCAAGGTCTGAAAAATATGGCTCCACTGAGAATGGATTATGTGGCCCCAAATGACCCAAGATATGCCTAGATTGTGACCAAAGTGGTATACTGAATGGGCCCACAAATAGGTGTCCCCAAGTGACTAAAAATAAGGTGGCTCTATGATGCAATGTAGGAGTTGTAATGGCCGAAAGAAGGATCCCTTAGTTACACAAAGTACATGGCCCAAAAGTCCAAAAGTGTGTATTGTTGTAGAAATGCCAAGGATATATTGTGGAATAGACAAATTGATAAAAAGAGGCTCCTCATGTTTTCTATTTTTCGATCCCATTTGGAGTTACAATAAAAATATATACAATCAAAAAATTATTTTAGAAAAAAATGGTTTGATGGGCCATGGTATTTTTCAAGATTTAAAATTTCTCTATTTGATAATTCACTATGTTTTCCCCACTTCTTATGGAAAGGATAACCTTGAATCAATATATGTTACAAGAGAAGAGCGTGTGTATTTCTGTAGAGAAGGAAGGATTACTCCAAAATGTGGCCCTTGGGAGGCTATACCCTTTCCTCTCAAGCTAGAGCATATAGATCAAACATGCTCATCTCGGTGCCCGAGGAGTCATAGGATTTGCTAATAATGCTGCAAATAAAGTAAGGTATCTATAATGTTGTAATGAAACCCCTTCTACCCTTAGTCATGATATATAATGTAGGATTCCTGGCAATGAAGATAGTGACAAAATGATTTAATGCAATCATTGAAAACACATTTTCGGCGTGTCAAAAAAATTCTAAACTGACTAATTTAGAGAATTAATCATCAATTGATTAGGATAATGATGAGTAAGGGTCGAATCCATAGAGAATTTATGGATTTTTTTAGATATATTTGAAATCCAATTAGATTGGATAATGAATTGAGGTGAGAAATTATAGAAAATTAGTATTTTGGAAAGAAAACTCCAAGACAAATCCACATAATAAAAAATCACACAATTTGGATAAGTATTCGCGGAGAAATCAAGGAGCAAAATAAACAAAGAAAAAATTGATCGCGAAGAGAGAGGAAATGACTAAATTTCATAAAGTTAAACTAATCTAAGCTTTGAAATAAAAATATAATGTTATAGGACAAAATATTAGGAGAAAACACATAATCTAACGTAAGATCATACTCGAAATGATCCAATTAATTTTTGGATCAAGGCTTTTCATTTCGCATTTCAAAAAATAAATATTCAGAGTTCATGCGGCAAATTCTTCCTATTCTCTCAACAAAATCTTGATTTCAAACACTCCCTAGATGCAGAAATGAGTCTAGAAGAGGAGGAAAATAAGATAGTCAAGGATTAAGATGTCCAAAAGCTTTGATCGATAGAAACATCCAAGAATGATTTATACCATCCAAAAGATAGAGTATAAATAGGCAAAAATTGGGCTTAGCCATTGGATTTGCGGATTAATCTTTGATCAATGGCTTGAATGAAACACCAGGATGCAAATCATCATCATTGAGTTCTGTTCATCCCATCGAAGATGAAGCGCTCAGATTTAGCCGGGTCATGCGTGAAGAAGAAGCGTCGCGTAACAGTTGTCTTTTGATCTTCATCGAGCACTCGACATGCAGCCACACGATCATAGGAGTCGATTGGGTTCCTTTAATCTGGACTATTATAACTCTCGAATGATCGACCAAGATTGATCGACGATTTATGAAATGAATTGTTGTCCTATCAAAACACGCCGAGCACCCCCTTCACTTAAATGAAAAGTGAAGGGTTAAGATTAAGTCCTTTTTCTTTTGCACCGATCCGACACTTTTGAGCACGCCACATCACATGCGTAAGATAAAAATTGAAAGATAGTCCCACAAAGAAAAAATTAAGGCGAATATCACTTATAAATGTATACGCAATATTAGTGGTTAGCATATGCCCTTAAAGGGTGCTTTAATTACTAATGGTGCACATGCATGCCCCACGGGTGCACCACATGGCATACGCACAGGTCGTCATGTGGTGACAGCAAAACCCACTTGCCACGTCAGCTGCCACATCAGCGTGCTTATAAAACCAATTTTTTAATATTTTAAATTAAAATCAAATTCAAAATAGATAAAAAAATAAAAAATATATAAAAATCCCTAAAAATTAGAAAATTCATAAATTTCAAAATACAACTCCTTATAAATCTAAAGTTTTTGTTTTATGAAAATTAAAGTAATCTATCCTTCTAAAAAAATCAAATTTAAGAAATAGACAAGGGAATAAATTTTTAACTCAAGAATACACTCATTTTCTTTGTAAAATAAAACTAGAAAACTAAATATCTGTATAAAAATATTTTCTCTCATTATTTTTAATTATAACTTAATTATAATCTCAAATATAAAATGGGAATAATCTACTTAAAAATTTCTATCTTTAATTATGCATGATTTATCCCTTAAAAGTAATGCATTTTGTGATTATAACTTTAAATTGAATAAAATGATAAATATGCTCTCAAAATATGATAGACATGCATAGGAATGAAATGTTTTATGCTTTTAATTTGGATAAATAGATCAGGTAATTCTAGTTATAAGTTCCATGTTTTCAGATAGCAGTTTAGTTATCACAATTCATAGGCATGGGTATTCGAATCATAATGTCGAAGTCTTTTATAAGAAATTGAAACCATACCATATCCCCACTTGTATTGCCTTCTCTACTTGAAAATAGGGTGATGATATTTTTTCCATTTGATATGACTAACACGTAAAATCACAAAGCGATAAGAATGGTAAATAATGTTGAAGTTTTAGAAACACAAATGTTTAAAAATGTCCAAAGGAAATGTCTTACACAAGTTTAAAAATCCCATTGACATTCTATCACCCCCAAGAAAGTTTACCCATTGGTATGCAGATTTTGCAACGCACAATTGAAAAGGGAAGAAAATGGCCACAAATTAAGAATACGAGTAATGCTAATGATGTATATAAGGTTAATGGTGAGACTAGGAATGTATTTAAGGGTAAGGGAGGAGGTAGGTTTGGTCGAGCCATAACATTTGATAGAGAACTAAAAACCATTGACAATTGATAAAAGTGGACAGGTAGTAGTATGAGTGTAGGAGGATAAGGTGGAAGGTGTTTTGTTCATATGGGGTGACACACTTGACTCAATAACCCAAGACAATTTAGAAGCAAGAAAGGCATGCATACATGAAGTGGAGGCAAGATTGGACAACAAATGGGGCCCTTGAGAAGTAGATGCAAGATTGGACAACAAATGGGCCCTTGAGATTGCTCCCACTTTACATACTTTGATGGGGTGAAGCTGATCTTGATAATCGACATTGTAACACAAAAGCAGCGTGGATTATCATTGGAGCAAAAGGAAAACATTTTTTGAGGCCATTGAGGCTTCCCAAACTACTCTCATCATTTTTTTAGGCTTGGCTAGTCTTACCATAGTAAGTGCATGGAGTAAAAATCTACATGCCTTTAGTAGAGATTGACCCCTAGATTGATTGGAAGGCTTGAAGCCACATTCCCCGTGATGAATATTATGTGGCCTATAAGCCAATCACACTTTCCATGTATCTCATTGAAATAAAATTTATTCATTATCATTGTTGTGTGATGTTTTGTAATGAAGTCCATGAGCGAATACAATGATTAAAGTGAATTATGATGAGATCATAATACAATGATCACCAGTCTTTAGATATATGTTCTAAAAATTCCTATTTGTGAGATATTAGAGAAAGATATCGAACTATTTGGCAAGAATAGTACTATCTGATCCGACTCATATGATGAATATGGTTGATCTTATAGCCATCGGTGTGAAGAAACTAAGGATAGATAGTGGGTGCTCTTTAGAAAAAGAGTTCATTGAATTGATCACGTATAAATCCTTGAATGATATTACAGCTAACTATCTATCAAGTTGATTCATCTCATAGTTGTGTATGTGGTCCTTTGACTTGAGACACCAAAGACATTTTATGGATGGATGACTATATTTTGATTATGTCTTATGAAATCCCTAGGCACGAGATCTCTAAAATGTCATATATTAGATATGACATGAAGTCCTCGAAGATGGGATCATCACACCATCGCTATTTGAGGAGATTGACTCAAGGAATGAGATGCAATGAAATCCTTGGCAAATGTAGTAGAAATATCAAAAAAAGAGTTCCCTGATGATTTCTTACACGCATTAGTACTAACTTGAGTAACCAATTAGGCTTTGATAGTTGACCATACCTTAGGTCATTCATGAGTCTTGTGCTGATAAAGGAATATACATACATGGTAACCGATGATGAAAAGGTTCCATACAGGAGTGTTTTTATATATTCTATATTTCCTTGAGTACATGGTGTAACTTGGCACCCAAGGAACGAGCAACTCAACTTATCAATTAGGTTAAATCAATCTTTGATTAATTAATCTATATTTTGATGTAGATAACTAATCAATGTTGACCAATAAGGTGTTATTAGGCCTATAGAGTTATTATATAAGATGTATTGATGTTGGGGGATATAGACACAATTATGAGGGTTTTATGAAAAATTTGCATACCAAATGTCTATAAATAGAGGGAGAATGACCACAACTCAAGATGCCCATGCAAGCCTTTTGAGAATTCTCTCATGTCTTCTCTTTATTTCTTGATGAAGAGCTTTCAAGAGGATATCCAACCATCTAGAGACCGTGTGGATGTTGGTAGAGGCTAGACACTTGAATAGCTTCAAGAACTCTTTCAAGAAAACGTTGTATGTTTTCTCATACATACTAGATAATAGGATCATCGATTCTTAGTGACTTGATGCTTTTGAGTATCTAATTCAATGTACTATGATGCACTCAATGTTTTGATTAAAAAAATTTTTCAAGGCTTTATTGACCTTAGAACCCAACACCCCAACCCAACCTCATTTATCAGAGGCCACTAAAGCAGAAGTTTCACACAAGGCAAATAGAGTAAATAAGCTACAATACTTGAGGGAGCCTCTATATTAATAGTCAAGGCTGCATAGAAAATAGATACGACAAAAATTTATATATTTGTCAAAAAAATTCTTGAGCTCAAATCTCAAAAGCACCCATTGGATTAATGTTGATAAGAAGTTCAAAATGGTAGTGCTCTACTATAGGAAAGTCGATGGTAAGTGGATTGCATCCTAGAAAGATTATCATGAAGAGAGCACTCAATTGATTTTTTTAGAAAAAAAGTGACTCAAAAATCTCCATATGCCTGATATTGCTCTTATTAGCATACATAGTCTCCACCATTGGCTTGATCAAAGCCACTAATTGAGCAAAAGGATCATTAAGGTATTGGCACATTGAAGTCGAGATAACCAAGTCAAGTTGCTACCAATCCAAGACTATGGGGTTTCCATAAAGTGATGATGAAAATTGTGAGCAATAAGAAAATTTGGAAGCCCACAAGCCATAATTACAACACATCAAAGTTGTATGTTAGACTAGAGAGATCGTAATTTTATGATGAGGTGTTTTCTAGGGGACAACAAAAAGAATCCATGGCAAATACAACTAGGTGTGAATAAGACCTAAGAAATGCCTTGAGCAAGGAGGTAGCAAGGGCAAGTTAGTTTGTTCTAGGTGGTGACATGGGCTAGGAGGCTGCCTAATTTGGGCATAGGCCTAATCTTGGCATCATCTTTGGGTTGGGCAACAACTTGAGCGAGAGGGCACCTGAGCTACACAACTATGGCAAAAATAACAACAATAGGGAAGGTAGTATACAATAGATTCATTTCCCTCATACCATGTGGAAAAAATCCATCATTGATGTATATTAGAAGAATGGAGTACATTTGTTTCGTATAGAGAAAGGGATGAAGAGTCTTGAAGATGGGCCCTCAATGGGAAATACTCTAACATTTCTTTTTCGTGACCCAAGAAGGTTTGAATCCCATCCCCCATTTTCTTGTTGTCTTTTTTTCATTTTGTGGGCCCAAAGGTCATTGTGGCTCATTACTAAATGGACTAGAAAACCCAGAATAAATCTAGTCATTGAAACTACCTCTCATGGATGAAAAAAAGAATCCTTGCATGTTAAATGATAACATGCAATTTATAATTGAGATTAAATGATTTTTTGTACAGTTTACAGTCATAATTCATACCATTCCCATGCATGATATCATACGTTTGACTGCATATTCCTCATTATAGGAATTTTACATCAAAAATATCAAATTGTACCATTTTAAGGGTAAATCATGCATAAACTAAATTTTTATTTTAAATCGATTATCCCCATTTATATTTGAGATTTTATTTGAAATTATAATTCAAATAAAAAGAGAAAATTATTTTTATATACATTCATCTATTATTTAGTTTTTTTTCAAGAAAGATGAGTGTAGTTTTTAGTTAAAAATTATTCTTTTATTATTTCCTAAATTAAAATACATAAAATGATAGATTGATTAATTATTTATCAAACAAAAAAATATGAATAAAAAAGGAGCTCTAGTTTAAAAAATACAAATTTTTTTAGCTTTTAAGAATTTTTCTAAAACTTTTCTGAATTTTTATAAATTTACTTTGAAGTTTCCTAACGTATTTTAGTTAAAAATTCAAAAATATTTAATTTAAATAGTGGGCTGACGTGACAATTGATGTGGTGCTGATACTTGCGTGTCGCTTGACGTGAAAAATCTGCGCGGTCATTGAACACACGTGGACATGCATCAAAAAAGTTACCAAACTCATCAATATTAAAGATTAATCACATATTAGATAGTATAGAGGTGAATAAGGGTCGAATACATAGAGAATTAAGGTATTTTTTATGTATTGTTTGAAATTTGATAAATCAGACAACAAATTGAGATGAGACATTAGGGATTTTTAAAGATTTGGAAAGAGAACTCAAAGAAGAATCCATGAAATAAAAAATCTCTCAATTTGGATCAAGATTTGCAGAGAAATCAAAGAGCGAATAAGATAGAAATTTCTGAACGCGAAAAGAGAGAAATCTGAAATTAAAAATGAAATTGACTAAATCTACGATTCTAAATTACAATCTAATGATACAAGATGAAAACAGATAATCTAATCTGTGATAGCAATCCATATTATCCGATTTATCACTGGATCAAAGGCTTTTCATGCCGCGATTTCAAAGACGATCGTTGGCGTCCAAGAGGCAAATTCTCCCTATTCTTTTGATGAAATCTCACTTTCAACCACTTCGTTGACGTGGGAATAAGTCTAGAAGAAGAAGAAATTAAGAGGCTGAAGGATGCTAGTGTCTAGATAGTTCGATTACTTGAAAAAGTCCAAGAATATTTTTCATCATCGAAGAACATCGCAATTTATAGCAAATTTGGGCATAACCATTGGATTTGGAGTTTCATCTTTAATTAACGACTCAGATGAAATGTCATGCTTTCAAATCATTACGGTTAAGTCGCGTCCATTGGATCGGAGATGGACCGCCGAGATTTTGCCACGTCATGTGTGAAGAAGAAACGTCATCGGTTTGATCTTGATCTAACTCTCCAGATGCGTTTCGTTTGTTTTAATCTCACCCATAATAATTCCTCAAATAATAGTTGAGATTAAATCATTTTAAAATGATTCACCGATGAACCAGAATGCGCCACGTACCCCTTCACTTAAGTGATGATCGACAAAAGCGATTAAATCGCGCGATCAGACGCTCCATACGACGTCACGTCACCTGCGTACATAAAAACATAAAAATAGTCTCATATGACAAAAATCAAGGTGAATTGACATATATATAATGTATATGCATCAAAGAGAGATAAAGTTATCCTGAAAAGGAAGCTTTATCTCTCTCATCATACGCTCCCACACATGCACCCACACGCACACACACACACGTGCATACACACACACGCGAACACCAATGTAACGCCACGTGGCCCGCCCATACGCTACCACATCAGCTGCCATGTCAGCACACAATAAAAATAATATTTTTTATTCATTGAATTCAAAATAAATCGAATTAAATTCATAAAAATATCAGAAAAATTCAAAAAAATATTCTAAAAATTAGAAAATTCATAAATTTCAAAATACAACTCCAAATTAATCCAAATTTTTCTTTTGAATCATAAATTAAATTATCTATCATTCTTAAAATTCAAATTATTTAAATAAAAATAGAATTAAATTTTTTTATTTAAAAAGATACTCATTTCTCTTAGAAATTAAAACTTAGAAAAATAAATGAGTATATAAAAATTATTTTCTCTTATTATTTAATATTAAAACCCAATTATAATCTCAAATATAGATGGGAATAATCTACTCTAAAATTTATTCTTAAAATATGCATAATTATCCCTAAAATAGGGTATTTTGAAATTATAACTTAAAATTGCATGAAATAATAGATATGCACTCAATGTATGATAAACATGCATAAAAATGGAATGTTTTATGTCTTAATTTTGTCATTAATAATCTTATAATTGCATGTTATCATTGCCACACTTTGACATGCAAGGGCGCCACGTGGCACACACATTATGCACATGTGGCATGCATTAGGAACACCATTAGTGATAAGTTCCCTTAATGGACCCATTTTATTTAAATATACCATTACCATATTTATATGCATAAATCTATGTTATTCTTTCAATCTGGGATGAAAATTATGTATGCAAGTGATGTGGCACATCTAGAGACGTTAGATCGGAGTGAATGAATGGATTCAATCTGGCCCTTTGATTTTCACTTAAGTGAAGGGGGTACATGGCATGCTATGATTTAATGATGATTTTTGTAAACGGTGATCAATCATGGCCATTCATCAAGAGAGTTATAGCACTCATGATTAAATGCGGTCGATGGACTCCCATGGATGTGTCATATCATCTCAGCATTCCATGGAGATCAAATGGAAGACATTACACATCGATTAAATTTTACATGATGATGTGGCTTCATCGCAAAGCTGCCTCTCAAATTCGACAGTTATGACTTAAGGATACTGAGTCATCTCCCCTTGTTTAATCTCAAACATTGATTCCAAATGAATAGACAATCTAACAGCTACGCCAAATTCTCCTTCTATTTATACACTCTCATTTGATGGAAGAAGCATTCTTAAATGTTTTGACTAATTAAACCATTTGCACGTCTCAGCCCTTAAATCTCTTCACTTAATCCATGAATCTCATTTTCGCATCCATAGAATCCTTGCAGTCAAGCTTTTGAATAAAAAATAAGGAGAATTCATTGCTTGAACTACAAAGATTTGTTTTCAAAAATGCGGAATGAAAAACCTTTGAGCCAGAAATTAATTGGGACATTTCAAGCATGATTTTAAGTTAGATTATGTGTTTTCCTCCTAGACTTTCATCATTTAGGATCATATTTTTAAGTTTCAATGCACAAATTAGGTTAATTTTTAAGACAAATTTGACATTTTCTCTCTCTGATCGTATAATTTTCTTCCTCTTACTTCGCTCTTTGATTTCTCTATGGATACAAATTCAAATTGAGTGATTTTTTTATTCCATAGATAGATCTTTGAGTCTTATTTTCAGAAATATAAACTTTTCCTAATTTCTCATCCCAATTTATTATCCAATTTTCTCTAAGTTAAAAACATCTCAAGAAATTATATGAATTCTTCATGAATTCAGTCCCTTTACTCACCTCTATTCTAATTAAATCATAATTAAATATTGAATTAAGTGAGCTTGGTATTTATTTTGATGCACAAACATGTGTTTTTGATAACCACACAATCACGCCTCATCATTAAAGAAGGCAATTGGAATAACCATGCCAAAGGCACATGATAACATACAAAGTCATACATTCATATCATGCACTTTATGCTGTTATTTCTAGAAATATGATCATAATTGCATTTTTATCATGTCTTAAAATGATTATAAAGATAACCTTTATGTTTTTGAGGATGTACTTGAGTTTTTCGTGATTTGATAACATTTATGAGATGTTTATGACATTGATTCATCAAGAAAATAATTTTTTTAATTATAAAATGAAATTTCTTTTTATTTCTCAGTTAATATGTAATTATTGACATGAAAATATTTATAAATGCATGTTATCATGATTTTTAATGACTAAATGTACTTCAATGAGAAAGTTTGAGAGTTTTCCATATCTTCTAGAATTTCTAAGATTTTTGAGAAATTTTAAGACCTTAAAAATGATTTTTAATGAATTTTTAAACTTAAAAATGTATTTGTATTTTAAAATGGCATTTAAAAATACTTTAGCCCATTTATGTGATCGAGCCATATGGCATGATCAAAGTCATTTATTTATTTAGAAGTGGATCAAGGCTCACAAGCAATGCAACGGCCTTCTATTGGCCACCTCTTTTCTCTCGTAAAAATTTATATTTAACATGAGAGAGAGAAATCTCTCTCTGTGACATTGACGCAGCATTAATCCATTCTATTCTTTCTCTAGGATACAAAATTATTGTTTTCTCAAGGTAAGTTCTTTTTTCTGATAATTTGGGGCACTACAACCACATCACAAAGGAGGGCATTACATTCCCTCTCTCCCTTCACTCCCTCACTCTGCCTCCCTATTCTCTCTCTATATCTCCTCGCTCTTGCTCTTTTTCTCTCTCCACATCACTATCATCTCTCCCTCTTCACATTCATGGGCATTTTAGTGCGACAAAATTCTGATGCTACAGTCTTGAGAGAGGGAGTAAACTCCCTCTCTCCCTCTTCACCTGCGAGGATTGAAGTGCCACAAATTGTGGTGCTATAGTGACCAGAGAAGGAGTAAATTCCCTCTCTCTCTTCTCTGCCTCACTCTTTCTCCCCTCTTTTCACCACTTTCTTGTCTCCTTATCCATTTTCCTCCTTATTTCCTTATTCATTTCCTTATCTCTCTCTACTCATGATTTGTACAATGTCACAAACATGATGCAACACCAATCTTTTTCTTCTTTCGATCATTCCTTTTGAGGAGAGAGCAAAGAGGAGAGAGGATGAATTTAAATTTTTTTATCATTTTTTGATCTTTTTGAGGAACAATTTACCTTGATTTCACTATGGGATTCGTGGATGGATGTGATGTGATGTGATGGCGTGGAAATTCGTGGATTTGTGGAATAACTTACCTTGATCTTTTATGGGAGTTCGTGGATGTGATGGCATGGAAATTACTATGGATTTGGTGGCACTGAGGATTGATAACATGCAATTTCATGCATTAATATCATATGTTTGATGCACTTACTCTTAAAATTATAATCATAAATGCATTTTATTATGATTTAAGATGATTAAAATTATAACTCTTATGTTTAAAAGGATATTCTTGATTTTTCATAATTTGATAACATCTAATAACCATTCAATGAAATTGACTTATCAATGAGATAATTTTCTCTAATTATAAAATAAAATTTCTATTAATTTCCCATTTAAAATGCCTTTATTGACATAAAAACTAATTTATGAATACATGTTATCATAAAATTTATTAAATAAATTTCCTTCTATGAAGAAATTAAGATTTTTCTGTATTATTTTAAATTTTCTTAGAATTTATAGATGTTAAAATCATTAAAAAATGATTTTTAAACAAGAAAATAAGTTGTTTTTATTCTTTAATAATTTTTATAGAATAGGTGACATGTCGGCCCATGATTGGCTACTGCATTTCTTTCTCATCAATTATAAAAGGAAGAAGAAAAAAGAGAAATGTATGTCTTCTTGCCCCATTTCTCCCTCCCACATGCTCATGTGTGCAAGGAGAGAGAATGGAAGAAATTTTCTATAGTCTGCCTCTTTCTCTCTTGCGTGACAAAAAATTTCTGACACGCATAAACTCCTTTGCACCGCTCCCTCCACATCATTCTCTCACGCGCACATGTGTGGATAAGGGGAAAAGGATGGACGTAAATTCTTTGTCCTTGCTCTCTTGCACGCTCGTGCACACAAGTAAGGGGGAGAGGATGGAAGAAAGTTTTTCTATCCTCTCCTCTCTCTAATCCCTCTCTCATCTTCTTGTGCGGCATGCATGCATGCATGGGGGAGAGAAATTTTTCTCCCACGTGAGTGGGGAGACATTTTTCTTCCCTTTCTTCCTCTCTCTTTCTCTCTCTTCCTCTCCCACCTCTCTCTATGTCTCTCTGGGTCTAATGCATTAATGCACTAATTTTTTTATCTTTATTGAATTTTTTTAATGTTGTGGTGCTGCCACATGGTAGCACACTATATTGAAAAGTGTGGTTTAGAAGGCATAAGTGAGAGATATTCTATCACTTGTAAGGCACACAAACATTCTATCACTTGTGCAGAGAGAATGATTATAGCGACAAGTTTTGATTTTCTATCAATCAGGTCAAATTACATGTCCATCTTTTCCCAATATTTATCACTATCGGTCAAAATGTCTTGAGGAAACATGTTGCAAGATGGATCATTGGAGTTTATGATTTACAAAGGCTTACATTAAAAAGGATCAATTGGATTTCTTTTTAGTACCTTGGTAGAACGAGAAGCCTTTGATTTCACTTAAGATTAATGAGAGGGCTTCAAAATAATCATGGAGACCATCTAACCAAGAGGAGGCACAAGGCATAGTTGGGGGAAAACTTTTAATAGGCACACTAATATGATGCATTTTGTGGCTATCACTCTCCTCATGAAAGTGTGTGGCATGACATAGTCAAACCTTTCATGCTCATCAAAACGCATCATCAAAAAATATATATTTACCAATGATTTATGTTCATTTATATCTCCTTTGATTAAGGGATGACACAGCCAAATTATGGTTATTGTGCAATCATTACAGAATTAGATGCATTCAACTTTTTGAGTTTTGCTATATTTTTCAGCATTTACATCCTTTTATGCCTTTAGAAGAGCCCTAGCCAAGTGATATCAATCTAGATTTTATCCTAGATGTGTTTATAGAAATATCTGAAAATTTTTGCACCCATTTGTGTCAAGAAAAGTCCCACAACTGCACATTTTAATTATGTGTTCATTGAGCTCATAATATTTGTCAAGATCGTATGGATTGAGAAATAATTTATTTTAAGTTAATGGGATTGATATTTGAGTGCATTTTTATAGAAAAGGGTAAAAATATTAAAGAGAAAAAGGTCTATTTGGCATATATATATAGCTAACTAGTTCATGAATCATTGTTTTCTCTTCCTTGGGACACAAGTTTCTCTCTCTAACATGTCACAACAATATTTCATTTGTTTTATGTCTATTACTCATGAATTGGGACTCATTAAATATTTTACATAGTCATTTTTCTAAAGACCAATTATGTGATTGGATTTTCTTAGCACATTCTCTAATATCTAGCTAAGTTCTCCTAGATCATTATGGTTTGACCTAATTTTATACATATTAGACCTGAAGTCACTATTGAGATGGATCTCAATATTAATTTTAAGTATTTGAGTGTTTTTATCTATAGAAATGTGAGCTTCTAATGATTTCATATTATACACATGCTAACTATCAACCACTATGATAACATTCAATTTACACCCAAGATTACATAATGATTTGTGAGTTTTTGGGCATAGATCATATCATTCTGATGTATGTTATCATCGTTTGAGTACATATTCATCATTCTACGCAATTTATATTAAAAAAATCTCAAATTGAATTATTTTTAGGGTTAATCATTTATAAATAAAATTTGAACTTTTACATTGATTATCCCCATGAATATTTGAGATTTTATTTGAGTTTTAAATGCAAATAATAAGAGAATATTTTTATGCACACTAATATAATTTTTTAGTTTTATTTTTCAAAGAAGATAAGTATATCTTGAATTAGAAATTTATTCAATTGTTATTTCTTAAATTACAATGCATAGAATGATAGATTATTTAATTTGTGATCAAATAGAAAAAAATTTGGATTAAAAAGGAGTTGTATTTTAAAAAGTTATACATTTTCTAATTTTTATGATTTTTCTAAAATTTTTATGAATTTTTCTTGATTTATTTTGAATTTACTTTAATTAAAAATATTTAAAAGATAGATTTTAAAGTGCGTGCTAATGTGGTAGTTGATCTGATGTAATTGCTTGCGTGTCGCCACATGGTGGCATGTGCGAATGCCATGTGGCGCATGTGTGGAAAACTTGTGGTGCATGGTAAGGGAAATAAAATTAGTGCTTGATGGGCTGATTTATTTAAATCTACCCTGAGACTATTTAAACACGCATTTTTGTCATTATTTTTATGTGGGACTATGGTTTCATTTACTATTTATGCACGCTTAGAGGCGTTAGATCAGAGCACCACGATGGATCTAATCGTAGCCCTTCATTTTTGCTTAAGTGAAGGGGTACATGGCACATCGCAATTTGTTGAAGATTTATTTTACCTGTATCAAACAATCTCAGTCATTCATCTAGGGAGTTCTTACAGGTGAGATGAATTCTACTCAATGGACTCTCTTAGATACTTGTCGCCATTTCGAGCGTTCCATAGAGATCAAATGGCAGCCATTACACGACGCGTTGTGTACATGTGAACACTTAAACAAATTTGGACACTTTGATGAAGATCAGATGGCCAGGACATAAAGATAGCAATTCGCCTCCCCTTATTTAATCTCAATTGTTGATTGAAGATGAAGAGATGATCAAACGGCTGCGCCCTTTATTCGACATTGTATGCATTACTAGATGTTTTGACCCTCTTTCTAGACTCAATTATGCATCTAGAGAGTGCTTTGAAATAAAAAAATTTTGTCAAGGGAAGAAGAAGAATTCACCACTTGAATTTTGAAGATCCGGTTTTCAAAACATAGAAAGAAAAGCCTTTGATCTAGCGATTAATTATATCATTTTGAGCACGATTTTGGGTTAGATTACGTGTTTTTCTCGTAATCCTGTCCTAGAACATTAGATTTGAATTTCAATTCATAGATTAGTTAATTTTACTTGAATTTGTCATTTTCTCTCTCTTTGTGAACAAATTTACTCTCTTAACTTTGCTATTTGCTTTATCTACAAATATAAGTCCAAATTGAGTGATTCTTGATTCTATGATATGAGTGATTTGAGTTTTCTTTTATTTTTCTTTGATTCTACGGACCTGCCTGATCAATGTAATCAAGACTGATCAGGGGTAGGGTAGTTGACCCTAACCTCAGGGATATGCCAATCCTAGACTCTAAGTGTGGTATCTAACCT
The DNA here is from genome assembly GCA_024174645.1 of Lemna minuta. Lineage (NCBI taxonomy): Eukaryota > Viridiplantae > Streptophyta > Magnoliopsida > Alismatales > Araceae > Lemna > Lemna minuta. The sequence continues at coordinate 9,256,853 of CM044107.1, forward strand.
AACTCCAAGCAAGCGTGCCAATAAACGAAAATCAATTCTAGGTAATCGGGGAAACTCACAATGATGGGAAGGATTAGATCCTCTTGGTCCACGTCTGTAGGCACTAGATCACTCGTCGTGGGTTAGCCAAAGGCTGCAGCCCACGCTCGATGCTGGACCTGACGTACGCATCAGAATTCTCAATCCTATCTTCCCTTCTATCCTGTCTAAATCCGTCCGAAGGTGTTGGACACAAGTAGAGGAAGAACTTCGAAAGGTAATTAAACTTAAAGGTAGAGGTGTGTGTGTGTGGGGAGGGGGGGGGGCGAAGCATTGAGGCGAGGTGTCTAGAGGGTCATGGCAGAGCACAGACTCGGCTCAGGCAATGTCAACCAGAAGAGGATGATACGACAACTCGAAAGTTGGTCCTAGAGACGTTGGGCAGATCCATAGTGTGTCGGCTCAGCAACGATGGCACGCACAGCCCCCGAGTGCCCTCATGCAGCCGGTGCCCTCCAATTCCCATCCGTGCTCTTGCCTTCTAGAGCCACCAATGTGAACAAGAACGTGCATGTAAGATCTGGTCTAGCATGTACAAGTCAAATTCTAGAATAATATTATGGAAGTCGTACTCCTCACAAAGGAGCAATCCATCATTTCTCACAATAGCCCCCACTTGCAATGTTTGTCTACACATTAATAGAAAACTTGACAAAATTGACATTTTGGTTCTACTCAGTTCTTTACTCTTATATATAGAAATATTGCTTTAAAGATTTTTTTCTATGGTTTGAGAATTTCTTACAGAAAAAAACCAAGGCTATGAAATTGAATATATACTTCTAAGTACAAAAAAGAATTTCAATATTGTCAAAATATGACCGGAAAATCACAATAAACTCTCAGTGTATTAAATCATGTCAAGAAATGAATGACTATAAAGATATACTTTGAATAAATTTTGCTACCCTTTTCATTTAATATGGTGGAATTTATTCATTTCAATGACAGACCATTATGTCTCGTTAAAAATCTGTTTCCACAAGTGAGAAGTAAAGGGAAGAAATAATTGAAAATTACTCTCTGAAAGAGTAATCAACAGGAGAGATTTAGAATGACATAGAATTCACATAGGGAAGAGAAGTATCCAATAGATTGTGAGCGTGAGAGAAACAGCGGGGGAATTGATTCAAAGGCCATGGAGTCTAGGCATCATCACATCACACTTGGCTTGAGTATTCCAGAAGAAAAAAAACTGCAAGCAAAATCTCTGAAAACAGGCATTTGAGTGGCCAAGATTCGTCATACACCTACTCTTCTGCAGCACTTGCTGCATTTCAGATCAACACTCAAATCAACAACCTGAGAGCACAAAATAAATGATGATCGTTAGCAATCTAAATGCAACATAATCAATGGAAAAAGGAAGACAACATGACGACTGAGAGAGAGAGAGAGAGAGAGAGATTGATGGATGGATAAACAAATAGAGAGAAAGAGTAATCACCTTGCCAGTGATCATGGTATACATCCTTAGGACATCTTTCACAGTTGTCTCAAAGTGTGTCGTAGCATCATAGCTCTACAATGAAAAACCGTCAGCAACAAATAAAAAAATGCACTATACCACTTTTATATGAAAGACAAGACGCATTTTATAAGAAGAGAGAAAAACAGAAGGTTATGTGGATCCACTAAACTACTTACGGTAGAAATAAAGCAATTGTCCAAAGTGGGCTCATTAACAGGCTCGTATCTGTCATAAGTTTCATAGAAAATCTCATCAACAGGTCCAAGAAGAGCAACCCCCTGTTTAAGCTCCACTTCAGGGTGGTCAGTTTCGGCCTCCGCAGAGACAAAGGCAATGAACTTCCCTTTAGGAGCAACGTTGTGGGTGTATGAGCAGCAGAAGACATACCTGATGAGGAAAATAATGAAGAAACCCAGATCCCACCAATTATAAAAACAAAATTATTGCACAAAGTGTTACATGTCGGATCTTCGGCCCAGCTGCTTCTGGGGAAGAATGATTTGGACAGAATGGGAATCGTCTGTGCTAGGGATCGGATGGCTCATGATAGCAATGGCCCGAGCGACTTTCCCGATCTTCCTTGCCTGCATTATAAGATAATGATTTGATTGAGACACCAAACATGAAGAGAGAGACAGAGATACAGAAAAAAAAAAGAGAGAAATTTTTTTATAGTCCTCACCATACTAAAAGGATATGCAAGAAAGGTTACTTAGTCAGGGAAGAAAATTTGGAGGGAGAGGAAGGAGAGAAACTCTGCACAGTTTCCATGCAATTTACGTGAAATTCACTAGAAAGTTTGACCACTCAGTTGAAATAGAAAATTATAAGAGAGGGGGAAGAGAGAATTAGCTCGAGTTTCAATCCTGGACCAAATTTTAACCATTCATTGGGGATAGAAAATCTGGAGGAAGAGAGAGAGAAACAGAGAATTGGCTTGGTCTTCATTACTGGACCAAACTAACTACAGATTCACAAGAATGATTAATTGATCAGTTCAGACAGAAGAACTGAAGGGCGGGAAGAGACAGAATCTTCAGAGTTTTTATACGTGAGCCATAAAAACAATAGATTCACACGAAAAACTAATCATTAAGTTGAGATCAAGGATTTGGCAGAATAATGCGAGAGAGAGAGAATCTTCTAGGTTTTCAAACTAGGACCATGCCGATAACAGATTCACAAGAAGTTTTAATCATTCAAGAAAGGTAGAAGATCTGGAGCGAGTGCATTAGTGAGATATAGACATATAAAGAGGAAGTCTGTGGATTTCAATGTTTGAACAAAACAAATGATATATTAATTAGTCAGTTTAATCATTCAGTCGTGACAAAAAATCTAGAGGAAGAGCTAGAGAGAGATTGAGAGAAAACCTGACTGGTTTTTATACCCAGACCACAGATTTAAGAGAATTTTCAATTTTTTACTTGGGAGATGGTAAGACACCAATAATACATTATAAGAGAAGACATAAGCTCAAGGGAACTAGGACCACTGCCGTGGATCAAACAGACACGGGAGGTAATCTAACCGCCCTTAACATGGATAAACTAACCTTGGTTAGTGAGGATCCATGGGGTAAGTTACCTGACGGTAACCCAGGTAAAGTTACCATGATTATTGTGGGCCCAGGGGAGGACAACGGCCTAACGGAAAGCAGCGACAACGCCATGCCGCGGTGGGAAGGACGGGACCGCCTATATCTAACAGGGGGGAACCGAGGAAGAAGGGGGGAAGAAACTACCCAGTTTAGTTCTCAAGGTGAGGAGGCTACTGAGCAAGGGGACCTCGAACCTCGGGCTCCCTGAATAGGTCAATCCGACCGATTCGTGTACTTATTCTCTTTAGTTCTCTCAGGTTACCCCGAACAAGGATCAGGGAAGGTGCAGGCGAGTTAACGGGAGAGCAGAGGAGGGGCACAACTCCAAGGCCTCCAGCGAGATCCTTAATCCTCTATCGACTTTGTGCTTAATGTCATAGGAACTAGGATTCTATTTTGGGGTTTAATCCTACTACTACTTTGGGTTCTTACCATCTGGTATCAGAGCCAGCGCTTCCGCCATGTCTAAGTACAGCGCCGACATTGAAAGGATCGCGGCGCAAGTTGACGAGATGAAGGACCAAGTCAACCAGATCCCGGCACTTCGAGCCCAGCAGGAGCAGTTCCAAGCGTCGATTTCGCAGCAGCTGCAATCGATTATGGCCGCCCTCGCTGTTCGAATCCCAGACCCGGCAATGAACTCAGAAGCACCGAAGATGGAATCCTCTACTCCAGCAAGCGCTTCCACATCTAAATCAACGGGCATCGCCAATCCAACCCGACCGGCCGTCTGTGAACCCCAATCAGACTCTACACCAGCCACAATGACCGTTATTACCACTACTAAGGAAAAGAAGGGGGAATTACTACCCTTCATCGGTGAAAATGTCGAAAACTGGCTTCTACAAGCCGAAAAGTATTTCTCCTTAAACGAAGTGACAGAGGAGGAAAGAATGAGAGATATCATGCTTTTTTTGGACGGAGAAGCTTTGGCATGGTACTCCTATACGCTGAAGCATGATCGAGTGAAGGATTGGCAGGATTTTCGGGAGCGGCTTGAATTTCGTTGGAATGGGTGTGACCCGGATGACGCATTGGAGAAACTGATGGCCATACGTCAAGACAGCACCATCAAAGCATACCGCACCGAATTCGAACGGCTCTCCTCCCAGGTATCTGATCTACACCCGAATTTCCTGGAGAGAGCATTCTTAAAGGGTCTCAAATCCGAAATCAGAGACCACATTGATATCATTCAACCGAAGGGCCTAGCTGCTATTATTTCTGCAGCCATGAAGATGGAGAAACATCTTCATTCAGTATGGCATGTCATGAAGTCCTCCACTGCTCCGGAGAGATCATCACAGGCCACCCTCCCTCCGCGACAGACCAAGAGGTATATTGGTTCTTCGTCTACTACTACATATGGAAGCAGTGAAAAGAGCCATCCTCAGTCGAATTCGACCTCGAGAACAGTCAGTGTGAACTCCGGAAACCGACCTAAACGTCAATTACGATTGACGGATGCCGAATTCCAGGCCAGGAGAGACAAAGGGCTGTGTTTCCACTGCGAGGAGAAATTCAGCCCGGGTCACAAATGTAAAAAAGAAGTAAACATCCTCTTAGTGCACGATGAGGATAGGGATTTTGTGGATACAACCGATGAAGATTGGGCTCACGATGGGGGGGAAAGTACTGAAGCTAACTTTATCTCCACCTCATATATCTCCTGCAATTCAGCTACGGGTTTATCCAAAAGGTCGACAATGAAGTTGGAAGGGAAATTATATGATCGGCCCATTGTCATATTGATCGACCCGGGGGCTACCCATAACTTCATATGCCATAAAACCGCGGTTGAGATGAAACTGCCTTATACCCCTGTAACCCGATACCGAATAGTATTGGGTGATGGTCCTATCGTGTATGGAGCAAGGAAATACAAGGGAATTCCGATTATACTACAGGGTATCATGATAACTGATGAATTCCTACCCTTAAACCTATCAAGTGTACATGTCATACTCGGTAAGCAATGGCTAGATTCCATTGGGTGGGTACACAACCATTTCAAGCATTTGATCATGAAGTTCATTGTTGATGACGAAGTGCACACCTTAAGAGGAGACCCACGACTACACAGAGCCCTCATTGATCCGGATGAACTTGACAAAGAAGTATTATCAGCTAGTGTGTTTATGGCTGAATTGTATTTGATTGAAGACACCCAGGGAGAAGCGGCCTTCCCCGACCTCCGAATCACAGCGAAGCTGCAACAACTCTTTCCGGAAGTTTTCTCAGAGCCGACTGAATTGCCGCCTCCCCGCGACATCGATCATGCTATTAATCTAATTCCGGGAGCGACTATTGTCAACAAACGGCCTTATCGTTATTCGTATGCTCAGAAGAATGAAATTGAACGACTGATCAAAGAATTACTCATGGCAGGTATTATTACGCACTCGAAAAGTCCCTATGCAAGCCCCATTTTGTTGGTACAGAAGAAGAACTCAAGCTGGAGGATCTGCGTGGACTACCGGGGTCTCAATAAGCTCACTGTTCCGGACCGGTATCCGATACCGGTAGTGGATGAGCTCCTCGACGAATTGCATGGCAGTAAGGTCTTCTCCAAGCTGGACTTGCGTTCTGGCTATTATCAAATTCGCATGAGAGAAGAGGACATTCCGAAGACTGCCTTTCGGACACATGAAGGGCACTATGAATTCCGTGTCATGCCCTTTGGTCTCTCTAACGCTCCTTCCACATTTCAAGCGTTAATGAACCAAATTTTTCGACCCCATCTCCGAAAATTTGTTTTGGTATTCTTTGATGACATCCTTATCTACAGTCAGGATGAGGCTCTTCATGAGGAGCATTTAATGGTGGTTTTTACGCTCCTACAGCAAAACAGGTTGCATATCAACACTGCCAAGTGTTACTTAGGGCAGCCTCGGTTGGAGTATTTGGGCCATTGGGTTTCAGCTGATGGGGTAGCCACTGATGCGGGGAAGGTAGCAGCTATAAAGAAGTGGCCTCGGCCAAAGAATATAAGGGAAATCCGGAGCTTCCTGGGAATGGCCGGGTACTACAGGAAATTTGTTAGGAATTATGCAATCATCGCGACCCCCCTGTTCCAATTAACCAAAGGTAACACCATCCAATGGACTCCCGACGTCGAACACGCCTTCCAAAGCCTCAAACAAGCCCTGACCAGCACACCGGTACTCGCTCTACCTGACTTTACTAAACCGTTCATTCTTGAAACAGATGCATCGACATCGGGCATTGGCGCAGTACTAATACAAGCAGGCCGACCAGTTGCTTTCTATAGCCATAGCCTACCGAAGTCAAAACTTCCAAGATCAGCCTATGAAATCGAGCTGTTTGCCGTGGTCATGGCCGTGCAGAGATGGAAACATTATTTACTCCACAATCCATTTACAATTCGGACTGACCAGGCCAGTCTGAAGTATCTGTGGGAGCAAAAAGAAATTCAGAGCCGATACGCGAGATGGATGGTCAAGCTCATGGGTTTTCGTTTCCACATTGAGTATCGTGAAGGACGAACCAACAAGGTGGCAGACGCTTTATCTCGGGTGCCCCAGGAATCGGAAGTGAATTGCAATGACATTTCAGTCCTGCTCTCTCCTACGGTGGAAGCACTCAAACACGAAGTGCGATCTGACCCACATCTGGCTAAGATAATTCAAGGCTTGGAGACAGATCCCTCTTCCTTCCCCAACTACACCTATAATCATGAGCAATTACTCTATAAGGGGCGACTAGTAGTCCCTAAAACTAGCCCAACGGTTCAACAGGTTCTTTCGGAATTCCACAATGGTGCAATTGGCGGGCATGCGGGTTACCTCAAAACCTATAAACGCATCGCCGAGCAATATTATTGGGTTGGGATGAAGACTGATGTCAAACGGCATGTTAATGAATGCCAAACCTGCCAAGTCTGTAAGTCCTCTAATTTAGCTCCGTCAGGTTTGTTACAACCCTTACCGATTCCACAACAAATATTCGAAGACATTTCTATGGACTTTATTGAAGCCTTACCGAAATCGGAGGGATACGACACCATATGGGTCATTGTGGATCGTTTATCTAAATACTGCCATTTTATCCCGTTAAAGCACCCGTTCGATGCACAGCTGTTAGCCAAGGTATTTGTGAGAGAATATGTTCGATTGCATGGCATTCCGAATTCCATTGTATCTGATCGAGGGAGGATCTTCATGGGCGCTTTCTGGCGCGAACTTCATCGTTTACAAGGTACTAAATTAAACTTCACCTCGGCGTACCATCCGGAATCGGATGGACAAACAGAAGTGGTCAATAAGAGGCTGGCAAATTACCTTCGTTGTTTCGCATCGGCAAAACCTCGTCAATGGAGCCACTGGTTAGCATGGGCTGAGCTGTGTTTTAATACTTCTTACCATGCTAGCACTAAAATGACCCCTTTCAAGGTGGTATATGGACGGGATCCTCCTATTCTTGCTAGATATGGCACTCCCAAAACTCCTGTGGCAGATATCGATAATTATTTATTAGAGAGGGATGAAATGCTCCGAAGATTGAAGCTGCATCTTTCAGATGCACAGGCCATTATGAAAGAGGTTAAAGATGCCAAGAGGAGGCACGAACCTCTTAAGGAAGGTGACATGGTGTACCTTAAACTGAGGCCGTACCGGATGAAATCTCTATCCAAACGATTCAATGAGAAGTTGTCCCCCAAGTACTTTGGACCTTATCGAATTGCCCAGCAAATCAATGCAGTGGCGTACAAACTTGACTTACCAGAGGATTGCCGGATTCACCCTGTCTTCCATACATCTCAGCTCCGGAAAGTGGTGGGTCAACCCGATCAAGTTCTACCTCTCCCATCCGCTTTATCTGAGGACTTTGAATGGTTGGTGGAACCCTCCGAGGTCAAGGATGTCAAGCATGAAGGTAATGAATTACTAGTTCTGATCAAGTGGAAGGGTCTCCCGGATTTCGAAGCTACATGGGAATCAGCCACAATCATGGCTCAACGGTTTCCCGAATTCCAACTTGAGGACAAGTTGAAACTTCTGGTGGGGAGAGATGGTAAGACACCAATAATACATTATAAGAGAAGACATAAGCTCAAGGGAACTAGGACCACTGCCGTGGATCAAACAGACACGGGAGGTAATCTAACCGCCCTTAACATGGATAAACTAACCTTGGTTAGTGAGGATCCATGGGGTAAGTTACCTGACGGTAACCCAGGTAAAGTTACCATGATTATTGTGGGCCCAGGGGAGGACAACGGCCTAACGGAAAGCAGCGACAACGCCATGCCGCGGTGGGAAGGACGGGACCGCCTATATCTAACAGGGGGGAACCGAGGAAGAAGGGGGGAAGAAACTACCCAGTTTAGTTCTCAAGGTGAGGAGGCTAGCGAGCAAGGGGACCTCGAACCTCGGGCTCCCTGAATAGGTCAATCCGACCGATTCTTGTACTTATTCTCTTTAGTTCTCTCGAGTTACCCCGAACAAGGATCAGGGGAAGGTGCGGGCGAGTTAACGGGAGAGCGAGAGGAGGGCACAACTCCAAGGCCTCCAGCGAGATCCTTAATCCTCTATCGACTTTGTGCTTAATGTCATAGGAACTAGGATTCTATTTTGGGGTTTAATCCTACTACTACTTTGGGTTCTTACCAGGAGAAAAGAAAGATAGAGAAAGAGAAAAAAAAATTTGCATGGTTTTCGTGTTTGGACCATACTGCCTATAAAATCAGATGCACTTGAGTCAAATGATTCACTGAGAAAGAAGATCTGGAGGGGGAGGAGAGAGAAAGAGACAGTGAGAGAGATTTACTTAGTTTTCATGCCCCAACCACACTATTAATAGATTCATGAGAATCTTTCATCATTCAGTTGGGATAGAAGAACTGGAGGGAAACAAGAGAAAGATACAGAGATAGAGTCGGGAAATCTTCTTAATTTTCAAGCCAGGATCATACTGATGATTGATGCATAGGAAAGTTTAGTCAAAAAGATGGAATAGACTTTTCCAAAAAAAAGTAGGAATAGAAAATCTTGGAATAGAAAAAGCAACAGAGAGATAAAGAATCTACTTGGATTTCATTCCCAGCACATACTAATGACAGATTCGCAAGACTGCTTTCACAAATTAACTACCTTATTAGGCAAGTATGACGGATCACAGACAACTTTCTTGCATTTAGCCGTTTCCCCTTCAGAAGTCACACCGCAGACTTTACCTTCCTCGTCAAATTCCACCTTTTAAGGTCAAGAGAATGTTAATGGTATTAAAAACAAGGAATTTTACAATTTTATTCAACGAAAATTTAAGCAAAACAGCATGACCCCTACTTTAAGTCTCAAGTCAACAAAAGTTTAAGCAATACATTTACAAGAATATACTTTTGCCCACAGTACCTTGCATTCTGGTTTATTTAGCATGTAGGTCCCACCATAAACTGCACTGAGACGAGCAAAAGCCTGAAGAATCAGTGATAACACATCAATTATGAAAGCAGCTCTCCCAAGCCATAATTAAATGATCAAACTAGATAAATTAGATATGTAATAGTCAGGACAGAAAGTAGCTTGCCTGAGGTAGCTCTCCCCAAGCCATAGAGAGGATAGATATATGGTGAACCCCCTCCAAAACGAGCGAGAGATTCAGCATAAAGCTATTTTTAGCAAAACAAGATACAAATGCAAGGTAAGCTTCTTGGATTGGTAAAATAAAAATAAAAATATCACTGAGAGAATAAGCCCTTAGGCTAGATCCCATAAACATTGAAGAGCGATCTGAGAGATCCACAATAAGCCATCAGCTTCGGTAAAACAAGACAACATAAATTGTTAATTTGCGAAAAAGAAAAATGGATCACGAATGCAAGGTTATATTTCTTTTTCCTCTCATCAAGAAATTAGAATTCAATGCTTGGTGTTCTTTGAGATAACTTGTCCAAGCTCAAAGACAATTATCAACTTAAATCAATATTTTTTTGAAAGAAACCAGCACAAGATCAAAGATTCAAAAAACTCCATGGAATTTAAAAACTTTAATATAATAAAAAAAGGTATTGATAGAAGTTATTAGAAAACACAAAACCTGTAGCTCTGAACAACAGAGGAGATAGTTTCCAAAAAGATGAATAGGAGTATGATAATATTTAAAAAATTCAGGTAAAAGGTATACTCAGAACCCTAGCTCAGACAGATGAATAGAGTGGAGAGGAAATGAGAGAAAATAAGAGAGAAATAGCAGTTAAATCATATTAATTGAATAATGAGTACCATATAAACAGCGTGTGGTGTTGGGTTTTTCTACTAAATAGTGAATGTTAACAGATACTAAGTTAATTAAACATTAAGTTCAAATGAATATTTATAACAAATATGTCTATCATGCCTTCATCCTCTGGACAGTATCAATTGCCGGCTGATGCAGGTGACGATCATCTCTGTGCAATGCCAGCGCATGGCCAATGAAATCCACGGTATTGTCATCAAGCCCATATTTACTGGACAATAAAACAATAAAACCGGGGACCATGAAGTCAAAATACAGCCACTACAATTACAGCAGTACATACTTTTGAAAGATAGAAAGATCTTTTCATCAACATTTCTCGATCATTCTGTCTATTCCATTTCCATCAAGACCCAAATGAGACATGGCAGATTAGACAAATTTCCATTAAGACCCAATGTAGTGGACAGTTGATGTTCAGTTTTGACTTTGAGAAATTAAGAAATCAATGAATGTCGACTGTATCACAAATTAGAAAAAAGATAAGGACAGAGAAGTACGCAATGAGCTCTCTTGTTGTGACTCTGGTAAGATCCAAACCATCATGGGTCCTGGGGTCATCTTCCTTGTAGTTTTGAACATAAATGAAGAAATTGCGGGCACGCCTCTTTTCAAATAAGCCCATCAATGGAGATCTCAGGGCTTCCATATCCGTTGCAGGAACCTTGTGGACCTATATTGAAAATCAAAAATAAATATTTTTGAATCTCCAGCACATTTAGAGTCCATGTGGCATGCAAAGAGTGAAGGAAAATTAAGTAAGAAATGGCACAACCTTTCCCTTGTTGAAGACATAGCTTCCATCAACAGCCTTGAAAGAGAGATATTTTGTAACATCAGTGTGGATAAGTGCACGCACAAGAGTGCCATTCGCCATCATGAACTGTACGTATTAACAGATCCTTAGAGTTTTGATTGTTATAATTAGGGTGTTTCTCTGTGGCATTCAAGAAACGTAATTCTTGCTGTATCTTATTCTAGCCTTAAAAATGTGCTTTCTTAATCTTTTCACTTTGAACTTAGGCAACAAATTCATCCTATAGAATTTTTGCGGTTAAGTTAGAGAGCTATATTCCAAAAGGTGTACTAAGATAAATAAGTTTCTACATTTCTTAAATTAAAAACGTCAAGAAGGCAATATCTGAACCTTTGGGACCATGTCAACATTGTAGTCTCTACTGGGGCCCAAATGAGCTGGAGGTTTGTCACTTCCCCTGAACCTTTTCCAAAGCTGCACGAAGGAAAGAAAACCATCGACATTTGTCGCATAACAAGTTTGGCACGAAATTTCAAACGTCAATGGACAAAGAAGCACGTGAATGACGATGAATCAGTTATGATAAGTTTAGCACAAAATTTTTAACATAAATGGACAAGGAAGCACATGTATGATGAAGAACCAGTTATGACAATAAGAATATTTCCCTTGCCTGGACGAGATTAAGGGAGGTTGATTCTCCACCGTAGTAATCATTTCTATCCATGTGGAGGACCTGTGGATTACACAAAAGAAACAAGACATTCTAAACATTCGAAGAAATATGAAATTAACAAAATAAAAATTTGGACCACAAAGAGAGCAAGGGTTTCCAAGAGTATTATTTTCCTTCGTAATCAAAGTCATTAAGATCTTGATAAAATCATGCTTTAACTCTATTAACACCATATGGATCGACCAGAAATCTATTCCTTTTAGTCAATCAATCGTCAATACAAGCTTGGATATAAAGAAAATATATCCGATTGTAGGTTTGACCATCAAGATCGCAGAATAATACGTTGATGAACAGAGATACCCCATGTTAAAGCATGCTTTTTTCATGACTTGTATCCCCAGTTCTAAATCCTAGCTTTTCTAGATCCCCAGTTCTATCCAAGACGACAAAGCACCAGAAAACGCCCAGAAGTATGAATAATATAAATGCTATGGAATAAAATCACAATGAAACAAAAGATCGCATCAGCTCTATCCTTGACAGCATAACCCATTGTAAAAATCCCATGATTTTAGGAGCAAAAAACCAGAATTCCAAAAAGAACATCCAGATGCATCGATAGGAGAGCTAGATAGCCATAGACGAGGGTAAAATCAGACAAGACCTTGCATCCGTCGACGGATAGAAGACCACTCAGGATGCATTCTTTGAGACCGGTACCCAATACGATCACATCATACTCCTCGTCCATCGTTTGCAGTTGCACCGGTGATGCGAAGAGCGGTTGATCAGATCGGGGAAGAAACAGGCTGCTTACCTTCACCAATATCTCTATATAAATTTCACCCCTGAAATAGGTGCGATAATCAACTTACAGGTTTTCGCGCAAATAACAAATTACAGGGTCATTTTGTAAAAACTTTATAAACAACGGGTTTCTTCCGAGATTTACACCACAAATGATAGCGCGCGAGCAACTACCATTTCCATGTTTAGGAAGGTTCCAGAGCTTTTCCGCGTCAACGCCGTGTCCTCCGCAAACGAGCGACGGAACCTTAAGGAGAGGAATGGGAGCTATTCTGTGAATACATTGGGGTTATCATACTGGCGAAGAATATTTCCCATCGAGGAATAATTTCTTCCTAATCTGCTTTTTGTCGTTGCATTTCTTCGGATGGGAACTCCGGAATTTCCGAACCTCGGGAGGCACTGTAGCGTGGACGATTGCGGGCAGATCGATTTCTTACCTTTCACCTGCGACCGGTGCAATCAGGTCGATTTGCAGTTTTCATGAACCTTTTTAGTTAAGACCTTTCCTTGCCGATGAATTAAAATGTTAAAAATACACCATGTTTTCTGTGTCTTGTAAATCTTATAAAAATATTTGTAGTCTGAATCCTACAGATAGCTGTCATTGTTGAGACCCATGGCCAATCATCAATATAAATTCTAATTCTTGGATTCTCTATTCTTATTATCAATTAGTACGTGAATTTATACTGATTGTGACATGCACTATATCCTAGAAATCCTTTTTCATACTGGTCAGTGACATTTTTACAGGTTCTTTGCCTGGAGCACAGAAGTTACAGCCGTCATTCATGCCCAAAGGCCAACCAGCAGGACATAACCGTGATCATTTGCCCTCTCTGCGCTTCCTCCGTTCGTTTGCTTCCCAACGAGGACCCCAATACCACGTGGCAAGTCCATGCCAGCACCAGTTGTGATCCTTCCAACTATCAGAAAACAACGAAGAAAAGGAAGTGTCCTGTTCCCCACTGCAAGGAAACTTTGGTCTTCTCAAACACTATAAAATGCAGAGATTGTAGCCGAGAGCATTGCTTGAAGCACAGATTTGGACCAGACCACAAGTGCCCGGGCCCTAAAACTCAGGGCCCTGGATCTGCTTTCTTCAACCGCATGGTCAGTGCTAAGAGTGGGGCTTCCACCGGGTCAACGTGGTCCAGCTTTTTCAGTGGTGGCCTCACAAAGTTGAGCAATGTGACTTCACAGGCTTTACAGAAGGCCAAGGATGCAGCATCCAATCAGAGCAGCTCCAGTAGTAGTTTGGGCTCGAGAGAGCAATGTGTTCAGTGCCCGGCGAGATTCTCTTCAGTCCAGTCTTTGATAGAACATGTCGAGAGAGTCCATCATTCTGTACCTAGAGTTGCAACTGCCCGGCTGAACAGGGAGATTGATGTCTGTCCCAAATGCAGGAAAGAATTTGCTGACCCTGTTTCTCTTGTCATGCATGTGGAAAAGGATCATGGGGGAACATCGAGAGCATGACGACGATAATTATAAAATCTAGAGAAACTACAGTGAGGGAATTTCAGATCTGCATGGACTGATGGAGGAGTCAGTCTTCAATCTCCTGGTTGACCTAAAGAGTCAGAGTGTATTTCCGTCATCTCTCTCTGTTATTTTCATATTTATGCCCAAGCGCTGATGATTCTTATCATGCGTTTGTATTGACTACCAATGAAGCCATTTTCTTCTTCCTTCACAAGAGAAAAGTCTCAGGAGAGCTAGTCCTCAGCATCTTCCCGATGTGTCGCCTGAGAGCTAATTGTCAAACAGTGGAATAGCATCCATACCCTCTTGTGTCTGCCCAATGTGTCTCATGTCTTTGCACATTTTTCATTATGATCATTCCCATCTCAGCTCAGTAACTATGAATCTGGTACATAAGCTCCTTGATAATGTTTAACAGAGAATTAAGCAGGATTGATAAGTTCTTCAATTGAATAAAGTTCCATCCAGATGGTGGAACACAGTAGCTTCCAAGCTGGAAGAACTAGAAGAACAACAGAACAGGAAAAACCAGAAATATGTCAGAATAACAGGGAGAGAGAAATTAGATTTGAGAGAAATTCATGTTGATAACCCGATTCAAGTTGTCGCAAATCATTGATAAATCCGGTTATAGAATAAAAATTCCTATGCACTCTTTTTAAGCGAAAACTATAGTAGTGAGTAAAGGATCGTCCTCAGGGAGCAAGCAATGATTCAAAGAAATTTGGGCTGACCGCTATATATCTAAGCATATATAGGTATGTTTACTTATCTAGTTCTATTACTCACGTAGATTAGGTCACTAAGCACACACAACAGATAAAATAAGAGGGAAATTACTAGATCTTAACTGAAAAGTATTAAACAACAGGCCCGTGAATGACTACAACTAGAGACAAATAACAAAACAGTCAAAGGGTAGAGAGAACATAAGTGATTAATCTACTCAAGTGAACGCGATTAAAAAAAACATTCAAATAGGGAAACGCAGATCAAGCCTCCCGGTGCAGTAGCGGCCGACTAGGCGAGCTTCCTAGGGTTGGAGTGAGGGATCTGCGCTGTTCCCGATCCCACCTAGCACTGGAGATCAGCAGTTGCAAGGTCGACTCGGGAGAGTGGGGAATGAAGATGAAAGTGTTGATGTCAAGAGCTCACTTGGTCGATCTGAAGAGAAAAGAAAGGTAGAAGACCGCAAGAAGATCAGAACGGGAGTTTTTTTTGTACCTACCAGAGTCAACCTCGATGGGGTTTACCGGCTCGGTAGATAGCCTCCTCCTCCTTCCCTGCAGAACCTCAAGCTAACGACGCTTCCTCCTTGTTTTCTCTCTCAGGACGCCGATTAGGATGGAAGTCCCACCGCTTCTTCTCCTAAACTAGAATGCCCTGGAAATTGCAGCGCATCGGGTTTTTAACAGCGGGATGAGGCTCTCTCCACCGTTAGATCAGGGACAGACAAGACCGCTGGAGAGCCTGATCCGCGCCATCTTTTAGCCTCGGGAACTACCTCCTACAGCTAAATCGAGGTGAGTTCTAATTTCCCGCCTTCTCGTCTTCTCTCTGTCGCTTTCTGGAGCCGTGTGAATAAACCCTGCTAAAGGACAAAAGCGACGTGGCAGAAACTTCTCCTCCGCATCATCTTGTCGTTTACTAAATCCACGTCGGTGACCCCTGCTAAAAGACAAAAAAAACAACGTGAGATGATCTTTCTCTCTTCTTCCTTTCTGTCGTTTTCTGAATCCACGTCCGTGAGCCCTGCTAGAAGACAAAAGCGACGTGAGAAAATATTTATCTATTCTTCCTTTCCGTCATTTTTCGGAGCCACGTCAGTGAGCCCTGCTAAAACACAAAATGTGATGAGATGTTTCCCTCTAGCTCTGAAACCCGTAGAGCTTTAATTACACCGGTTTAGCAAATATGGTCTACCAACTTAACAAACAATGCTTTTCCATTAAACGACATTCCACTGCATTTTACAAAGCTTAAAATCGTGAAATAAACTTACAAAACATGTAACTCAAGTGATAACTTTTGGAGTTATCACATGTCCTCCTAAATGGCTCAGGAATCCAGAATGATGCTGAAAGGCATCAGCTCCCTTATTTAAAGAGTGGATCATGATTTTTGCTACTGAACCCGAATGGCCTCTGGCTTAGTGGCATTTCTTGTACAGGTTGATGTTTCAGAACCTTGCTATCATTTCCGGCTATCCATTCATTGATCCTGCATTAGTGATCTCAAATGGATCACTTTTAGAGACATTCTTGGCCGGGAATATGGATTCCAGACAAGGATTTATGGCTACATAGACAAGTCTATGTAGGAAATTGCCGAACTCAACTTTCTTTTAAAGCTAGAGGGCACATTATTCTCCCCTTATCCCAAATATGTCAATTATGAAAATCTGCGGTTAAATCCAAAAATTATGCTAATAAATTGGATATCTTAAATCAAAACAATCCGGAGTCCATTAATCTATCCCATCATAATCATGTCCCTCAAATGCGCAAAAGGATCTACAATGATAGTGAGGCAAAATGAATCAATCTCCATTGATGATGAAAATGCTGGTGACAATGGTAATCAAGGATGTTTAGTTATGGTGACTACAACAAATGCATGATGTGAATTTTAAACCAAAATCTGAAGTTAAAATTTTTGAAGAAAAGATGGAATTAGTCGAAATGAGAATTTCTTTGAAGGAATTTGACAATTATATTGCTTTAAGTGTTTATGTTGTAAGATACATTTTCTACTTACAAATATATAACTCTTAATTGATCTCAATGCATGGTTCTTATCACTATGATGAATGTTAGCTTGTTTTTATAATAATTTTTTCTACATGATCATGTCATTCGTACTATGTTCTTGAAATGCATTTTAGGGCTAATTTTATGTTATAAAAGAATTTGACCTTTTTCAATGTTGAACAAGGTACATTCTAAATTTATTTTCTCAAGTTTTTTAGATTTCAAAACTTTGGTAAAGAGCAAGATTGAGGAGTTTCGCATAAAAAGCCAACTCTAAGGTTGACCTAGTTTAACTTTCCAAGTCAAAATGGGAGGTTTTTAACGACTAAACCTTTTATTTCTCTTCTTATATTTTCTTTAAATTTTATTAGAGATAGATAATCAGGAAAGCCCAAAAAGGTCCAAAACGTCTCCATATCTACATTCTCTAGCTGTCATCATCCACTTCAGCACTCTTGTTATGGTCGCCAATGGCTCCTCTTCTATTACATCTTAATTTATGGCAGGTTGTTGATCTCTGGCCACTTCCTCTATTTAGAATTCACTTGAAGGTTTGTCCCCTCCTCTATGCCTAATGGCAGCCTATTACATAATTTATCTCTACATGTGACAATGCACAAAGTCCTCTTTCTATTTCTTTACATGTTAGTGCTTGGATCTAAGACTTGGTAAGCCCTAGAAATTTTTATCAAAACATCAAACGTAGTAGAAGACATTGAGTCAAATATTCAAACTGATAAGACATCAAGAATTATCTAGCATAGATTAAAATTGATACTTATAGTGTTAATTTGAAGAGTTCTTTGAAGTTGTTCAAAGGGTCAAGATTCTAGCAGTATTATATAATCTCTAGATAATTGGATCTCTTCTTGAATCTCTTCACCAAGAGAGAAAGGAAAGAAAATGGAGAGTTTTCAACTATGATTGCACAGGCACCATTAGGTGTAATCTTTCTCCTCTTATTTATAGACTTTGGGCATATGAAATTTTCACAAAAACCCTCAAAATTATATTTACATCCACCAAAATCTATTGACCTAACATGTGTAACCTAAATTGTTAATAGCATTTACTCAATAACGTTTATTGATCAACCTTATTAATTTAAATATATCATGATATAGATCGATTAACTAAGGATTAATTTAACCGGATAGATAGGTCAAGTTTCTAACCTATTGGATGTTTATAATACATGATTCCTAAATTATAATCATATTAAAATGTGTGCAGATTATGGTATAAATAGAAAGTGAAATCATGTGTTATCAAGTAATTCATGCAATAATGGGTTCGTCATTTGAAGTCACATAAAGGCATTAAAGTCATCAATTTAAAATCCATTCCATCTACTAATTTTCTAAAACTTACCATTTTGGAAATGTTTCAAGGAAAATGGGTTTGGAAATTGTTAAAAACACTACCCTATACTAAATATTTACATTAGATTCTATGTGATGAATAGAGGCGTCTACAATATCATTGACTTTGCCTAGTTTCTGCTGAAAATATGATTTCGGCGTTGACGAGGTCATTTCTTTTTATTCTTATTGCAGGCAATGCTTTCACGATGATGGGCCAATCAGAAAAGATAAGAGTATTTTTGGCCCACTTAAAGAAAAGGGGCAGTTATGAACCACTAAAAGAAAGGGAGGATAGAAGAGGAAGTTAAGGCACAACATCATTTGAACACACTTGAAACTCCTAGAGAAGTGGGGGTGACATTTGAACACTAGCAATCACGTAAGTGAATAGTTGGGTGTGCCAATTCATAAGAGTCGCCATCATTGATGTCAAGGATAGTTGTTGCACATGTTTACCACTTTCCATTGATTGAGGCTAATTTTCTGATGGAGAATTATCTCATCACAAGAACACAAGGGTTCCAAGTGAACCTAGATATGACTTAAGGAAGAGAAATCATTCTCAACAGCAACAAAATGGCATACTCCTCCTTATCCACAAGTTTGAGAAATTATCCATTCATGAAATGAATGAAGAAAGCCTCTTTAAAACATTGAAAGAGAGTGTAGATCCAAAGGGAATTATCTTCCCTCCTCCTCCATTTACATATTGATCCAAAGATTGACTTGGTCAAAAGAAATTAAACCCTCATCCCTAGATACTTAGAATTCTTTGAATAGACCAAGTCAACCACCTCTTACCTTAGTATAGGTTCCTATTGATCCAAACCATATCCACTATATCATAGGTACCTTGTATAATTACTGATCTCAAGAAAGAAAATCAGTAGGAACATCTTTGTTATTCCATTCCCTTCTCTCTTTGAATACCACCCATAGTTAGTAGTATTGAGGAGATCTATTCCTTGTGAAAGTATAATATCGTCAGAGATCAAAGCCTTTTTGAAAGCAATTCAACATGAAGACAGTCACGAGGATCATATTCCTAACTACCTAAAACTTCCAAGACCATCTAAAGGTCAAGGAGTTACACATCATCTCCCTCGGACATCATAAGAGCAGTAAAGACATAAGAAGCCAATTAGGAAGAGCCTAAAGGGAGCTTCAAGCAATGAGGACTACCTCCTACGTGATCCTCACCTCTATAGCTAATAAAGATACATAAAGCTTGTGAAATGACATGACGACGACCATATCAAGACGAATATGAGGACGACCATATCAAGAAGGACCTTCACGGCTGATGAAGAAGAAGAAAAGACAACCTGATATCTACCATTGGACGGCCCTCATGATGACCAAAACCATCCTTTAATTGGTCAAGACCTCCGAGGTCATCTCAGAGCCAACAAGCATATACATCTCCACTTATCCATCAGGAGAATATTGAAGACACATCAAGCCTTCCACGACGACGCAAACATTGGGTCCACGTGAGATCATGCCTTATAAGTGAAGAATATCAAAGCACCGATCTCTTAAAGCTGCATCAAAAGATCCTCACGGCATCTGCAGAAAATGAAGGATTGGAGTGATCGCCACTACCACAAGCCATCTGGAGATCAAGTTATTTCATGTCCTCTCTCCATGCTGTTGTGGAACCGTGAAGATTACAAGAACAATCCTAACTATCTCTCACAAAGCAAAGTCAACAGCTGAAGCGACGAAAAACTGAAAGCAAGCTTTCAGTGAAAAGGAAAGTAGTAGAAGAACTAGTAAGAAGCTAGCAAAGAAAGCGGCAAAGAATCCTAATAAGCCTAGTAGAGCGCCTAGCGCATTCTTCGTTTTCTTGGAGAAGTTTAAGAAATAATTCACGAAACTATATCATGAGGATAAGTCCGTTGCCACTGTTGGAAGGGCAGCTGGTAAGAAATGGAAAGCTATGTCGGAGGCTGATAAGTCGCCTTGTGTGGCTAAATCAAACAAGCGAACGGTCAACTTGCAGAATACCACAGCTCCATCTGAGAAGAAATTGACGACGTCAAGTAAGGTTCAAGAAGACGATGAATTGGCGAGGTCAACGACGAAAGCGAAATGGAAGAAATGGAAATTCAAATCCGAGGTCAACGATGAAAGTGAGGAAGAAAGCGGCGATGAAGAATATGATGAGTTTAAAGAAGGAATGCCAATCACTCTGTCGACCTGCAACAACAAATTTATGTCCTTACGTATCTTCGCGACTACAACAACGTATGCGCGGGGATAAAGGGATTTCAGGAACTCTCTAAAACTACAAGGCTCCACGTATGCCTCATTACGATCCCATGATCATCAACGTCACCGCAGACCAAAGAGCCATCCAACAACCGTCATGGAATACATGTAAAAGTAAAGAAATACCACGATTTGTGTAATTTTCGTACGTGGGAACTGCAGCGACGTGTCGCCTCACCGAATTCTCCTTCTCTTTCTATAAAACGGAAACTTGTAAAAAAAAAAAAAGACAGCTGTTGTTTATGAATGAATCATTTTCTTTATGAAAGCATTTGGTGTTCTTGTGAATCCCATTTCTCTCCCCATTTCCTATCTGATGGGGACCACTCAACCCCGAGGAACGAAGCAACCAACGACCCTAAACCAGAAACGGAATCAGAAGTTCCCGCCAGGACAGAGCCAGACACGGAAGCAGTAGAGGCACAAAAAAGGCGCCCACGACGCCTGGCGAAACCAACGACTGAGCCGTCAGAATATGTCTATTTTTAAGCGTCTTTCCTTTTCTAACCTTTTGAAAATCATTAAGTAGGGAGGTTCCTTTCGACAAGGAACCAACTCCAAATTTCTAGTGAAAGTTACGAGTTCATCCTGTGAGCATTCCGGAAGAATTATTTCGAGAGTCTGAGGGCCTGCCGTGAGGGCGCGACGTGATTCCGTCTTCGTCGCTAGAGCCACCTGATCTTTCCTCCCCGTCCTCACTATTCTTATCCTCCTACCCCGCTATTCAGGATACGTGACAGCGACTAGCTTCCGCATCATTTGGTATCAGAGCCATGGCCACTAGATCGGGAACCAAGTTCTGGACGAGAACCAACGCCACTAGTAACCCAAAAGAGATACCGGACTGGGCAAAAGCCCTGGTCCGAAGTGTTGAAGAGTTTCGACGGGCCCACGACGAGACGAAAACGCAGATCGAATTTCTCATGACCTAGATATTGGACCTCAAAACGGAGAGACCCACCGAAGCCCCCATCCATGCGACTACACTCCCCGGCGAACTTCCTTTACACCGCGTCGTCGAGGCCCGGGAGGAAGAACCCCAGTGGGATGCGGCCAAGAGGGGCGCCAAACCTGAAGTGACGTTGTTCAATGGATCCTTAGACCTAAAAAAATATATGGACTGGGAAGTGGGAATAGAGGAGTATTTCGATTGGTTTCAATTACCGGAGAGTCGACAAGTCCAATTCGCTTAGATGAAGCTTGCCGGGCAAGCCCAAGTCTACTGGCGAAACCTCCAAGTCACCGTCGAGCGACGACATGAACCCCCGGTCTCCACTTGGGAGGATATGAAGAGTCGAATGTGAGGGAAGTTCGTTCCCGTCTGTTATCGACCGATGATCATCGACGAGTGGCAACGACTACGACAGGGGGACGGATCCGTAGAGGATTACATCGCGCGCTTTGATGAACTTATGATTCGTTGCAATATTGACGAGGAGCCGGTGGCTACCCTCGCCTGCTTTCGAGTCGGACTCAGGCGTGACTATCAACGGGAGCTCATCCTGCAAGAAATTTCGACCCTCGAGAAGGCCTACCGCTTCGCCACTAACATGGAGCTCTACTCCTCACATGCCCACGGAACGACCCACATTTTGTCTTCGACCCCCGAAACAGTACGTTCCCTCCCCCTCGTCCCAGCGACCACTTCCCCTACTCCCCAGCCACCTTCCACCAGCCCGACTGCTGTCATCCCACCCCTGCCACACCCACCTCTCTGACTGCTCCTTCCACCTCCCGTTGCATCCATGGTGACGCATTCCCCGCTGATGTCTGGCAGTTACGACAATTGTACAGGAAACTCAGCGGGTCTCCAACCAAACCGAACTGCGGTTGCAGGCGCCCTCCTTCCCGAACGACCAGCTGAAGGGTGAAATCTAGGGGGAATGCGACCACGACCAACCCCCTCACAGCCACCGACTACGAATTCGCGAGTTGCTTGCTTCAAGTGCCAAGGATGGGGACATTTCGCATCCCAATGTCCGTCTCAACGGCAAGCCACACGTCCGCGCGAGCTCTTCTCGTCGAGATTCAAGATGACGAGCACACGCCTCCGCCCGACGTCACTAAACCAGTTTCAGAGGTCTACGAAGCCGATCCCGATCTCGCAGCCGGCTTCGAAGAATTCCCCGGTTTTATGGGATGCATCATCAAAGAAATCAGCCCGTTGAAGCCCCTAGAGTGCACTATCGCTTTCGCTCGGCCTCTGAATACCACTCCCGGAAGCCCCCTCCTGACAGCACCCCAGGAGCAAGGAACCGACGACCCTCTCCGCACTTCCATCTTTTCTACCTTCACAAAAATCGCCGAATCCGTCATCAAGATTCTGGTCGACAACGGGAGCGTGGTCAATGCGGTGGCGGCGCCTCCATTCGAGCACTCGGGCTTCGACCCGAAATCCATCCCATACCCTACAAGGCCATGTGGATTAATGATGTCTAGTTGGCGGTAACACATCGATGCTTCGTACCCTTATGAGTCGCGGGATACGGAGCAGAGGTCTGGTGTGATGTCCTCCCCATGGGCGTGGGGAGTGTTTTGCTGGGTCGACCCTGGCTATACGACTTCGACGTGGCGCAGTACGGGCGAGCAAACCGTTGCGTCTTTTACTTCGGCGGTACCAAACATATCTGGCAGCCATACGTTTCAACTAAACAGACCGATGAATCATCGGCGGC
Source organism: Lemna minuta (assembly GCA_024174645.1). NCBI lineage: Eukaryota > Viridiplantae > Streptophyta > Magnoliopsida > Alismatales > Araceae > Lemna > Lemna minuta. Next base: position 9,280,017 of record CM044107.1, read on the forward strand.
CGAGTCGGCAGCCCGGAGCCAGGCGCCACCACTTCTCGGTTTGGTCACGGCATGCCAGTTCATCAAGGGATTGGAGAGTCACACCCCAATGTGGGCGGTCCAGGTGCAAACCAAAGTATCGGCAGCACCCGCGGATAGCTACCCCGCCTTCCTTCGAGAATTCGCCGATATCTTCCCTGCTGAGCTGCCCGAATTGTTGCCGCCAGACCGCACCATCCAGAACTTCATCGACTTTATCCTAGGTGCGTCCCTGCCCAACCTACCGCATTACCGATTGAACCCCACGCAGAGCGCCGAGCTCCAGCGGCAAGTGGAAGATTTACTCCGCCGCGGCCTTATCCGCGAGAGCCACAGTCGATGTGCCGTCCCGGCCCTCCTCGCCCCCAAAAAGGACGGTACCTGGCGGTTATGCGTGGATTGCCGAGCAATCAACAGAATTACGGTTCGTTACTGTTTCCCTATCCCGCGCATCGATGACTTACTCGACCAGTTCTCCGGCGCTGCAATATTCTCCAAGCTTGATTTGTGAAACGGGTATCATCAAGTATGAATCCGCGCGGGAGACGAGTGGAAGATGGCGTTCAAAACCAGAGAGGGACTCTAGTAGTGGCTCGTGATGCCTTTCGGCCTCTCCAACGCTCCAAGCACCTTCATGCGTCTGATGAACGAGGTGATGCGCCCCTTCGCTGGTAAGTTCGTGGTCATCTATTTTGATGACATCTTGATCTACAGTCGATCCTCCATGGAGCACAAGGCGCATCTGCACACGGTCTGTGCCAAACTCCAAGCAGAAAAACTCTTCGCCAACGTCAATAAGTGCGCGTTTCTGCGCTCTTCGGTTACTTTCCTCGGATTCGTCATTTCCGTAGAGGGCATTGCCGTCGATCCAGGAAAGACCGCCGCTATACGGAATTGACCTACTCCAAAGACTCTGTTCGAGGTGCGGAGCTTTCACGGCCTCGCGCAATTCTACCAAAGATTCGTCAAGGATTGTAGTTCGCTAGCCGCCCCCCTTACCGACCTCCTCAAGGCAACTCCTTTCGAGTGGAGTGCTCCTGCCAAACGGACTTTCCAGCAGATCAATTTCGCTCTCACTTCCGCCCTAGTCCTTCACCTACCAGATTTCGACAAACTGTTCGACGTCGCTACGGACGCTTCTAGATTGGGCGTCGGCGCAGTTCTATCTCAAGACCTCCATCTGGTATCCTTCTTCAGCGAGAAGCTAAGCGAGCCCAGGAGCCAGTATTCCAATTACGACTGTGAATTATACGCTGTTGTCCAAGCCCTCAAATTCTGGAGACATTACCTCCTACACCGGGAATTCACACTATACAGCGACCACGAAGCTCTCTGTTTCCTGCATTCACAAAAGAAATTAAGTGCGCGGCACGGGCGTTGGGTGGAAACGTTACCGGACTACTCCTTCTCCCTGCGACATCGACCGGGCCGCGAAAATAGGGTGGCTGACGCCCTCAGCCGTTGAGCACACACCCTCCAGATTTCACAAGCAGCCATTATTGGGTTCGACCGCCCTCCCCTCGCGTATCGAGAGTGCCCAGATTTTCGCGAGTACTGGGTTCAACTCGCCCAGTTCGCAGATAACTATCCGGATTATCGGGTGGATGCGGGATTCCTCTTCTTCCGCAACCATCTTTGGGTTCCCTCCGGGTCCACTCGCGACTTCCTCATATGGGAGCTTCACGGCGGCGGGCTCGCCGGCCATCTTGGCATCACTAAAAGCACTCATGCGCTGGAGCGAAGGTACTACTGGCCTCACTTACGCAGAGACACCCGCGGGATGATCAGTCGGTGCACTATTTGCACTATCGGCAAAATGACGAAACAAAATACAGGGCAGTATCTACCCCTCCCCGTACCCGATTCACCCTGGCAAGAGATCAGTCTTGACTTTGTCTTGGGCTTACCCAAGACGCGACGGCAGCTGGATACCATCCTAGTAGTCGTCGACAAGTTCAGTAAGATGGACCATTTCATCACCTGCACGAAAACTACATACGCCGCCCACACCGCCCGACTCTTCTTCAATGAAATCATCCGCCTGCATGGAGTTCCGCGAAGTATCGTCTTTGACCGCGAAGTCCGGTTCACGAGCACATTCTGGAAAACACTTTGGCATCTCATGGGGACGACACTCAAGTTCTCAACCGTGCTTCACCCCCAAACAGACGGTCAGACGAAAGTCACCAATTGTTTGTTGGGCAACCTCCTGCGCTGCCTCGTCTAGGAAAACTTCGCCTGTTGGGACGAGCTCTTACCGCGCGCAGAATTCGCCTACAACGCCTCCAGTCACCGCGCCACGGGGTTCTCCCCCTTTCAGATTAACACAAGGCGCAACTCGAACCTACAAGTCGACCTCGTTCCCCTCCCATCGCTGAAAGCCTCTTTCGCGGACGCCATCAACTACGCCATGGACCTCACGGAGATTCACAACCAAACTAAAGCACGGATCACCGCTTAAAACCGCAAGATCAAGGATACGGTCGATGCGCGACGCCGTTCGCTCACATATCAAGTAGGTGATATGGTAATGGTACGACTCCGTCGAGAACGTTACGCCATGGAGAAGGCCCACAAGCTCCACCCCCGCGCGGCAGGACTGTTCTTAGTTCGCCAGGTAATTAACCCCAACGCCTAGGACATTGAAATACCTCCAGAATGGGGGATATCCTCGATATTCAATATCGGCAATCTCGTGGCCTATCAAGGACCTCTGGAGGTCCCTACCGAGCCCGGACTACCCCCTAACTCGACGGAGTCGAGTTCTTCTTCGCCGGAGGAGAATGATGGGGACCACTCAACCCCGAGGAACGAAGCAACCAACGACCCTAAACTAGAAACGGAATCAAAAGTTCCCGCCAGGACAGAGCCGGACACGAAAGCAGTAGAGGCATAGAAAGGGCGCCAACGGTGCCTGGCGAAACCAACGACTAAGCCATCAGAATACGTCTATGTTTAAGCGTCTTTCCTTTTCTAACCTTTTGAAAATCATTAAGTAGTGAGGTTCCTTTCGACGAGGAACCAACTCCAAATTTCTAGTGAAAGTTACGAGTTCATCCTGTGAGCATTTCGGAAGAATTATTCCGAGAGCCTGAGGGCCTGCCATGAGGGCGCAACATGATTCCGTCTTCGTTGCTAGAGTCACCTGATCTTTCCTCCGCGTCCTCACTATTCTTATCCTCCTTCTACCCCGCTATTCAGGATACGTGACAGCGACTAGCTTCCGCATCACTATTCTCCCTCCCATTCTGTCGTTTTCATCCCTTTCAAGTCAGAGACAATCAAGGAGATTTTCTATCATTTGGCAAATTGGAGACATCGTCTTCACGTCCTAATTAGGTAATCGTCCTCTCTCTCTCTTTATAGTGCGTAATAGTTCCTCTTTAATATCGTAAGTCCAACATCAGTTCATTCTCCTTTCTATTCTCATTCCTATCATTACTATCCGACATAATCTTAAGATAAACCCCAATCATCGTGCTATCCATCTTAATATCCTCCACGTTGTTCTCCTATCTCAAAATAAACGGTATCACCATTTCATCTAATATCCCCTCCATTGTATTTACATTCATTCATCATTCATTCTTTCCTCTATCTGAATTATACATCTATTCCTCATTGATATCATTCATAGATCCTCCATAAATCTATAGGAATATTTCATAAATAATACCAGTCGATATTCATATTATATCTCACTCACATCTCCATAAATGCATCATCATCTTCATATACATTATAATTTCTAAAATATCCTACATCATTTTCCTATCTTGTTGGTTACAATCAATCGTCTACTGCACTTAGATGCATTGTAGGTTACACTTTGTGCACGGGAGTTAGATTGATGCACATCTAGTCGGAGATCACTCCACTTCATTATTAATGGTGGTGTAGGTAACATTGAGCTTCCTCAACTCTTAAACTCTCTTTTATTAATTTTTAGCGAGCATTTTAATTCAAGAATTTTTATGGATCTTTGATTCTTTCTTCTGTCAATTTTTAAAGAAGCATTTTAATTCGAAATGTGTTCAACTTTCTAGTTTTCCATTTTTGTTATCATAATTCATCCACCTTTTATTGGGAGAACGACTCAAGAAGGGAGCTGAAGGAGACACACTTGCAACTCCTCAAGACGCGGGACGACATTTGAACACTAGCAATCACACAAATGAATAGTTGGGTGTGCCAATTCATAGGAGTCACCATCAGTTCCGTCAAGGATAGTTGTCGCACACTGTTACCACTTTCCATCCATCGCGACTGATTTTCCTTTCTTGCCGGTTAGAATCAATTGTCTATTGCACTCTAATGCATTGTCAATTACACTTTGTGCACTGAGAGTTAGATTGACGTACATCTAATCGGCGATCACTCTATTTCGTTGTTAATTGTAGTGTTGGTGACATTGAGCTTTCTCAACTCTTAAACTCTCTTTTCTTTATTTTTAGCAAGCATTTTAATTCAAGAATTTTCATGGATATCTAATTCTTTCTTCTGCCAATTTTTAGATAAGCATTCTAATTCTAAATTTCTTCTACTTTCTAGCTTTCCTTTTTTTTACTAATGTTCATCCACATTTCGTTGGGAGAACGACTTGAGAACAGAGCTGAAGGAGACACACTTGCAACTCCTTGAAATCCGGGGGCAACATTTGAACACTAGCAATCACGCATGTGAACAGTTGAGTGTTCCAATTCGTAGGAGTCACCATCATCATTGTCAAGGATAGTTGTTGTACACTCTTACCACTTTCTATCCATCACAACTGATTTTCCTTTCTTGTTGGTTACAATCAATCATCTATTGCACTCAGATGCATTCTAGATTACACTTTGTGCATCAGGCGCTAGATTGATGCACATCTAGTCAACGATCACTCCATTTCGTTGTTAATTCTAGTGTCGGTGACATTGAGCTTTCTCAACTCTTATACTCTCTTTTATTCATTTTTAGCGAGCATTTCAATTCAAGAATTTTCATGGATCTCTAATTCTTTCTTCTGTCAATTTTTAGAGAAGCATTTTAATTCTAAATTTCTTCTACTTTCTAGCTTTCCTCATTTTGTTGCAATAGTTCATCCACCTTTCATTCCAAAATCCTTAGGGACTATGCTTGTTACATTTCCATTTTTAATAAGCAACCTAATTCAATTGAGATATATAACATCCTAGTGAACAAATTGAGTACACCAACATAAACTGTGAAGATCGTCTATTTTGAACTTTCTTCGTTGTCTAAAAAGAGATAACAAACTAATCATATAAACATTTAAAACTTGAATTACTAAGACAACGACTAGGATTCATCAAGTGTCAACACCTAGGAAGCATATCTTATATGCTAAATAAGATATAGAGTGTACAAGACCTCTTTTATGAAACCTTTCTTTAATCAATTGCAGAATGCATAGAGTCCTTTATCATTATGAAACTCATAAATGACTTAGGATACGGTCAAATGTCAAGCCATAATAGGTTACTAAAATTAGTGCTCATAATTAAAAGAAATCCTCAAGAATACCTTCTATAATATTTCTACTACCTTGGCTAAGGATTTTATTACATCTCATTCCTTGAGACAATTTTCTCTTCTATTGGGGGAAGATGATCCAATCATATTCAAAGACTTCATGTCATATCTAATTTATGATGTTTTGAAAATTCTATGACTAGAGATTCAAAAGACAAATTCAAAATATAATTATCTATCCAAAATATGTTTTTCATGCTTTGGGTCTGACCACATACACAACCATGTCATGAATTTACTTGATTAACAGTTAGATAAAATACTATGATAGGATTCATATTGATTTATTCATTAAAGTCTTTCTCCAATGAGCACACACTATCTATCCTTAGTGACCCCACATCGATAGCCATAGGACCAACCATACTCATGAGGTATATCATATGATGCTATTCTTTATGTATATTTCTATATCCTTCTAAAATATCCCTTAAATTAAAATATTTAGAATACATGTTCAAAGACTAATGATCATTGTATCATGATCTTAACATAAATTCACTTAGACATTGCATATGTTCATGGACTTCATTAGCAACTTCAAATCAAAATAAAAATGAATAAAGTTTTCTTGATTAAATCTAAATGGGCCATGGAAACATGATCTAGCTTATACGCCACATAATATCCATCATGTAGCAGTAAGAGGAGAGAGCAAGAGTGTGTGAGAGAGAGAGAGAGAGAAAGAGAGAGAGAGGGAGTAGATTATAGAACGTCAAGGAGAGATAAAAAAAATATAGATTATTGCACGTTCATCATCAATCATCTATGATTCCATCAAGTGGGCTTGATCCATATCATCACTTTTGATAAACTATTTAAAATTAATGTAAATTAACTTACCATATCAAGTATGATGGTCACCATCCTATTGGGGTCATTCGTACTTGTGGAGTTTCTTTTATGTCCATGAGAATATCTGATGTAGGATATTTTGAAAACAGTGATTTGTATGAATGATCCTACAAATTTATGGGAGGACCTATGAAGTGATATCAAATTGAGAATATAAGGGGTGGAAGAATGACAATAGATAATCTAGATATTGAACAGGAAAAAAATGTTATATAACAGATATAATATAGAATATACGAAGTAAGAATAGGGAAGTTATCGGGGCGATAAGAGAGAGAATGAGGCTAGGGAGGGGACGGCGTGAGTAAACAGGGAAACAGTAGAAATATGAAAACGGTGAGAGGGTGAAAGATGAGAGCAGATCGGGATGGAGAGAGGGTGTCGGAAAAGACAGTGAACGTGAGAGATTAGGAAGGACCCTATGTCTAATGTGGACTTAAGATATTGGAAAGGAACGTTATCACTGTATTAAAATTAAGGATGAATACCTGAGACGGCGAGAAGTGACACTCCTGAAGTCGATAACCGATTCGGATTTCCTCGACGCTCCTCTGACGGTAGTGATTGAAAATGACAGAATGATAGGGAGGAGGGAATAGGGAGGTAGAACTCGGGAGACGAAGATGATGCGGAAGGGGTCGATGGAGAACGGGATGGGCGCGAACACATAGAGTAACCAACGGTAACAAGAACCAACTTTTCATTCAATAATAGTACCGTTTTTGTTTTTGACACTTCTCTCTTTTATAGAGCAAGAGATTTGAGAAAAGAGAAGACAGGAGACGAAGAGTCTCGTAATCGGAGATCGAGGAAGTTACGAGCGGTTGTTGCATCTGTTGAGGCGTCTTCGGCTTGTTACGATCCTTTGTCAACGGGGTCAACGCGTACAGTCATTTCCATTTAAATTTCGGAATTGTGGACTGACGCGGATCGTTTTGATACCCTGCACGTGTTATCGGTGATGGTTGCAGGCGTCGGGAGATAAAAAGTTCTCCGGATTGTTGGCGATGACCGTCGTAGACGCTACTTCCGGATACACTTGTTGATGATGGTGTGAACCGTCGCCGTACAAGAAGGAGAGCTGAAGTCTTTCTTCGTCAGGAGTATCCACATGCGTTGACGTCGTGATATGGAGATTGCACCAAATCATTCTATGTGTATTCCCCTGTTGTCATTTTTGCTGCATCCACATTCCCGTGAGGTCATCGGGCTTCTCTGATGACAGTGGCTTCACGAAGGAGTCTGTGGTTGTGAGGAGCCCTCTCGGTAAGTTCTGTAGAGGGTTGACTGTAGAATATTGGATTCACGGATGGCCTTTGACCCTAATTATAACGTGTAGTGATATCCTGTTAGCTTCTTCTTCAGTAACTGTGAGTGTCTTATGTAGATGGGAGGTGATCTTCACTTGCAAAGCTTCAGATGATGATAGTCTTGCAAAGGATTTGTCTTGAAGTATACTAAGAAGGTAAGTTCCTCCTTTAGATCTCTCCTAAAATTTCTATCTATAGGTAGGTTTTCAATGAAAGAAGGGATATTTCACAAAAGTGTTCCTATTGATGTTTCTTGAGATCATTATTCACAATTATACAAGGTACCTATGATATGGTGGCTGGGGTTTAGACAATAGGGAACCTATATCAAAGGTAGATAGGTGGTTGACTTGGTCCTTCAAAGAGTTCTAAGTATCTAGGGATAAAAGTTAATTCCTTTTGACCAAGCCAATCTTTAGATCAATTTGTAAATGGGAGAGGAGGGGAGGTGATCCCCATTGGGTCTACACTCTCTTTTAGAGATTTAGAGAGGTCTTTGTCACTCACTTCATGGATTGTGAGTTTCTCAAACTTTTTGATGAGGAAGAGGAGGGCATGTTGCTGTAGTTTGGGGTGGATTCTCTTCCTTAAAGCATATCGTGGTTCTTTAGGAACCTTAGTGTTCTCGCTTTGGGAGAATTCTCCATCAATATCTTAGTCAATTACCATATTATATACAGACGAAAAAAAGAAGTCTAACTATGGCCACACTAAATAATCAATTGATGTCATAATCAACTAGTATGAACCAATACCATATAGAAACATTATGGCCTAAAATTCTTGCACGTTAAGTTTTATGATGGGTCCTTTGTTTAGAGACCCAATTTTAATGCCCTCCAACAATCAATTGACATTTTCACTTGTGTGGTTCTCTCTCTTTTGCCCAAATTCCAATCAAAAAAAATGTTTGCCCCATTAATTAACTTCGAAATATAAGTAAAGAAAGTGGACCATAGTGAAAAGTTGAACCTTTGTCCTTACACATGCACAATCATGAAGCTACTAAATCTAGTATACATCAACCAAGAATTAGAAAAGAATTAGGATATTGGAAAGACATTGTTATTGACATATCATAAAATAATCTTTAGACAATTATTTCACTTCAGAGTAGAAGTTATTTCTAATAACAATGCTAAAAGGGGATATGAGCAATAAACTCAACATAAATTTAGAATACATGCTTTTATTTGATCGAAACCTTTGGTTTCAACAATAATCACACTTTCGCAAGTTCATGTACCACCATAAACTCCAATAGATGGTGATGTGGATGGAGTCCAACTTTTAGATTTGGTCTACCTTTCTTTCTCATCTCTTTGAATTTTTATAAATTCTCATTTTTGATTGTGAATGGTAAAGCCCATTTATATTAAGTGATTAAATATGATATTACAAGTCTCTATTTATAGAGGAGAAAGATAGAGAAATAGAATGTGACCCATATGGGACTAATAGCCCAAGAGTAAGATAAAATATGAACACCTCCTATGAGGTCACCCATTCTACTACTGCTCTCACCCAAGCACGCTTTTGGGAACAATGCAATTACCGTTGTAATAGGATATATCTAAGATGCACTCTAAAGTTGGACTATATAAATCAAACCTTCCCAATTTCGATCTTAGGCAATCATATGACACACCGATGATACTCTTTTGTGAAGATGTCAACGAGCTGGTTGGATGATGACACGCATGGTGTAGAAATAACTCCTATCAACACCTTATCACGGATAAAGTGAAAGTCAATCGCAATATACTTGGTCTACTCGTAAAAGGCAATATATCTAGTGATAAAGATAGCAAGTTAGTTATCACAATGCATAAGCATAGGTGTTGGAGTCGTGATGCCTAAGTCTTGTAGAAAAGATTGCAGCCATATCATCTCACGAGCAGTAATAGCCATAGATTGATACTCACCTTTTGTGCACGAACAAGAGATGACCTTTTATTCTGAGAACGTTGAGTGACAAGATTACCTCTACATACGTGTAATACCCCATGGTATATTTCTAGTATCCTTTGTCCCTAGTATGTCTAGCATAAGAATAGGCCTCAATACGAAGATGATCATGATGTCGCTATATAAGCCCGTTGCCAGGGGCACGCTTGATGTATGCAATAACTTGTAAGGCACCCTTCCAATGCACCATGCAATTTTTCTACATGAACTGACTAAGGACAATAACTATATAAGTAATATTGGGGTGAGTAACTAATATATAGGTTAGCTTCCCAAATAAATATTGATACTTGTTAGCGTCTGTCATCATAGGCGAGTCTGTGTCCTAGAACTAGGTGATGGGTATTATGTGGCCCATAAGCTAATCATACTTTCATACATCTTGTTTATGTTAATTGAAATGACATCATTCTTGTGTGATGTTTGTAATGACGTCCATGAGCATATACAATGACTAAGTAAATTATGATGAGATCATAAGACAGTGATCCCTAGTCTTTAAACATATGCTCTAAATATTCATATTCATGGGGTATTTGAGAAAGACATCGAATTATCTTGAAAAAATAATACTATTTAATCCAACTCATATGATGAGTATGGTTGATCCTGTAGCCATAAGAGTGGAGACACTAAGGATAGATAGTGGGTGCTCTTTAGAGAAAATGTTCACTAAATTGATTCGTATGAATCCCTAAATGATAATTATACCTAACTTCAATCAATTTGATTCATGTCATGGTTGTGTATGTAGTCCTTTGACTTAAGACACCAAAGACATCTTCAAGATGGATGATCAAGTTTTGACTAGGACTTACGAATTTGTAGTCACTGGATCTATCAAATGTCATATATTGGATATGGTATGAAGTCCTCGAAGGTGATTTTGTGGTCGAGATGGATCATCTACCCTCGGTATTTGAGGAGATTGACTCAAGGAATGAGATGCGATGAAATCCTTGGCCAATGTAGTAGAAATATTGGAGAAGAAGATCCCAATGATTTCCTACACGCATCAGTATTAACTTGAGTGACCAATTAGGATTTGGCAATTGACCATACCTTAAGTCATTCATGAGTTTCGTGTGGATGAAAGATTATACATACATGGTAACCGATGACGGAAAGGTTCCGTAAGGGAGTTCTTACCTACTTCATATCTCCTAGAGTACCTGATGTAGATTGGCACCGAAACAGTTGGCAACCCAAACTATCGATTGGGTTAAATTAATCCTTGATTAATTAACATGTATGTTAATATAGATAATTAATTCAATTTGACGAATAAGGTGTTATTGGGCCTATAAAGTTATTAACTAGTGAGATATATGGATCTAGAGGATCACACGTATAAGGTTGATAGATGTTGGTCGGTATAGACATAATTATGAGGATTTTTTAATGAAAAATCCACATACACAATGTCTATAAATAGGGGGAAAACAATCACAACTCAAGGTGCCCATGCAAACCTTGTAAGAATTCTCTCCTTTCTTCTCTTTCTCTCTTGGTGAAGAGCTTTGAAGAGGAGATATAACCATCAGGAGATCGTGTGGATACTACTTAAGGCTAGACTCTTGAATGACTTCAAGAAATCTTTCAAGGGAATCGTGTAAGTATATTTCCTCATACATATTAGATGATAGGCTCATCTATTCTTTGTGCCTCAATGTTTTAAATATGTGATTCAATGTACTCTATTGTATTTTATATTTTGATCAAAATTTTAGAAGGCTTATCGATCTCAGATTCCATCACTAAGGTTATGCCTTTAAGAGTGATGTAACAGGTTTACACCCAAGTAGCCATGTCCTTTTGGAGAAGATCCATGATGTACTACTTTGAGATAATACTGACTTACTTGATTGGTAAGCAAAACTCAATCACTAGGAAATATCATATTATCTGTAAGTCGTGCGTCACAAAGTGTGTTTGAAGATAAGCATTTGATAGTAGAGTTATCAACCTCATTGATACTAGTCAATAACATGTCATCCACATATATTGCAAGCACTACACAACCCAATGATGTTGTCTTTGCACATCACTGTTAGATCAAACTTGCAAGGGTTAAAACCATAAGTCATCAATAGGATACATGAACTTAGCAAACCAAGCAAGAGGACTTGATTTCAACCCATCGATAGCACGAAGAAGAAGTCAAACCTAGGAAGTCTCCCCCTAAGTAACGTACCTAGAGGTTTCTCCATTAAGACTTGATCCTCTAGATCATCATATAAGATGATGTTGAAGACGTCCAACTGATGGAGAGACCAATCGAGATTAACAGAGAGAGATAAAAAGAACTTGTATGGAGTTCATACAAACAACTATAGAAAAAGGTCTCAGTGTAATCAAATGCCATGAGCTTAAGCATATCCTCTTGCAATTAATTAGGCCTTGTGATAAGACATATTGTCATCTAGATAGTACTTTATGGTGAAAATCTACTTTTCATGTCACAATGTTAGTAATTAGTAGGGCATGGTAACTAAGTCCTATGTACCACGATGCACTAGGGTGCGATACTTGGAAAGCTTCATGATATATATGTGGTAGAAATTAAGAGGATAAGGCAAGAGAAAATGTGCGGTAGGTGGGCAAAAGGTGCTCATATGATATGAAGTGTGCTATAGAATGTTGGGTACAAGTACGTATACCCTTCCTCAAGGCCGTGGGAAGATGAAGGTCATCAAGAGGTGGATTGTTGGGTGTGGTGGTGGTGGTGGTAGGTGATGATAAATTGGAGTGGGGTGTCATAAAGTAGTGACCAAAGGAGTAAATAGATCAGTTTAGGGGCATGCAAGATGAAGACACAAGAGTATGTATCACATGCAGTGGTGGAGTCGGGAAGGCATTAGAGATAAGCAAGGGAGGTAGCATAGTAGATGGTGCCATGGTATTATAGATTCTTAGAGAAGGTGGCAAAGAGGATGGAGGAAATAGAGGGAACCTAAGGGTGGAGATGTAGATGCTTAAAGGACTAGTAGATGGAGAAAAATAGGGAACATTTGATGGGTATTATTGATGGGATCTGAGGTCGATAACTTTCTAAAATTTTGATCAAAACATCAAATGCAGCGGAAAACATTGAATCGGACATTCAAAATACCAAGCCACCAAGAACATATGATCTTATCATCTAGTATGAATGAGAAAACATACTTACAAGGTTTCCTTGAAGGAGTTCTTGAAGCTATTCAAGTGTCTAGCCTCTAGCGGTATACACACGGTCTCCGGATGGTTGGATCTCATCTTTAAAGCTCTTCACCAAGAGATAAAGAGAAGAATGGAGAGAATTCCCACAAGGCTTGCATGGGCACTTTCAGTTGTGGTCGTTCTCCCTCTATTTATAGACATTTGGAATGAGGTTTTTTCATAAAAACCCTCATAATATTGTCTATATCCACCAACATCCATAAACCTTATGCGTGTGACCCTCTAGGCCCATATATCTCACTAGTTAATAACTCTATAGACCAAATAACACCTTATTGGTCAACCTTAATTAATTTTCAACATCCACATATAGATTAATTAATCAATAATTGATTTTACCCAATCAATAGGTTGAGTTGCCAGCCCGTTGGGTGCCAAGGTATACCACGTACACTAGGAGATATGGAGTATGTAAGAACTCACTTATGGAACCTTCCCGTCATCGATTACCATGTATGTATAATCCTTCATCCACATTAGACTCATGAATGACTTAGGATATGGTCAACTGTCAAACCCTAATCGGTCACTCAAGTTAGTACTGATACGTGTAGAAATTATCGAGAACTCCTTCTTTGATATTTCTACTACCTTGGCCAAGGATTTCATCGCATCTCATTCCTTGAGTCAATCTCCTCAAATACCGAGGGTGGATGATCCGATATTGATCACACAATCATCTTCGTGGACTTCATATTGTATCTAATATATGACGTTTTAGATATCAAGTGACTAGGGATTCGTAAGTCATAATCAAAACACGATTAGCCATCCACAAGATGTATTTAGTGTCTCAAGTCAAAGGACCACATACACAACCATGACATGAATCAACTTGATTGATAGTTAGGTATAATACCATTCAAGGATTGATACAGATCAATTCAGTGAACTCTTTCTCCAAAGAGCACCCACTATCTATCCTTTGTGTCTCCACACCGATGGCTATAGGATCAGCCATACTCATCATATGAGTTGGATTAGATAGTGTTATTCTTTGCAGATAATTTGATGTCCGTCTCGAATATCCCACAAATAGGAATGTTTAGAACATATGTTTAAATACTAGTGATCACTATATTATGATCTCATCATAATTCACTTAGTCATTGCACATGCTCATGGACTTCATTGCAAACATCACACAAGAATGACAATGAATAAATTTTATTTTAATGAAAATAAACAAGATACATAAAAGTGTGATTGGCTTATAAGACACATAATATCCATCAATTATGTGGCCTGCAAGCCAATCACACTTTCATCTTTTGTTTATATTCATTGAAATGAACTTTTATTCATTGACATTCTTATGTGATGTTTCCAATGAGGTCCATGAACATATGCAATGATCAAATGAATTATGATGAGATCATAATACAATGGTCGCTGGTCTTTAAACATATGTTCTAAATATTCCTATTCATGAGATATTCGAGAAGGAAATCGAATTATCTTGAAAGAATAGCAATATATGAAATGTCTCATATGATGTGTATGGCTGATCTTGTGGCCATCGGTGTTGAGACACCAAGGATAGATAGTGGGTGCTCCTCGGAGAAAGAGTTTATTGAATTGATCTGTATGAATCCTTAAATGGTATTATGTCAAATTGTTAGTCAAGTTGATTCATGTCATGATTGTGAACGTGGTCCTTTGACCTGAGACGCCAAAGACATCTTGTGGATGAATGATCGTGTTTTGACTATGATTTACGAATCCCTTGCCACGGGATCTCCAAAACGTCATAGATTGGATACAACATAAAGTCCTCAAAGGTGATTGAGTGGTTAAGGTGAGATTATCCGCCCTCGGTATATGAGGAGATCAACTCAAGGAATGAGATGCGATTAAATCCTTGGCCAAGGTAGTGGAAATATTAGAGAAGTTGTTCTCAATGATTTCCTACTCACATCAATACTAAAAAATTGAGTGACCGATTAGGGTTTGATAATTAACCATACCTTAAGTCATTCATGAGTCTCGTGCAGATGAAGGATTATACGTATATGGTAACTAATGATGATAGGGTTCCATGAAAGAGTTCTAATATATTTCATATCTCCCAGAGCACGTGGTGTAGCTTGGCACTCACAGGGCTAGCGACTTAACTTGTTGATTGGGTTAAATTGATCCTTAATCAATTAATTTATAATTGATAAGGAAGACCTATAAGTGTTATTGGGTTGATAGAGTCATTAACTGGTGAGATATATGGACCTAGAGGATCACACAGATAAGGTCAATGAACGTCGGTGGATATAAACATAATAATAAAGGTTTTGTGAAAATTTTACATTCCTAAAGTCCATAAATAGGGAGAGAACGACCATAATAGAGTTGCCCATGCAAGCCTAGTGAAACTTCTCCTCTCTCTCTTCTCTTCCTCTCGTAGTGACAAGTGTTCAAGAGGAGATCTGATCATTTGGAGACTATGTGAATATCGCTAGAGGCAGGATGCTTAAACAGTTGAAAAACCCTTTCAAATGATTAATGTAAGTATGAATTTTATTCTATACTAGATGATAGGATCACCTAGAATGGATGATGATATCATCTATTCTTGGTGCTTCAACTTTGTTGAATGTTTTGATTCAACACCTTCCACTGCAATCATTGTTTTGGTCGAAAACTTGGAGAGCTTATCGAGCCTTAGATCCCAACAACATCTTCGTGCAAGGTGACATTAAAGGAAGTAATATAGTGCTATTGTTAGGAAAGTAGACACAATATCCCTTCTAAGTGTGCAATTCGCTAACAAATATTCTTTTAAAAACTTGGGTACCAAAAAGTACTAGACCACAAATCTCGAAAGCAATAGATGGTTGTAGGCTACAAAGATAAACTCCAATGATGAGCTCCTCACGATATTGTTCCAATGTACGCAAATATATCAAAGGTGGTTGATAGAGCAACCACTATTGCAAAAGAGACTAGAGTCAACTAAAGTGATCATGAAAAGACTGTTCACCTTGTTTGTAAGTAAATATGGACTTGGAGATTTAAATTGTGTGGATAATATTGATCTAATTTTCTCACACAGTCTCCCATGTATGCCAATAATGCTTGCTTGATATGTGAGAGAGGTTGAGCAATAAATGGAAGAAGGCTTTGACAATCCAAGAGTGAATAACATAGTCTAGTCGAGTCCATGTATCATAAACAAGAGCAATTATGGCAATAAAAGACTTCTGATAACACAGGAATCTATGACCTTTAACTTTGTATTTTTATGAACATTTGGCTTAAAAGGAACATATTTATGTGTTATCATGATTAAATTGCTTAATTTTGCCTTCATTATGATTTTATGGTATTTCCTGGCTTTTATAATATTTGAATATTTCTCTTAGATTATAAACTGACAAGGAAATGAATTTTTAAAGCAAAATACATCTTTTAGGATTTTATAAATGATTTAAATGAGTTTTAGAGCATCTTGAGGACATATTTTTAATTAATCTAACTATTTCTTGCTTACTTATCAGCGCTAGGGGCATAAAGGTAATTATCTGACATTTTGAGACAAGTTTGTGAATTTATCCTCTTAGTTATCTAGGAGTTATATATAAATTAACCTCGTCAAGGGTTAAAATGCAATATTAATTATCGCTGGGCATAAATGTAATTATAGCTTATAAAAAGGTAAATCAGATGGTGCCCTAGAGATCGCGACACATGTCGCGATCTGGCAGCTTTGATTTTAATAGCCCTTATTTCTTTTTTTAATTGTTTACATATCCGTGCAGGGGACGTGGACGGGGCCGTCATATTTGACTTTTAAGGAGGAACGAGATTGCGACATGGCGCTCTCTCATTCGCTCATAAAAGAGAATCTGCGGGGAATTAATCGCCGCAGACAGTAGCTTCTCTTCTTTCGACGTTTAGCTCTTTTCCTTTGTCGTTTTGTCCACCTGCACTTAGTCATTTTGCTTCACCGTTAACCCTTTCTTTCTCCTTTTTTTCGTTTTGTCAAATTGTCTCTTTGTCATTTTAATTTCCTAACCTATGCAGAGGACATGGCAATTTCCTACTCGCGCGTTTAATTTGACCAGGGCGCTCTCTTATTCGCATTTTTTGGAACTAATTTAATTCAGTTGTTGTTTTTATCGTTTAGTCACTAACTTGTGCAGGTGACGTGGCGAGCATCCGATGGTCGGCTTCCAAGCGACGTGGCACGATCGCGTGGACTCACCGATTGAAGATATTATTAAGAATATCAGACCATCAGATCGACGGCTAGGAATGCTCCAACTTGGAGGGCCGATATCTTTTGATCCAACTGTCTGATTGAGCTGAATTTTTTATGTGATACTAACCTCGCCGGGCTCTTTCCATCCGCACGGTCGGATTTTCTGCCGGACACCTAGAAACACTAGAAATCGATCTCATCCGTCAGTTTTTTGGAAACCCTAAATCCTAAAAGCACTCCTCCTTCCATTCTAAATTTCTTTGTCTTTTGGCTCTCTCTTGACACCAGGTCACCGGCAGGAAGGGGGGAGAAGCTTAGGCCCAAGCTAGGCATCATCGGATGCCCAAGTTTGTTCTAGAGAAGGAGAACAAGAGAAGATCGACGTCGTAGCGAATCAAACACCACCCGGCCTAGGATTGGCACCAACACGGGGTTTGTATGAAGATTCTGATGAGGGATTCTCTTGTAAGCTTTTTCATGGATAATGTAGAACCTTTTATTCTACCTGAATCATAGGTTATTTTATTTGTCTTCATAAATCCTACCCAAATCTTCATTTTTCTCTATACTATTATACCTCTATTCTCTCCCCCTCAACTCTTTCTCCATTTTCATTCAATCTCTATCCATCTAATCATCATTCCTTCTCCTCTAATTAGAACCACAGAAATCTAATCTAACCAATTGCATTCACTACCTCTATAGAATTCCTCTTCTAACTTCTAATATTCTCCACTATAGGAGTTCCCACTTCTTCTACCTTAGTCTCAATCCTCATTACCTAGATTCCTTGAGGATCAACCCTTGCTTACTAATGTCCTAAGTGAGGTATTATAAATGTATTGTATGAATGAAAACACAACAACGATAAAAACAACACAGGTTTTTAGTTCATCAACTTCATCCAAAGATGTAATAACAGATGGGCAATAAGGGAATCTTCAAAGCTAGTAGCTCATCATGTATGTTATGGATATTATGTGGTCTGCAAGACAATCATACTTTTATCTTTCATTTATATTCATTGAAATGAACTTTTATTCATTGTCATTCTTGTGTGATATTTTTATTAAAGTGAATGAGCATATGTAATGACCAAGTGAATTATGATAAGATCATAGTAAAGTGATCACTAGTCTTTAAACATTGTTAAAAATAATTCATATTCGTAAAATATTTGAGAAGGACATTAAATTATTCAGAAAGAATAGCATTGTTTGATCCGACTCATGTGATGAGTATGATTGACCCTATGGCCATCAGTGTAGAGAAACCAAGGATAAATAGCAAGTGCTCTTTCGAGAAAGAGTTCACTGAATTGATTCATATGAATCCCTTGATGATATTATCCTAAACTATCAATGAGATTGATTCATGTCTCGGTTGTGTACATGGTCCTTTGACTTGAGACACCAAAGACACATTGTGGATGGATTATCATGTTTTGACAATGACTTATAAATCCCTAGCTACAAGATCTCTAAGATGTCATACATTGGATACGACATGAAGTCCTCGAAAGGTGATTAAGAGGGCCGAGATGACATCATATGCCCTCAGTATAAGAGGATATTGAGTCAAAAAATGAGATGTAGTTAAATCCTTGGCCAAGGTAGTAGAAATAATAGAGGAAAATGTTATCGATAATTTCTTACTCACATCAATACTAAATTGAGTGACCGATTAGGGTTATACATTTAACTATATACCCTAAGTCATTCATGAGTCTCATGGGGATGAAAGATTATACGTACATGATAACTGATGGCAGAAAGGTGTCATGAGAGAGTTATTATATTCTTCACATCTCCCATAGCATGTGGTGTAGCTTGGCATTGATGAAGTGAATCCACGAGGTCGTTGAATACACGCTGACACGCATCAAAACAAGTTCTAAACTCACCAATTTTAAGATTAAAATCATGAAATAGATAGTATAAAGGTCAATAAGGGTCGAATCCATGGAGAATTAAGGTAGTTTTTAGGTGTTCTTCAAAATTTCGATCAAATTGGATGATGAGTTGAGATTAGAAATTAGGAAATTTAATAAATTCAGAAAGATAACTCAAAGACAAATCCATTGAATAAAAAATCACAGAAATTTGGATCAAGATTCACAGAGAAATCAACGAGCAAATATTAGGTAGAAAATTCGAACGCGAAGAAAAAAACTGAAATTAAATCTAAAATTCGACTAATCTATTATTCGAAATTGAAATTAATATTATAGAAAAGAAATATTAGGAGGAAAACATGAATTCTAAACCCAAGATAGCGCTTGAATTGATCCAATTGATTGCGGGATCAAAGACTTTTCATTTCCGCGAATTCAAAGACGACCGTCGGCATTCAAGAATTGATTTCTCCTTATTCTCTCCACAAAATCTCACTTTCAAACACTCCTCAGACGTGAAAATGAGTCTAGAAGCAAAGGGAAGCAAGAGATTCAAGGATTGAGATGTCTAAACAGTTCAATTTCTTCAAACACCCTTGAATGGTTTACATTGTTAAAGAACATGTCAATTTGTAGGCAAAATTGGGCGTGACCTTTGCATTGACTTTTTATCTTCAATCAACAGCTTAGATGAAACGCTTGGATGGGAATCGTTGTCATTAAGTTGCATTCTTTCAATTAGAGATGAAGCACCCAAACTTCATCACGTCGCGTGTGAAGAAGAATCGTCAAGTGATCATGTCTATCCAATCGAAAATTGACTTCCGAGATATTGCCAAGCGTCCATCGAAGTCTATCAGGCACATTTAATCTCAGCAATTATAGCTCTTCAGATCAAAGGCTGAGATTTAAATGTTTAAAAACGAACCATCACCCAATCACATTCCAACACATAACCCTTTACTTAAGTCAAGATCAACGATCGTGATTTACTATGCGAATCGAATGCTCCATGTTTCGCCACGTCACCTACGCACAAAAACAAAAAAAACCTAATCTCACATGAAAAAAATAAAAGGGAATGCGCGACTATATAAGGAGTGAGTGGTTAATTGAGATAGCTTAAATCTTGAAAAGAATGCTTTATCTCACTAATCACTCACACGCGCGTGCACACATGCAT
This sequence comes from Lemna minuta, assembly GCA_024174645.1. Classification (NCBI taxonomy): domain Eukaryota; kingdom Viridiplantae; phylum Streptophyta; class Magnoliopsida; order Alismatales; family Araceae; genus Lemna; species Lemna minuta. The sequence goes on from CM044107.1 coordinate 9,300,194, forward strand.
ACATGAGCGGACACACGGGCACACACACGAGCACACGTGCACACATGCACGCACACATGCGTACCATCATACTCAGCACCAATCAGTGTGTTCGTATGCTGCCACGTGATGACATTTATTTCACCCACAACATGTCAGCTGCCATGTCAGCATGCGATATAAATGAAAAAAAGCTAAATAAATTCATAAAAAATCAAGAAAATTCCATAAAAAATCCCTAAAAATTAGAAAATTCATATCTTTCAAAATATAACTCTAAATTAATCCAAATTTTTTTCGTTGGATCAGAAATTAAATTATCTATCATTCTAAAAACTTAAATTATTTAAATAACAAGCATATAAACTTTTATTTCAAAAATACTCTCATTTCTCTTAGAAAATAAAACTTTTGAAAAATAAATGTGTATAAAAAGTATTCTCTTATTATATAACGTTAAAACCTCATTATAATCTCAAATATAGATGGAAATAATCTAATATTTATATTTTTCTCTTAATTATCCATGATTATCCCTAAATTAGTGCATTTTGAGATTATAACTTAACTTTCATAGAATGATAGATATATACTGAAAATATGATAACATGTATAAGAATGGAATATTTTATGACTTAATTTGCATTAATAATAGTATAATTTTACTTATAATTCACAGGTTATTAGGCACAAAAGGGGCTGGTAACTCAACTTGTTAATTGAGTTAAATTAATCCTTAATGAATTATTATATATGTTGATACAATTGATTAGAAGTGAGAACCAATAAGTGTTATTGGGTAAATAGAGTTATTAAATGGCAAGGCATATGGACCAAGAAGGTGACACGCATAAGGTCAATGGACGTCAGTGGATATAGACATTATAATAAGGGCTTTTGTGAAAATTTCTTATTCCCAATGTCTATAAATAGGGCTAGAACGACCATAATAGAGGTATCCATGCAACCCTAGCAGAAATTCTCCTCTCTCTTCTCTTCCTCTTGTGGTAACAAGTGTTGCAAAAGATATCCGATCGTCCATAGACTATGTGAATACTGCTAGAGGCCGAACATTTGAATAGCTTGGAGATCTCCTTCAAATGAATCCTTTAAGTATTGTTTTAATATAAACTAGATGATAGGATCATATTTGCTTGGTATTTCTACACATCAAATGTTCGATTCAAAAAGTTTTCGCTGCGTACGATACTTGTATCAAAGTACTTGGAGAGCTTGTGACTTTGGATCTCATCAATATGTTGATCGTGTTAATTGGCTCGTGATGGAATGTCATGTCATAGAAAATGCTTCTTTCATAGGTGGTATCTATGGTAAAGGAGTCGTGAAAAATGGTGGAGAAAGTGGAGCAAGGTGATCCACCGGTGGAGCAGACAATGTTGATGACTCATCAATCGCAAAAGATGCTATGAGATCCAAAAATAGGGCCTAATGGGATGTGACAACAACCTAGAAGATACAATAGAAATGACGGTGGCCTAGAAAGGATAATGGCTATGGCAGCCTCACGATACATTTTCTTGCAGTCGTTGAAAACCACATGAATGTGTTGAGGATCTTTAGAATAAAGGAGTCTAAAGTATGTATTCAACTTAGCTTAAGTATCCACCAAGAGTCTAGGGATGAGATTAGACAAAACCCACTAACAAATTGGAGAAAAACAACCTTCTTAAATGGGATGACAAATGTTCACAATAGAGGTCCAAAACAGCTAGGACAAAAGGAGGAAAGAGAACAAGTTCACTAAAGGGACTAACTAACAAGAAGAGCCACACATGTGTCACCTCTTCACAAAGCTTCTTCCAAAGATGCTATGTTGCCCTCTCTCTTTTCTCCAACTATCCAAAGAGATTGACCCTTCCTTCACAAGGGTTTCACTCGCTTAGGATGCTCTTGAGTTGCTTCCTTTAGGTTTTTTCAAGCTTAAAGTGAGCTCCTCCTTTTATAGAGCTCCTTAGAAGCTTCTAGAGACTCTCTCTCTAGAAGATGTGTATAATTTTCTAGAACATCTAGAAAGTTCCACAAGCTTCCATAATCTTCTAGGGTAATCTAGAAGACTCCACAAGCTTCTAGGAGAAGCATTAAATATTCTAGAAGATTCGAGAAACATCTAGAAGATTCTAGAAGCATCTAGAAGATTCTAGAAAGCTCTAGAATATTCCAAAAGCTTCTAGAATAGAGAGTTGATGAAGTCAACCCTCACATGAATGTGTGTCAAAACAATTGCCAAACTCACAAATTTTAAGGTTTAATTAATAATTGATAAGTATAATTATGAAAAAGGGTCGAATCTGCGAAGAAATAGAAGAATTTTCAAGTGTTCTTAAAATTTGAACAAATTGGATGACGAATATTAGGGATTTTAGTAAATTTGGAAGAAGACTCCAAGATGAATCCACAAAATAAAAATCACTAGATATGGATTAGTATTCGTGGAGAAATCAGCAAGTGAAATCTAGGTAGAAAAATCAATCATGAAGAAAGAGAAAACAGATTAATTTTGTAAAATTTGACTAATCTTCTAATCTAAATTATAATCAAATATTTTAGAAAGTAAGATTATGGAGAAAACACTTAATCTAACCCGAAATTGTGGTCGAAATGATCTATTTTGTTTCCAGATCAAGGCTTTTTATCATGCATTTTGAAAAACAAAATCCGGTGTTCAAGAGGCGAAGTCTTTTGATTCTCTCAACAAAATCTCACTTTCAAATACTCCTTGGAGGCCGAAATAAATCTAAAAGAGGAAGAAAAACAAGATATTCAAGGATTAAGATGTCTAAGTAGTTCAATTACTTAAAACATCTGAGAATATATAATGTTTTGAAATCGAGCATGACTGTCGGAGCTTCTCCTTGATGAGATCAACGCTCGTGATGAAATTTGAAGAGGCGAATCATTATAATTAAGTTGAGACTGTCAGATCTTCATTGGATCATCAGGATCGTGCCACGTGTATCGACATTTTAGATCTTAGATGACTCTTTAAATCTTGGCAATCATAACTCCTCAAATGAACGGCTAGGATTGATCCATTTAACAAAATGAATTGGCGTCTACTCAAATACTGCCACATACCCCATTGAGTAAGTGAAAATTAATGGCCGCGATCAACTCCATGAATTAGATGTCTCATATCCTCCCACTAATGAGAACATGAAAAGTATCCATAAATACCCATCAAATGCTCCCATTTAATTTGATTCAACTCTTAAACATACCATCATGTCTGACATCTCATAACTTGATATTTGTGGTGTATAAGTACTTCAAAAAGAACTTTTCTATATCATTTTGTCTCCTTTATTTTAGGAACCTACTAGCAAGAGAAAGGAAGCAAGATCATCTAAACTAGGTGTTTAACAGACTTTATGGGCTGTCCAAGGCAATTCTGTTGTAGCCCAATCGAAGAAGAACCCTCATCTCTCTCCTTGCGTGGGTTTTAAAAGGAAAAAAAATGAAGAAGGGGGGTGATAAGTCTGAAATATTAAATGCAATATGTTGTTGTATTTGGTTTCAAACTTAAACAATAATCTGTTTATAACATATTTTCCCTTAAAATTGCAAATATAAAAAATCGTGGCTTAGTAAGGGGTCGAATCCAAGGGAGGTGGCACCAATTTCTTTTCTTTTCTTCTATTTCCAATCAGAATTTTTTCCCATATCTAGTATTCTAAACACCAAGATAGTTATATGCAGTAAATTATTGATTTCAAACTTTTAATGATCAAAATGCAGATAAAAGGATGGTTTAGAGCATATTTTTGCCTGTTATCATAACCCCCTACTTTACCTATTGCTAGTCCCTTAGCAATGATTGAGGATTCAGCAATGAATACATCTTTTGCCTGCACTTTGCATCATTATGATAGGTATTTTAAGTTTCCCCTAGCAGTGCCATATTGTCATTCCTTTGCAGAAATGAGGAAAAGAAGATATTAATTAGAAGCTCATTCAGGGTCATCATTTATCCAAAATTGATCAAGGAGCTTTGTTGCTAAAAGGAAAGAAAGCAGAAAAAAAAAGAAGAAAAATTTCTCCTTCTGCATGAGTTTTCTTGTGTTTTCTTGGTGTTTGCCATGGGGGTTTAAATAGGAACTTCCAATCCCACTCATATGCAAGAATTTTTGTTAAAAGAATTCAGAACATAGTTCCTTTTGTGGTATTCACACACTTATTTGGTAAATGCCAAGTGTTCCTCACTGCTGTTTGCAACTTATTTGCAGCGGTAGCCGCTTATTGAGAGTTTGATGTTGCTCTGCAGCTTATTCCCCTCTTTTTTTGGTCTTCCACATGAGTGAAAAAGGGTTTAAAATAATTTCTCCCCTTATTTTCTCCATTTGTTTCACAATTGCTCATGGGTTGGAGAAACGATTTGGTAGGGATAAGAAATTGGGATATTAAGAATAAGACTTTAGCAGCAAAGCACTCCTAATCATGTTGAACTTTCCACTAAACTCTCCTACTGAGCTTTTCTTCTTTAGACTACACTAGCACCGCAGGTTACCTGATTTCATTCAGCTTGTAAATCTCTAGTGTATTCTAACTTCCACCTCAATCATAGCTAAAGACTAAGTAAACCTGAGTTTTAAGGGTAACTATTCTGTCTCTTCTTCTTTAATTTTCTCTAAACCATTCTAATTATTGGCTCTAACTTTTGGGGGAATGTTCTTCACAATTGAAGTCTAACTCCTTTAGTAACAGATTATATCATCATGGTTATTCCTGCATATTTCTGCATTTTCAAATCACGAATGCTCTTTAGTAAACAGATTATAAAACCTTCTCCCTAGATGTAAGCTACTCCTGCATATATCATCATGGTTTAAAACTGAAAACTTTTTTTTTTTTTTTTTAATTCATTCATATGTATAAACGGCAATGAAACAAGTGAAAATAACAGAACTGCAAACCGCATTTTTCGTTGGATTGGCAAAACCTATCGTACTATCTTGATCAGTTTTGCACCTCAATTTCTCCAAAAGATCTTGCTCTCTTTTTTTCTGAATTTTTTATGACAGAATTGTACCTCCAAAAGATAAAAATCATTATGTTATAATTTTCTATAACTGTAGACTGGAATGTAAATTATAACAGTTTTTTTTTTTTTTTGTAAAACAAAAGAAAACAGAAAAAAATGCTACCCTACACTAGGATCTTGTAAATTGTGGACTTCAGAAGTAAGAATTGATGGAAAATTTTGGTTTTCAAGTTCTATAAATGGTTTGAGTCTCTGTCCATTTACCTTAAATTGAGATTTTTTTTTCATTTTCAATGAGAACTGATAAGTCGGAAATTAGCGTGATTTATGTCGTTATTTAGGGTTTTTCCGGATTTATACAATAAAATTTATAATCTCCCTTAGTGGTGTAATAAGGGGTCGAATCCAAAGGAGGCGGTGGTGAATTTCAATTCCAATCGCTTTAGGGATAGAAAAGCATGAATTTGATGGTTTAATTCTTATTTATGTGATTAATGATGATTCTTGATCAATGTTTGAAATTAAGATCATTGCAAATTCAATTTCATAAAAATCAATATTCTCTCGCTATTTATAATCGAGATAAATTTAATCAGAGATTAAGATTTCAAGTTTCTTATCATTAAGAATTTAAGAACATCTAGATTGAATTTATTTCTACGAACCTTCAATTCAATCTAAAAATTTATTATTTAACTTCTTTTTTTCCTTATTATTCTTTTTAAATGTATCTTCTAATGTCTTGATATGGCATAAATCTCTCTATTTCATGGCTTAGTGCGGAATAGTAGCTTACTGAATTTATTTCACTACAACTTACGGAAAAATTGATTTTTGTAATTTTTAAACTTCACAACATGTAATGAAAAGAAAAAGAAGTAAGACTAAGACTAAAACAGGAGAACTTATATATATACTCTTTTTTTGAAGCTTTTTCTTAATGAGAGAAATAATTTTTCTTGAAATCAGAAAACCGTAATAACCAATTCAGACTAAAAAAATATTCAATTAAACTCACAGATTCCACGAATTACGTTCAACGGGAATTCTATGAATTAATGTCTCGAAGAGGAATTACAGGGAAGTTAATTGCTTGTAAGAAAAACAGAAAGAAAGAACAGGAATCAACCGAGTTAAAAAGAGCAACAAGTATCTACAGGTGAATTGTTCAATTTCGGAAATGAAAAAGAAAGAAAAAAAGAAGAGACGGGACAAGAAATAACAACAGAAACAAATCAATTAAAACGTAACATTGAATGTCTCTACTGCAGATTTCAGATCGAAAGTAAGTAAAAGAAAAAGCAAAAGAAACAATAAAAGAAACCGAAACAAAATTCAGATCTGAACCTAAACTGCAAACCTAATTTGCAGGCTTTAATCGGATGAATCGATGCGTCTTGAATGCTCCTGATCAAAGCTGCTTCGATTTGGATCTTTCTCCTCGCTGTGTCCTCCAGGCCGAAAAGAATTGGGCGAGAAATCAAGAACGCCCCCTTTCGCCGCTCCTCCTCTCCCTCTTAAGGTGTTTCGAAATCGTGAAAAATCTTCCCCCTTATATTTTTGAGTTTGTTGCATCTCTCGGTGCGCCTCGCTCCACACGTACATCGGTGCTTCAAGCGGTCAACATCCCGTCGGGCTCCATCTGATTGGTGGAGGACGGCTTGCATATGATGGTGCTCGTACTCAACAGGTGAGTCGCGGTTGACTGCGTACACATAGCTGTGCACACACGGTTCAAATTCATCGTGTGGTTGGCTTACACGATCTGCATACAAATCCTGCACACATGCTTCATAGATCCATTAGTAACCACAAGCCCATTAAGGGTATTAATAAAACGAATTGGCATTAAAAAAAACTTAATGAAGGTACTAATTGTAATGTAAGAAACATATTATTTCCACAATAATAGATTCTATAAAAGTAATAAAAAAATTCTTGTCCAACAATGGCTATTATAGTAGCCATTTCTTTTAGTAATTATTCTTGAAATGTCTCACATTAGCCCAAATTATTTGTAATTAACTACTCATCTTAAAGTGCAATGAAAAGTGATTATTCTCGGCATCATATCATGATAACATGCAAAATAATTGTTTATTTAAAACATTCAATGCTTCAAATGCAAATAAAACGTATGATTTAAAGTAGCTTTTGCTTGTTATCAAGAACTACTCCATTTTCATAACTTTCAATCACTATGATGGGTCCATCCCATTTGGACTTCAACTTACCTGGAAATAATTTCAAACGTGAGTTATATAACCATACCTTCTGTCCTGGAGAGAATGTCTTACGGTTGAGGTGCTTATCATGAAACTTCTTCATTTTGTCCTTGTAAATCAGGGAATTATTGTAGGCTTCATTTCTTAATTCTTCTAACTCATGTAATTGGAGCAACCTTGCCTTCCCTTCATTATCTAAAGACAGATTAAGTTTCTTTATAGCCCAATAACTTTGATGTTAAATTTCCACAGGTAAATGACAAGCCTTACCATAAACTAACCTAAATGGTGACATTCCTAAGGGTGTTTTATATGCTGTTCTATATGCCCACAATGCATCATAAAGTTTGGAAGACCAATCCTTACCATCTAATCTCACTATTTTCTTTAAGATTTTCTTTACCTCCCTGTTGGTATTCTCTACTTGACCATTGGCCTGAGGATGATAAGGAGTTGTGACTCGATGCTCCACTCCATATTTTTTAAGCATCAGTTGCAATTGATGGTTATTCAAATGTTTCCCTCCATCACTGATGATAGCTCTTGGACAACCAAATCTGCAAAAAATATGTTGGTGAATGAATTTGACTACCACTTGATGGTCATTAGTCCTTGTTGGAATTGCTTCTGCCCATCTTGACATGTAATCCACTGCAATTAAAATATATTCAAAACCATTAGAATTGGGGAATGGACCCATAAAGTCAATTCCCCATAAATCAAAGATTTCGACTTCTATTATAGGACGCAGAGGCATTGCATCTTTTTTTTTTCAGATCAACATATTCTTGACACTTAAGACATGCTGAACAATAGGTGTGTGCATCAGAAAAGAGGGTAGGCCAAAAAAATCCAGCTTGAAGTACTTTAAATGCTGTTATTTTTTATGCATAATGTCCCCCACAAAGTGAAGAATGGCATGCATTTAAAATACTGACCTGCTCTACCTCGGGCACACATCGTCGAAATATATCATCCGCCCCTAATTTGAAAAGTTCAGGTTCATCATAAAAATAATGTTTTACCTCTTTGAAGATTTTTTTTTCGAGTTGCATAATTCCAATCCTCCGGTATTAAACTTGCAACCAATACCAAGATAATGGTTGGCAATTCACTACGAGGATGCTTTCATCGGGGAAATTCTCGTTGATGATTCTTGAATCTTCAGGTTGAATTCGTGAGAGGTGATCTGCTGCAACATTTTCTTTCCCTGGCTGATCCTTAATTTCTAAATCAAATTCTTGTAATAAAAGAATCCATCTAATTAGCCGAGATTTGGATTCTTTTTTAGTTAGCAGATATTTCAATGCTGCATGGTCAGAAAAAACAATAATTTTGCTCCCTAACACATATTGCCGAAATTTTTCCAATGCAAAAATAATAGCAAGTAATTCTTTTTCTATTGTTGAGTAATTTACCTGTGCCCCTCCGAGTGTTTTACTTGCATAATAGATTGCTACCGGATTACCATCGATGCATTGGCCAAGAATTGCTCCCACTGCTGTATTAGATGCATCACACATAATTTCAAAGGGAAATTCCCATCTTGGAGCTTTCAAGATATGTGCTTTTATAAGTGTTTCTTCTCCTAAAGAAAAGTGAGGATTCAGCTTCTTCTCCTAAAGAAAAGTTCACATTATTACAAAGTAAATGTGTTAGAGGTTTAGCTATTTTTGCAAAGTCTTTAATGAAGTGACGGCAAAATCCAGCATGTCCTAAAAATCCTCTAAGTTGTTTTTGGGTCTGCGGCAAGGGAAGATTCTTGATGACTTCCACCTTGGCTTGATCCACTTTGATTCCCTCTTTGCTGATAATGTGGCCCAGAACAATCCCCTCTTGCACCATAAAATGGGATTTCTCCCAGCTGAGAACTAGGTTGTTCTGCACACAGATTTTTAGAACTTGTTCAAGGTTAGTTAGGCAATTATCGAATGAAACACCGAAAACAGAAAAATCATCCATAAAAATTTCTAAAAATTCTCCAATAAAATCAGAAAAGAGTGCATTCATACACCTTTGAAAGGTTGCCGGTGCATTACACAAACCAAAGGGCATCCTTTTAATGGCATAAGTACCTACTGGGCACGTAAATGTTGTTTTTTCCTGATCGTGTTCATGCACCACAATTTGATTATATCTTGAATAACCATCAAAAAAATAGTAAAATTCATGTCCGGCCAATTTTTCTAAGATTTGATCAGTGAAGGGGAGTGGATAATGATCTTTTTTTGTAGCCAAATTGAGTTTCTGGTAATCTATGCATACCCGATGCCCCGAAACTATTCTCGTTTGCATCTCCCCTCCATCTTCACTCTTAATCACTGTAGTTCCTGATTTTTTTGGTACTACGTGGACTGGACTTACGCAGGGGCTGTCTGATATAGCATAAATAAAATCAGCTTTTAACCATTTCAGTATCTCCTTTTTTACAACTTCAAAGATGTGAGGATTCAGCCTTCTTTGAGGTTGCCGGGTAGGTTTTGAATCTTCTTCTAAAAAAAATTCGTTGCTCACAGATTTCCCTATTTATTCCTTTTATATCATCTATCTTCCAACCTATGGCTGCTTTGTATTTTGAAATGACTGAAATCAATTTTCCTTATTGCTCTTAAGAGAGCAATGATGAGATGATTATTGGTTTAGACTTTCCTTCCTCTAAGAAAATGTATTTTAATATTTCCGGTAGGGTTTTAGTTCTAACTCAGCTGAATTTTCTGCTATTAATAGTGTCTCAAGATCCACTTCTTCACTGTCATTAATTGCAAAAACGTCTTCAATCAATTTATCATAATCTATCTCCTCTTCCAATAATTGATGTATTCTATTTGCATCTTCACATGTGTATTCAGGTATTCTCTTCAAATTTGGTATTGGGATTTCTAATTTATCATTCCCTACTCTCAATTCAGTGATTGCTCTAGCAGTAGCAAGAAATGGTCTTCCCAATATGATTGGAGCATTGCATAATGCTCCAATACTTTCACATCAGTCACTATAAAGTTTACGGGAAATGCTAAGTCCCCTACTATGACAATGCCATCCTCTAATCGTCCATACGGTGCACGAACTGAACCATCAACTAATTGTAATTCTAATTTAATTGGTTCTAATGCAACAAGACTGAGTTTATCATATAAAAGTTTTGGGAGTATATTAACACTCGCTCCTGTATCCAGCAATACTCTCTTAAATTCCATATTTTGTATAGTACACCCAATCACCGGTGTTCCAGGATCTTGTAACTTCTCAGGTAGACTATTTAAAATAATGGAGCTAATATTTTCATAAAGTTTAATTTTCCTTCTTTCTCGTGAAGGAGTGCAAAGTTCTTTCACAAAATTTCCATAGAGTGGAATATAACGGTTTGCATCAGTTAGAGGAATGGTAATAGAGGTATTTTTTAACACCTCAAGTAAGGAGGAGTTATCTATTTTCTCGTTTTTTGAAACCAAAGCACTTGGGAAGGGAATCATATGTTCTTTCCCTTCTCTATTTAATTCCTCTTTTTCTGGAATTAGTTCTCTATCCTCCAACTTATCTTCTATTCTAAGTTTATTATTCTCTATATCCTTCCTTTGAATATCCTCTGAATTTGATAAAATTCTCCCACTTCTCAGGGCTGAAATATCATTAATTGATGTTCCATTTCTGCTAAGATTATAGCTACTATCAGATTTCTGGTTATTACTAATTTCAGCATTAGAAGTATATGAAAAACAATTAGATCTATCAACATGTAATAAATTTCGTGGATTAATGCAAGGTTTAGTTGGTAACTGACCTTGTAGACTTCTTTTACAGAAATAGTCATCAATTTTACCTTGATTTTTGTCTTCTCTTTGTACTTCGTTGCCCATTCCAGTGTTCTGCGATGATCTCATCCCTTCAATTTGTAGTAATAAAAGCTTCTTCTCCTCTTCCCAAGTCTTCTCCTTATCCTGCAAACGTTTCACAGTTTCCCACAGATTGTTATTAAAAGCATGATTAGTATAACTCTGTGCTGGTAGCTGCATATTAGCTACATTTTGGTAAAACTGAGGCTGAGTGTGTTGATAGGGAGGATGACTATACTGGAAGTGCATATTATGATAGAGCTGTTGGTTATTCTGCTGATATGGCAGATTGAATTGCTGCTGATTTGGCATCTTAAACTAATTATTCTGAATTCCAAATCCCTGTTGTCCACCGTTGTTACCAAAATTTGTCATTTTATTTCCAACGTTCCAATTATTATGATTTGAGTGTGCTCCAAATGCATTCACTTGCTCTGGTAGTATTGCCTTGCCTTTATCTTGAATATGATCATTTGATGTGCAGTTCATACAAGTGAGATTAGAATTACCTTTGTTCAGATTTACATCCGGTTTAATGGTAGCAATAGCATCTTTGAGGAGATGCTTGAAGTTTTCAGTTATGTCGATCACTGATTGCTTCATCTCCCTCTCCAACTTCTTCATATTAATGTCTGCTTCCATACCTTTTACATCTATAACTCCTCTTTTAGATCCTCAAGTTTTGGTATCAATCATAGAGCTTTGCCTAAACACCCAATCTTCAACTAATTCCTCCATCCGCTTTAACGATTCACTGGCTCTTGTATTCAGAAAATTACCTCCACTGGATATATCAACTAATTGCCTCTCTTGATAATCTAAACCTTTGTAAAAGATTTGGGCTAACTCATGATTAGGAATGCCATGATGAGGGCACTTCCTAGTCAATGTCATAAATCGCTCCCAAGCTTCTCCAAATGTTTCATTTCCTTGCGTAAAATCCCTTATCACTTTCCTGAGAGCATGTGTCCTCCCATATGAAAAATATTTCTGCAAGAAACTTGTTTGTACCTCTTGCCATAATGTAAACGGTTTTCCGGTGCCATTCAACCATTCTCTTGCTCTATCCTTCAATGCAAAGGGAAACAACATGAGTTTCACTACTTCTTGTGAAATTCCAGGAAAATAATAGGATGAGCAAAATTGAGTGAATTCCCGTAGGAATTCATAAGGTTCATCACTGAATCGTCCATTGAAGCTTGGTAGGAAGTTTAACATAGTATCATCTATCTTGAAGTTTCCATTCTCACTTAATGGATCTGAAATCTTCGTGAATGCCTCATAATCTGAAGGTGCAGATAATTCCTTCAGTGTTGGTTCATGTTGATTATTGACTTCCTCTTCCATTGCTTCTGGAAAAATAAACTCAGTCTCATTGTTACTGAATTCAGAAAATTGTAGCCCTTCCTCTTCCTCCGTATCTTTCTATTTTAAAGACCTTCTACTGTGCATATAGTGTTATGCTTCAAATTGATCAAAAATAATTTACATTCAGTTAGTTAAAGGTCAGAAAAAAATTACAAAGATAATATTCTGATGAAAATAATTCCTATTTTCTTGAATCAAAATAAAAGAAACAATATTGGCTTTTTACCTCCCCGGCAGCGGCGCCAATTGATAAGTCTGAAATATTAAATGCAATATGTCGTTGTATTTGGTTTCAAACTTAAACAATAATCTGTTTATAACATATTTTCCCTTAAAATTGCAAATATAAAAAATCGTGGCTTAGTAACGGGTCGAATCCAAGGGAGGTGGCACCAATTTCTTTTCTTTTCTTCTATTTCCAATCAGAATTTTTTCCCATATCTAGTATTCTAAACACCAAGATAGTTATATGCAGTAAATTGTAATTTCAAAATTCAAAGATGTTTTAACAAAAATTTAGAAAACATTTAATCGGACTTCTCTTCTTTTTCTTGTTTCTGTTAAAACATATTTTCTGTCATCTTTTTATTTATTATCAAAATATATGAAGAAAGTGAATATCATGTTTAAACTTCTGCAGATAACTTCTTACAGATTTTTTTCGAATTTTATTTTCCACAAAACCTTCAATTCAATCTAAATTTCACTATTTAATTTTTTTCTTATTAGTCTTTTTAAATGTATCTTTTAATGTCTTAATTTTTTTTAGGAATCAATCTCTCGGTTTCATGGATTATTGTAGAATAGTAGATTACTGAATTTACTTCTCTACACTCTACAGAAGAATCTATTTGATAACTCGACTTTGTAGTTTTAAAATTCACAACAAAATGAAAAGAAAAGAAGTAGGACTAAGACTAAAACTGGAGAACTTCCTCTTATTACTCTTTTTTTTAGGCTTTTCTTAATGAGCGAAATAACTCTCTTGAAATCAAAAAACTATAATAAGCAATTCAGACTAAAAATATTCAATTAATCTCACTAATTAGGCTAATCAAGGATAACTGAAGTTTATGAATTAAAATCTCAGTCAAGCTATAACACGAAACTATTTATTTCAGAAAACAGAAAGAGAAAGAACGACAGGAGTTCACGGAATTAAAAAAACTCAGAACAAGTATCTTCACTGAAATTTTTTAATTTGGAAAACAACATGGAGTAATATAAAAGGAAAGAGAAAAGATAGACAACTGAAACGAATGAATTAATCTGAAATCTCTAATCTATATACTGACGATTCAAATCAGAAGACAATAGAAGGAAAAAAAGATCAATTAAAGAAACTGAAACTCAAAATTCAGAACTAAACCTAACTCTGCAAACCTATTTGCAGATCCCGATCGATGATTCACTCCACGCAAATGCTCACGATATTCATTACTTGAAATTGGAACTTCCTTCTCGTTGTGTCCTCTAGGCCGAACAATTTCGGGCGAGAAATCAAGAACGACGCTTTCGTCTCCTCTCCTCTGCTTTTAAAAGAAAATTGCAATCCCCTTCAGATCGCAACGATTTTCCCCCTTCTTTTGCGAATTTGTTAGGTCCTTGGTGCGGCTCGCTCCACACGCGCGTCGGTGCTAGTCGCTGCAGTTGGTCAGCGCCTGGTCTGCCTCCACCTGATTGGTGGAGGGTGACTTGCATACTTTGGTACTCTTACTCAAAAGATGAGCTATTCGTTGGCTGTGTACACATCGCCGTGTACACAACCCAGCATCTCTTCATGTGATTGGCTCCCACAATTTACATGCAAATCATGTATACATGCTCCGAAATTCATTAGCAACAGTAAGCCCATTAAGGGCATTAATAAAATGAATTGCATTTAAAAGACTTAAATGAAGGTCTTAATTGCTGAAAAAGAAAATAATATGCTTCATTTAAAGTGAATGCTACAAAAACATGAATTATCTTGTCCACAATTGCTATTAGAGTAATTATTTGTGAGACTAATTCTTACTTACAATTTCTTATAACAGCCCTAGTTAATTGTCATTAACTCATCCATGTTTAAGTGCAATAAAAGTGTTTAATTCAAGCATGCCATCATGATAACATGCAAAATCCTTGTTGATTTCAAACTTTTAATGATCAAAATGCAGATAAAAGGATGGTTTAGAGCATATTTTTGCCTGTTATCAGGGGGCTTCTCCCTCGTCCCCTCCTTCTCCTCCTTCTTCTCCTTTTTCTTCCTCTTTGGCTAATCGTACTCTCTCTCTTAGGTTTTCTCATTTTGTAAAAACTTTTGTTCTACTGGAGGATATAATGGAAATGCTTTTTTATTTTGAATGTAGTTCTTCTTCTCCATCTACAGAATCGTCTTCACTCTCATTTTTTTTACCAATTCTCATCTTCTCTCAAGCACTCCCTCTTCCACTGCTCTTTGTACTCTCTAACTCTTCTTGCTCAATTCCATTCTCTTCCTCGAATTTTTTTCTCTGAATTTTGACCTTCCCCTCTCTCTCCCTACTGCATTTGATCCCTTCTTCCCCCAAAATTTCTTGATCGATCTCTCTTGCTCTCCTCTATTGTTTTCCTTGCTATTTCTCACTCAAAAATTCTCCACTCTCTCACTACTCTCTCTCTTGCCCTCATAGTTTTCCTCTCCCTCTCGTTCTCTCTCTTCCACTCTCAAACAATTCCTCTCTCCCACTCTCTAAAAATCTTTATCTCCTCTGTTTAATCTCCCCATTCTCGCTTTCTTTCGGTCTTCTGCTATCTCTCTCCCGTTCTAAATTTCCCATTCTTTTTCTTGCATTTTCTCACTCTCTCAGGAATGCTTAGTCTAAATCTTCTTCTTTCTTAGTGCCAATGCCCTCTCTCTACTTCAATTCCTCGGGTCAGCTCGAATCATGTCTGAGCTCTGCCCTCCATCTGCAACCATCACTCTCCCTCTCTCTCTCTCGACTTTTCTTCTCCCTGTGGTGTCATTTTATCTTTCCATTTTTTCTCTCTTTACAGCCGCCCCAATTATGTCTAGCCCTCTCCCCTCTTTTGCCTCTTCCGGTTCCGCTTCCACTCACTCAAAATTTCTCTCTCATAATTTGCGTTCACACTCACTCACTCACTCTCTCTCTCTTTGACTCATGCTCTTCCTTTCCTCCGAGGATTTTCTCACTCTCTTAGTTCTCTTTCTTTCTCGCACCATGTGCTCTCCCCCTCGTGCTCGTTTTCTAGTGTCCGCTCCCTCTCTCTCTCCCATTCTCTCTTTTCCTCTCCCTCTTGCTTTGCCTCTCTATCTCTTTCTTTCTATTCCAAAGTCCTCTTGAGATCCTTCCTTTCTTTCTTCCATTCTTGACTCCTCTCTATCCCTCTCAATTGCTCCTCTCCCCCTAGATTTCCTTCCGCTTCCCTTGTTGTTCTCTCCCTCTCTCTCTCTCTCTCTCTCTCTCTCTCTCTCTCTCTCTCTCTCTTTCTATTGTGTTCCCTTTCGCGCTTCTGTCTTTCTCTATCAATTTTCTCTCTCCAGTTTCCTTTCTTCCTTTCGATCTTTCTCTTTCTCTCAATTCTATCTCTTCCTAGCTCTTTCCGTCTCTTTCTCAATTCCGCAATTCCGTCTCTTTCTCCCTTCCTAGCTCTTTCTCTTTTATGCTCTTCTCTTTCTTTTTTTCTTTTTTTCTTCAAAAACTTCCTACATCTTCCTCTCTCCCTCTCTTTTTATCTCTCTTGCTTCCACTCCTATCTTTCTAAGATCTTTTCTCTCATCTCTCTGCCAATTTCTCCCTCTCCAACTCCTCCAATTTCTCTTCCTCTCCTTGCCCTCTTTATTATCTCGTTCTCCTCTATTCTCCTTCCTCAATTCTTCTTTTAATTTTAAATTTCTAAAACTCTACTTCTTTAATTTTCTAATTTCCTCTTTTAATTTAATTTTCTAAGTAATTGGGGATAATTCATTATGTTGCCATTAAAATTGGCATGTTCTCGCCCTAAAGTTCCTATGGATCAACCTAGAAAGCTATACGCCTTTATTATCTCCATCCAGACTTAGTTTTCTGGATTATAAATAGTAAATTTGTGGAGCTCAACACCCACGTCACCTATGAAGAGATAAAAATAAAAATTGTCCCACATGGAAAAAAATGAAAGCAAAATGACGTGTATAAAATGTGTGCAGTCTTATGTGATTGGCTCTTGCCCCAAACATGGTGCTTAACCACTAATGACGTGCGCTAATGATACACGCACGTGTGCCATGTGTTGCACACATATGTTGCCACGTGTCGCCTTGTAAGTACTCCCCACATCATCTACCACGTCAGCACATATATTGAAATCAATTTTTTTGTTTTTAAATTAAAGTAAATTCAACATAAATATAGAAAAATCCAGAAAAAATCTGAAAAATTGTAGAAAAATCCCTAAAAATTAGAAAATTTATAAAATTTAAAATACAACTCCTTTTTAATCTAAAATATTTTATAATGAGAAATTAAATTATCTATCACTATAAAAGTTAAATTTAATAAATAACAAGAGAAAAAATTTTAATCTAAAAAATATACTCATTTCTTTAGAAAATAGAACTAAGAAAATAAATGAGTTTATATAAAAATATTTTATCTTATTATTTGTAAGTAAAACTTAATTATAATCTCAAAGGAAAATGAGAATAATCTACTCTAAAATATTTTCTTTAATTTATGCATTATTATCTCAATAATAATATAATTTGAGATTATAACTTTAAATTATATAGAATGATAGATATGCTTTCAAAATATGATAACATGTATAAGAATATAATGTATTATGTGTTTATTTACTTTAATAATCATGTAATTACTAGTATAAGTTGCATGTTATCGTAGCACAATAAGGGCAACGAAAAAAGAGGGAAGATGGGATAACTTTGGTGACAATAAGGCAATAGCAACATAGTAGTGGCGACAACGAGGTTATAATTGAGCAACAATAGCAACACAAATAAAAATTTAATTTTGGGCTTTGATACCATGTGAATGGTAAAGCCCATTTGTATTAAGTGAATAAAGAAGATATTACACGCATCTATTAATTGAAGAGAAAGAGAGAGAAGCAAAAAGTATGATCCTTGTAGAACTAGTATCCCAAGATTAACATAAAATATGAACACCTTCTAAGAGGTCACCCATCATATTACTACTCTCACCCAAGAATGCTTAAATCTGGAGTTCCTATTAGAACAAGTGTAACTAACCTTCTAATGGGCTATATCCAACAATGCTCTTTTTTCTTGCAACCAACAATAAAAACTTGAATCAATAATCCTTCCATGGTGTCATCACCCAACAAAAAGCTTTGAAATGTTGTTTTGCATGCTTAAATTTTGAAACTTCAAACTTGTTAAGCATGAAGATTGAAAAAATAGATTATATAATAAGACCCCTCGTTGTACTTGAGGATTCAAGGGATAGGCAACCTAAAAGTGTTGGGCCAAGGTGTGGTCCTAACGTAATCACAAAAGTGGGTTTAAGTATTCTCTTTGTATGTGTACCCTTTCAAGGGTATTGATCTAACCCCAAATTTTCAAACCTCTTCTTCAAAACTTCTTTACCTACCTTTTCATTCATCACTGTTGCAAGTTGGATTAACTAAATTCACTTAAAAATCTTTGAGCCGTGACCAAAAGGGTGTCATCTTTATTTCATCAACTTCTCTAAATCTCATTGATCTTAAAAATCAACACACCATTTTTAGTGGAGAATGGAGCAAAGTTCTTGTTGATTCATGGTGAAGATTGATGATGTATTAAAAAGGGTTCATTGAAAGTTGCCAATGTCAAAAAGGAAAAAAAAATTATAAGAAAGATTTTAAAAAATTAGTCTTCATCAAGTTTTGGTTATATTGGTTATTTATGTTAGCTCCTTTTGTCACACAATATAAATACTTACTTCTCCCTATACTATGATACTATTTTAGGTTTTTTGATTCATCCTTAACAACATGGTGGGTGATGATTTGAATTTGGGAGTGAGATCAATTATTTTCTTAATGATATTATGAGGCCTATAAGCCAAATCAAACTTCCATATATCTCATTCATATCCATTGATATGAAATTTATTCATTGTTATTCTTGTGTAATGTTTATAATAAAGTCCATGAACATATCCAATGACTAAATGAATTATTTTGAGATCATAATACAAAAATCACTAGTCTTTAAACATACATTCTAAACATTCCTATTCGAGGGACATTTGAGAAGGATATCTAAATATCACTGTCTGATCTGACTCATACGATGAGTATAGTTGATCTTTTGGTTCTCAATGTGGACACACCTGATAAGAACATGAATAGTAGTTATAACTACCCATTTATTGTTCTTATTTAGCTTTATTGAACTCATGTATACACCATCCCCTCCATTATCTCTTGACTTGATGTTGTAGACTATTAATGCATTAACAAGATATTATGTTGCATGATCTTATTTTCAGGAACTATACAAAAGGAAGAGTATCAAGACCCTCCAAAATAGAAGGCATAATGGGCTGTCCAAAGCAAGGAAATGAAGTATACAAGAGGATGGGCAGCAAGATCCTCCAAAATGGAAGTGCTTAAAGGGCTTAATGGGCTGTCCAAGACAAGCAATTGCAAGCACAGTCAAACAATGTGAGCCCAGCCGAGGAGATTCTGGAGAATAAAAGAGGGAAAAAGCTCTTTCGGGAGGCTTCTTCTTCCTTTTTTTTAGCTTCTTCCCGTAGCTGCTGCTCCTTCCTTATTTTTATGCTGTTCTTTCTCTCTCCTAGGTTTAGATTTTCTCCCGTTGTAACTCCTCTCCCAACTGATTATGAACGGTTAATGAAGTTTATTTTGATTTCTTTCTCATTTTCTTCCTCACTATTTTCTCTTGCAATCTTGGTCTACCTCCTCCCCAGCTTCTCGGTAAGTCTCTTCACTTTCATTAGATTTCTGTCTCATCCTCTCCAACCTCATTCTTCTGGAATTTCTTCTTCCACGGATGTTTATGTTCCTTTCTTAGTTCAATCCATCTTTAGATTCGTCTAGCTCCCTCTCTTAATCCACCGTTCTCTCTCTTTCATTTTCTCCCCCTTGATCCCCGTCTCCGTTTGATTTCCGTTTTCTATCTCCTCTTTTAGTTTCTCTGCAGTCCCTCTTTTCCTCCTTCCTATCTCACTCTCAATCGCTCCTTCCCTCCTTAAACTTCTGCTGTTTTCCCTTGGTTCTTCCTTTCGCAATCTCGCCTTACCTTGTTCTCATTCTCCATTTCTCGATAATTTCTTTTCTCACTCTCTCTCTGATTTCATTTCTCGCGTCACTAATTCTCTCTCTCGTTTGCTTTCTTATCGCTTACTCGTCCTTTCTTCTTCCCGTCTTTTCTTTCTAAATCATTTTTCTTGTTTTCTTCTGCAAACCCTTCCTCTCTCTTCGAAATTCCTTCTATCTCCTCTCTCTCCTGCATCCTCTTTCTCATTTCTCTTCATCGATATCATTCCCGACTCCTCTCTCTCTCTCGCCATCGGGTGGCCTCTCTCGCTTCCTTCTTCCATTTCCTCTCTTGATTTCTTTCGTCGCAATCTAATTTCTTCTCTTTTTCTCCCATTCTCTCTCTCCCCTATCTCTACTCTCTCTCTTCTTCTACGTTCTATCCCCCTCTCTTCCGTGTTCTCCTGCATTTTCCTCTTTCCCCCTATCTCGTATCCTCTTTCTTCTGTCACAATTTCGTTTCCAAAATCGTATCTCCTCTTTCTTCCGCTCCATTTTCCAAACTCTTCCCACTCTCTTTCTTTCTTCTCTCCTCCTAGCGCTCCCGTCTCTTTTCTTTCTTCTCGTAAAATTTCATTCTCAGCTCTCCTTACATTCATGCATTCTCGCTTTCTTTTATGGGTTATTATCCAAATCTAGCACCAACTCTTGTGTTTCATCCAAATCAAGCACAAACTCTTATTTTCTCCAAATCTAGCATCAACTCTCGGTTTTTTATCCAAATCTAGCACAGCCGCAATTTCTCACTCCTTCCAGATCCAGTTCGTAGCCAAGTGATGCCACGTCAACGCCGTAGCTTCGGCGAGATCCATGTGGCAGCCACGTCATAGAAAGATAAACCGTGAGAGAAAAAGAGAAATAGAGAGAGAGAGTAGTCCGTGGCGGCGAGAGAGAGAGAGAGAGGGAGGGCGATAACATGCTATATTAACATAATAAAACATGATTATTGATGCATATTAAAGCATAAATGATTTCATTTCATCCCATGTTATCATACGTATGTGTATTTTTCTATCATTCCATGAAAAAGTAATTATAATCTAAAAAATCCCTTAAATTAGGGTTAAATGTGATGATTTAAAAGACAAATAATTAATAACCCATCTTTACTTGAGATTATAATAATTTTTAAAGTTAAAATAATGAGAGAAAATGTTTTATAAACATTTATTTGTATTTTCTTAAGTTAAATCTCTAAAAAAATAAAAATGTTTTTGAAATAAAATTTAAAACTCTCAATATTTATCAAATTTTATCTTTTAGAATGATAGATAATTAAATTTCGGATCAAATGAAAGAAATTTGGATTAATTTGGAGTTATATATTACAAGTTATGAATTTTCTATTTTTTCCCGATTTTTCTAAATTAATTTCGATTTTTTAAAGATTAAAATGATTTAAATAAAGGGCAAAATGGGGGATCATTCCACGTGGGACCCACGTGGATGCGACGTGGCACGCAAGGCCACGTGGCAGCACCACACGGGCCCACACGCGCCTACGCGGCGATGTGACGGATGCGCATTATTTTTATATACTTATATAGTTTATAATATATAGCCTTCTGTTTATCGGAAAGGAATTATTACCCCTCAGATAAGTCGCACGTTATAAACCCAATGGATTCTTTTAATTCTCTCAGTGTGGGACTAAGTTCCATGGAGTTATTTTTTTGCGCAGAACACGTGGTGGAAGGGGAGACGTCGGATCAGGTGGAGTATGATCGAGGCGCGTCGATCGAGTGCACTAATGGCCCACCGGATCACATCAAAACGCACGTGGCATTTTAAAAGCGTTATAACGGCCACGATTTCATCACACGGGGATCATCCGAAGCGTCGAATTGCGATCTAACGGCGGAGATCAATGGCATTTTATAAACGCATTTCATCAAACTTCATCCGGACTGTCCATCTCAGATCCAACGATCACGACTTAATTGAAACGGTCCACGACGGACCGTTCCATTGTAACCGTCGATCATTTCGATCGGACGGTTACGCCCAAATGTACTATAAAAAGACATGTTCTTCGATGTTCTAAAGCATTCGAGTTGGAAATCAAGAAATTGATCTGTCTAGACACCTCCCCTCTCGTTTCTCTCAATCCCATTATGTTCTACACTCCATTCCGCACCTCCGGAGCATTTGAGATTGAGATTTGGCCGTGTAGATCGGAAGAAATCGATGCTTGAACTCACGATCACGTTCTTCACCATTTTTGGCAATTAATCGGGTAAATTGTGATAATCCGATCGTTAATCGTGGTTAGTGGAAGCGGTTTTTGCCAATCTTTCGTCCATTTATGTTTGATTTCAATTTAGATTAGGATTTAAGGTTTAATTTTGTTTAATTTTAGTTAAAATTATGATTTCTTCATCCGAAATTTTCTCTCCACTTCGATCTTCAATTTCTCCACGAAATCAAGACCAAATTCGATGATTCTTGATTCCGTGGAATTGATATGAAGTTCTCTTTCATAATTTACCATTTTACCCAATTTCTATCATCAATTCATTGTCTTATTTGACCAATTTTGAAGCAAACATTAAGAATTTCCTTATTTCCCTGTGGATTCGACCCTTATTTACCATTATACCCTTCAATTCGAGGCATTTTCATCGAATTGGTAAGTTTGGAAATATTTTTGACACGAGACTGTGTGAAATCAACGACCTCGCTGTCCCATCTCGTCAAATTGGCGCCGCTGCCGGGGAATTAAGGCAATTTTTTTTATCGAATTAATCAATTTTGACTTGGTCAACTTGGATTTTCCTCTTAATTTCTTGAAATTCATGCAATTCAATTGCATTTTGAGTGATCCGAAGTAGAAATCAATCTTCAAGATCCTTAATTCGATAAGATTAAGTGATTTTCGCCCCTTTTCTAAGGATTAAGGGCAATCACTTCTTCAAAATCGCATTAAGAACGCGTAACTCTCACGGAGACCGACATTCAGGTACAATTGATCTCAATTTTTAATATATTTTAAGTATTTAGAAGTTATTATCCATCTAAGTATCTGATCCACTCTTCGTGAGAAGACGAACAACCTGAAGAGTACGGAATAATCCTCTAGAAATAGACCTCTTTGAGCGATCCTCGCAAACTCCCAAAGCTACCGAGACCGACACTACTTAGACCAATTCAAGTTTTGATCCCACTAAACCAGTAGAAATGGCTCGGAACGATGAGGGAAATGCTAGGAAACGCCTTAGTGACTATGCTAGGCCCGTCCTCCAGCAGCCCGTCACTAGAATTCACGCACCCCTAGGAAGAGGGGCAAATTTTAGAATAGACTCCCATGTTATGAGTATGCTTCCTATCTTCCATGGTAAGCCTTTCGAAGATCCATATAGACACGTAGATGAGCTCTCCCAAGTGTGTGAAATTAATCATCTTCAAAATGTCCCCGCCGACACGATGAACATGAAACTCTTTCCCGCTACCATTAGAGATAGAACTAAAGATTGGTTTTTGAAATTAGGGAAAGAATTCACTAGTTGGACTGAGATGGAGGAGGAGTTCTTGAGAAAATACTATTCTGTAGGGAAAAGAACCTCTGTCTGAAAAGCCATCCGCGAATTTACCCAAGGCTCGAGTGAAACCTTCCATGAGGCCTGGGAACGACTAAGAGACCTTACAAGGGACTGCCCACACCATGGAGTGTCTAATCACGAATTAACGCAAATATTTTATGACGGGTTAGGCCCGCACGATAGATATCTTTTAGATGCAGCTAGCGGCGGCACCTTCATGAGCAAATATGAAGACGACGCGATGGAACTCATCGAAACGGTGACGTAAAATAGTCACCATAATGCGGTGAAACCATTTTGAAGAGGTGCAATGCCAAAAGCTCTCGACGCCAAATCAGAGGAGATGGGGATGCTCCTCGAAAGGATCGACAAAATGGCGGAAGTGCAGAACTTACTACTGGACCGACTCAACATCAGCAACGGTTCCGAAGGACTCTCCCCCGTCTCACTCCAAGAAGCGTCACCATGCGCAACTTGCTCAAGATTCGACCATGTCAAATTAGATTGCCCCGTTATGGCAATCCAAGGGCAAGGCATGTATAGACAAGGTCCATCGGGAGGACCAGGTCAACAGGGATGACGCAACTATCCAAGTAATTATCCTAACTAATATAATACCCCTGTTTTTAACAATTCTTCACAGAATAATGGATATAGGAGGAACAATGATCAACCCTATCCTCCACAATATAATGGTAAGCAAAACTACCCTAATCAAAGACAGACGTCGTTCGTCCCGCCAACTCAACCGCAAGCATACACGCAAGCTCCACGCCAGACCACGCCGGCATCTGACCCGATCCTCAGTGCGATCTCGCAACTAATGGAGCAAATGACGAGGATGAACTCACACGTGGATGAAATTCAAGACTTCGTCACGATGAACGTCCAACTGACGACGAACAAAAAGGGTAAGCAAGTAACTTTTACTGACCAATTACCCTCGCAGGCCACGGCAAATCCAAGAAATCAAGGAGCCTCATCGACCCAGACACACAATATCAACCATGTACACATCGATGAGGAAGCCATTGAATCAGCATTGGCCATATCAAGCCTTCGGAGTGGGAAAGCTCTGCCGGATCCATACAAGGATTACCCTTTCCACCAAGGCCAAAATGAAGAAAAAGAAACGCCAATTATCGTCGAGCAAGACAGTGATTTGTAGGACAAGGTAGAACAGGTTACGATTGAACCTAACCCTGAAAAATACAAGCCCCCTGTGCCTTATCCTCAAGCCTTAAATCGACCAAAAGCCAAGAATAGTGAAACTGATGATAACCTACTAGACGCCTTTAAAAAGGTAACAATAACCATTCCTTTAATAGATGCCATCAAGCATATCCCTTCCTATGCAAAATTCCTAAAAGGTATATGTACTCCCCATAGAAACCCTAAAAGGATCTGATGCCGGACCGAGAGATGAACTCGGCCTGACGCTAAGGATACTATGGGGAAATAGGGAAGGGGTGTGGCCTATAGTATCTAGATGATGCGGTGATGTCTCGATGTACTCCTCAAGCAGTCAACCTTCCCAACACGTCGCCTCGGAGTTCCTAGGATGCGCCGAGTAGGATCGGTGCGGGAATCCTCCCGGGCTCGTCGTGGCGAGGAGAGAGCAGCCTCGAGTCGTCGGTGGGAGCTCGGCCCGTCAACGCGCGCGGCCGGATCCACGATCCCAATCCCATAACCAAGGATCACTCAACCTAACTAGGCCCGAGGCGGTGGAGACAGAGATGCGGGAAATACTGAAAAGAAATATTGCACTTCAAAATAAAAAGGGAGGATCGTGCCTAACCTGCGGGGGCGCGAGCCCGGTTGGTCGTGGCGAGGGAGGTGGTTTCCGGACGGCACGGCGGCTGATGGTGGGCGAGTCGGCGTGGATGGAGCGGAAGAGCGACGGTCACGGCCTAGGGGCGAGAGGGCGGCAGGACGCTGCTCGCCGCCGCGTAGCGAGTGGATGGGCGTAACCCTGGGGCGGACGGCGGTGGGATGGCGATCGCGGCGGCGGCGGCTTGGGCGACCGTGGAGGGCAGCGGATCGAAGGAGGCGTTTGGCGGCGAGTAGTCGGAGCGGGGCGAAGGGAGATCTCGGGCGGTGACGGGAGCGAGAGATGATTTGGGTCCGATGCAGGCGGCGTCCGTGGTGGCCGTGTAAACGGGCGAGGCAGACCCAGTGGGCGATGGAGGCGGCGATGGAGGAGGCGGCGGCGGATCGAGCGTCATTGCGAGGGACGGTCGGCGGCCCGGGCGGCTATGAGGCGGCGGCTAGCGGATCGAGACGGCGGCGGGGCAGATCAAGATCGCGACGACGAAGGAGCGGCTTGGCGGCGAAGCGCGGAGCGACAAAGGAGCGGCGCGAGCGGCGGGGCGGACAGCGCAGACCGCGGGCGGAGACGGCGAAGCGGGGCGGGCACGCCGTGCAGCGTTGCGAGCGTTGCGGCAAGGGCAGTATGGCGCAGCTGGCGTAAGTGGCGGCGGGCGACTATAAGCGGCGGGCTGGGCGCGGCTGACGCAGCGGATGCTGCACTTGGCCAGTGGGGTCGCGCGGCTGTGTGTGCGCAGACAGGGCGCGCGCGAGTCGTAGTACGGTCAGCAGGGGTGCGCGGAGGTGGCGGCGGCAGGGTGGTGCGGCGGCGGCGGCGGCGTCGGCGGTTGGACCCCTTCCCTCACCTTCCTTGAGCAGCCACTCTAGAGGAAACTCCTCTCAAATGACGGCTAGGGTTTGTGGGGGTCCCTTCCCTCTTATAGAACCCATGGTGGGCCAAGAGAGGAAAGGGCCCACTTGAGGCCCACAACCCACACCCATGCTCATAGAAAGGAAATAAGGTTCACAAAGGGAAAGGGCCTTAGGCTAGGGTCCCGAAACGAAGGGAACCCACCCCCAAGGCCTAAAAGAGAGAGAAGAAGATATGCAAAGGCCCGCTTAAACACGTGCGGGCTACAAAGTGCGAAATAAAGGAAAGAGTAGAACGATAAATCCCCGCGCGCGCGAGCCTGATGAAGTCTGTGGTGGCGAGATGAAGTCCTCACTTAGTGTAGTGAAAGTCGGCATCCTTCGTCTTCGCCTGTCGAGGGGCCTGGACACGCGTGGGTGTCGGCTCCTCCGGCGCCGTAGTGTCGTGCCTTGGTGGCGACGGGGGTCGTACGCCACCAGGATCCAACTTAGTGAGATGGTAAGCTCTATCATAATGAACTCTTACCCGTTAAAAAGAGAGATCCGGGAGCACCCATGATCACGAGTGAAATAGGAGGAATGTCCTTCACTAGATCCCTACTAGATACAGGAGCTAGTATCAACATCCTCCCCAAAGCTGTATTTGATCGCCATCATGTAGGGGAATTACAACCTTTCTTAGTAGAACTATGCTTAGCCGATGGATCTGTTAGAAAACCCCATGGACTAGTAGAAGACGTCATCGTAAGAATAGAAGATTGTTATATCCTGGTAGACTTCCTAGTGGTCGACATAAAAATGACTAAGGAGCTGAGCCAAGCCCCAATTATCTTAGGACGACCCTTCCTAGCTATCGCAAAAGCCGTAACCGACTGGGTGAAAGGAGAAGTAATTCTCAAGGTGGGAGAGCACACCGTGAAGGTTGACATAAAAAAATTAATGAAATACCCTTCACGAGCTTCCGAAGACTTGGGCGCCATCGACTTCGCCGAAGATCAAGACATAGATGCATGCGTAGAAGAAGTGATGATGATCGACGAGGAAGCAAGATATGAGGAGCTTCCGATGGACGAGACAACTTTGGAGCTCAAAACTCTCCCGTCAACACTCAAGTACGCCTTCCTTGATGAATAGAAAGCAAAGCCAATAATTATTTCGTCCAAGCTGGACATAAAGTAAGAAGAACAATTACTGGAGGTGCTAAGGAAAAATAAAGAAGCAATCCGATGGACCCTGACGGACCTAAAAGTGTTGGACCCTTCACTATGCACTCATCGCATCTTCCTAAAGGATGAGTCGAGACCCGTCAGGGACGCCCAGAGATGACTCAACCCGAGGGTATGGGAGGCCGTAAAAGAAGAGATTCTTAAATGGCTCAACACAGAAATAATCTTCCCCATATCCGATAGCCAATGGGTGAGTCTGGTACACGATGAACGAGAAGGGCGAGGAAATCCAGACGCGCCTACCGACAAAGTGGAGAGTCTACATTGACTACCGAAAGCTGAACTCCGCGGCTCAGAAGGACCACTTCCCGCTACTGCTCATTGACCAAATCCTGGACCGACTGGCAGGATCAAACTACTTCTGCTTTCTCGACGGCTACTCGGGCTACAATCAGATGGCTATCCACCCCCACAATCAAGAGAAGACAACGTTCACATGTCCTTTTGGCACCTTTGCCTTCAGACGCATGCCATTCGGACTGTGCAACGCCCCCTCGACCTTCCAACGATGTATGACGGCTATCTTCTCCTACTTTCTTGGTGACAACTTAGAAGTCTTGATGGAGGATTTCTCCGTCTTTGGAAATGACTTCGAAAGTTGTCTTGCTCACCTGACAAAGATACTGGAGGTATGCGTCAGGAAACGACTGGTACTCAGCTGGGAGAAATCCCACTTCATGGTACGAGAGTGAGTAGTGCTCGGGCACATCGTCTCGGGCAAAGGTTTAGAAGTGGATAAGGCCAAGATAGAGGTCATCCAAAACCTCCCTCTACTAAGTACCATTAAAGATTTGAGGAGCTTTCTCGGGCATGTCGGCTTCTATAGAAGATTCATCTAGGATTTCGCGGAAGTCTCCAAGCCCCTCACCACCCTTCTTTGCAAGGACAAGGACTTCATCATCGACAAAGAAGGGAAGCGAACATTCACGATGTTGAAGCAGGCACTGATCGAGGCACCAATTCTACAAAGTCCTAATTGGGACTTACCCTTTGAGATCATGTGCGATGCCTTGGACTATGCGATGGGAGCGGTCTTGGGGCAACAACTTGACAAGAAGCCGACATCCATCTGCTATGCAAGTAAGACCCTAATCGAAGCTCAAACAAACTATATGACTACGGAGAAAGAGCTTCTTGCGGTGGTCTACGCTCTCGAAAAGTTCCGGCCTTACATCTTGGGGAGCAAGATCGTCATCTATACCGATCATGTGGCCCTGAAGTACTTGCTCTCCAAGAAAGAGGCCAAACCACGACTTATACAATGGGTGCTGCTCCTTCAAGAATTTGACTTGGAGATAAAAGACAAGAAGGGCAGCGAAAACTCAGTGGCGGACCACTTATCGCGTCTCCACATCTCGAGAGGAGAAGACATTGGAGATATATTTCCAGATGAGCATCTCCTCGCCATCTCAAGTCACGCCCCTTGGTACGCACACATCGTCAACTTCATCGTCATTGGATCGGTCCCGGAGCATTGGAACCGGCACCAAAAAGATAAGTTCTTCCATGAGCTTAAGTACTATTTCTGGGACGAACCGCTTATATTCCACCTAGGATACGACCAGATTATCTGACGATGCGTAATGGAGGAGGAGCAAGGAGACATACTGGCGATGTGTCACTCATCGACGTTCGGAGGACACTTCGCGGCATGAAAGACCGCGGACAAGATCCTACAGAGCGGCTTCTACTGGCCCTCCATCTGCAAGGACGCCCACCGTTTCTTCACGGAATGCTTACAATGTCAAGCGGCGATCAACATCTCCAAGCGAGATGAGATGCCGGTGCGGTCGATCCTTGAGGTGGAAATATTCGACCTTTGGGGGATCGATTTCATGGGACCTTTCCCACCTTCTGAAGGGAAAGAGTACATATTGGTGGCTGTGGACTATGTGTCCAAGTGGGTCGAGGCAATCCCCACTAGGACAAACGATCATCGGGAGGTTCTGTGATTCATCACACGATGCATCTTCGCCCGATACGGTTGTCCGAGGGCCATCATCAGCGATGGCGGCTCACACTTCAAAAATTCTCACTTCCGGGCGCTGTTGAAGAAATACGGAGTACATCATCGCATCACCACGCCATACCACCCCCAGGCGAATGGGCAACTAGAGGTTAGTAATCAAGAAGTCAAGACTATTCTTAAAAAGATAATTCGTCCAGATGGAAAGGATTGGGCACACAAGCTCCCCGACGCACTATGGGCATACCGGACAACATACAAGACACCCATCGGGATGTCTCCCTTCCGACTCATCTTCGGGAAAGCTTGCCACCTTCCGGTTGAGCTAGAGCACCGAGCTTACTGTGCTATCAAAAAGCTCAACCTCGCACTGGACGAAGCAGGGAAAGAACAACTTCTCTAGCTCCAGGAATTACAAGAGTTGAGGCACAACGCGTACAAGAATGCGGCCATCTACAAGGATTAGACTAAGGCCTTCCATGACCGACACATCCGACGACAATCATTCCAGGTCAACGACAAGGTCTGGCTCTACAACTCGCGCCTCAAGCTTTTCCCTGGAAAGCTGCTCTCCAGATGGGATGGTCCTTACGTGGTTCTTGAATTGTTTGACGGCGGAGCATTACTCATCTCCGACCCTAAGACCGGTCGACAATTCAAGGTAAACGGCCATCGTCTCAAGCCGTACCTGACCTCAGAGCCACCCGCACAAGCAGATAAGGTAAATCTGCATCTTCCCGAGCACTCGAGGATGTGACGGTATCACCCTCGACCCCTCAGTAGTCGTAGGTTTTATTTTTGTTTAGTCTGGCTGAAGATGTCAAACTTAGGACTCTTGGGAGGCACCCTAAGATTATCTTACCGTTTTAGTTTTATGTGTTTTTCAATTTCTTTTTAGACATCAGAATACTACATTAGGAAAGGGCGCACCTGCACCGGAAATCCCATGAGCATCACGGACTAATGAGCCTTTCTAAACCTATCTCACCGCACTTTTATATTGTTTTCATTCCATGATTCGATGAGTTTTTCACATGAGCATGTAGTTTTCATTGAGGGCAATGAAAGATTCTAGTTGGAGGGTGAGGATTTAGAAAAAGCTCTACCATCTTGAAAAATTTTAAAATTCTACCTTCTAGAAACTTCTATTTTTCAAAATTCTGCGCAGGACCCACGTGGATGCGACGTGGCACGCAAGGCCACGTGGCAGCGCCACCCGGGCCCATGCGGCGCCTACGCGGTGATGTGACGGATGCGCATTACTTATATATACTTATATAGTTTATAATATAGCCTTCCGCTTATCGAAAGGGAATTATTACCCCTCAGATAAGTCGCACGTTATAAACCCGATGGATTCTTTTAATTCTCTCCGTGTGGGACTAAGTTCCACGGAGTTATTTTTTTGCGCAGAACACGTGGTAGAAGGGGAGACGTCGGATCAGGTGGAGTATGATCGAGGCGCGTCGATCGAGTGCACTAATGGCCTCCCTCGCTCTCTCCCTCTCTCTCCCGCTCTCCCTCCCTCCCTCCCGCTCTCCCTCCCTCCCTCCCTCTCTCCCGCTCTCCCTCCCTCTCTCTCTCCCGCCCTCCTTCGCCCTCCCTTCCTCTCCCGGCCTCCCTCGCTCTCTCCCTTTCTCTCCGGCTCTCGCTCCCTCCCTCCCTCTCTCTCCCGCTCCCTCCCTCCCTCTCTCTCCTGCCCTTCCTTGCCCCCCCTCCCTCTCTCTCCCGCTCTCCCTCCCTCCCTCTCTCTCCTGCCCTTCCTTGCCCTCCCTCCCTCTCGCGGCCTCCCTCGCTCTCTCTCCCGCAGTCCCTTGCTCTTGTCATCATCTTGGTGTTCATTGTTCGTCCATCATCATTATCCTATTATTCGTAAGTGTCATCATCTTGTTGTTCATTGTTCGTCCATCATCATTATCCTATTATTCGTCAGTGTCATCATCTTGTTCTTCGTCGTTCATCGATTGTCATCATCTTGGTGTTCATTTTTCGTCCATCATCATTATTCTATTATTTGTCCTTCATCAATACCATTATGATCTCCATATTATTCTTCATCATTTATCATTTTCATCATACTATCATTCTTCCAAAAAATTTCATTAGCATCATCACCACTTTTATATATTTCAAGGGTCCATCATCATCACCACTTAAAATTTTTTCAAGGGTTCATCATCATTATCATCACCACTTTTATATTTTTCAAGGTTTCATAATTGTCGTAGGCATTAATCACCATTATGAATGAATGCATTGTCTTCATGCAGATCCATACACACATGTGCTACTCGAACTTCAACGACATCATCCACTCGATCATTGACATGGACGCAGACGTGATCACCATCGAGAACTCACGCTTTGATGAGAAGCTCGTCTCTGTGTTCCGTGAGGGAGTCAAATATGGAGCCGGCATTGGCCCGGGAGTCTACGACATCCACTCTCCCAGAATCCCCTCCACAGAAAAGATCGCAGAGAGGGCGAAGAAAATGCTTTGCCGTCCTTGACAACAACATCCTTGGGTGAACCTCCCGACTGTGGCCTCAAAACTCGCAAGGATGCTGAAGTCATTGCAGCCCTCTACTGACATGGTCTCCCGCTGCCAAGCTCTTCGCTCTCCTCTCCCCGTGGCCTCCCTTGCTCTCCCTCTCTCCCACCCTACCTCCCTCCCTCTCTCTCCCGCTCTCCCTCCCTCTCTCCCTCCTCTCTCCCGCTCTCCCTCCCTCCTCCCTCTCCTTTCTCCTGCCCTTCCTCGCTCTCTCTCCCGCACTCCCTCGCTCTCTCTCTCCTGCCCGCCCGCCCTCCCTCCCTTCCTCCTCTCCCGCTCTTCCCTCCTCTCTCCCACCCTTCCCTCCTCTCTCTCTCTCCTGCCCTCCCTCCCTCCCTCTCTCCCGCTCTCCCTCCCTCCCTCCCTCTCTCTCTCTCCCTCCCTCCTCTCTCCGCCCTCCCTCCCTAGGGTCCCTCCCTCTCCCTCCCCTGCCTCTCTCTCTTCTCTCTCTCTCTCTCTCTCTCTCTCTCCCTCCCTCCCTCTCTCCCTCTCCCTCTCCGCCCTCCTCCCTCCCTTGGTCCCTCCCTCTCTCTTCCCACCCTCCTCCCTCCCTCGGTCCCTCCTCTTCTCTCCCGCCCTCCCTGTCCTCTCCTCTCTCTCTCCCGCCCTCCTCCCTCCCTCCCTCTCTCTCCCGTGCTCCCTCCTCCCTCTCTCTCTCTCTCTCTCCCGCCTCTCCCTCCTCCCTCTCTCTCTCTCTCTCCCGCTCTCCCTCCCTCTTTCTCCCGCCCTCCCTCGCTCTCTCTCTCCCGCCTCCTCTCTCCCCGCCCCGCCCTCCCTCCCTCCCTCTCCTGCCCTCCCTCCTCTCTCTCTCTCCCGCCCTTCCCTCCTCTCTCTCTCTCCCGATCTCCTCCTCGCTCTCTCCCGTCTCTCCTCCTCTCTCCCGCTCTCTCTCCCTCCCTCCTCTCCCGCTCCCCACTCTCCCTCCCTCCCTCCTCTCTCGCTCTCCCACTCTCCCTCCCTCCCTCTCTCCCGCCTCCTTCCCTCTCTCTCTCTCGCCCTCCCTCCTCTCTTACGCCGCGGACTGCACTACTCTCTCTCTATTTCTTTCTCTCGATTTATCTTTCTATGACGTGGCTGCCACATGGATCTCGTCGAAGCTACGGTGCTGATGTGGCATCACTTGGCTGCCAACTGGATCTGGAAGGAGTTAGAAATTGCGGCTGTGCTAGATTTGGATAAAAAACCGAGAGTTGGTGCTAGATTTGGAGAAAATAAGAGTTCGTGCTAGATTTGGATAAAATACAAGAGTTGGTGCTAGATTTGGATAATAAACCTTCTTTTATTTCCCGTATCTCTCACTCTCTCTCTCTTTCTCTCTCTTTCTCTCTCTCTCTCTCTCTCTCTCTCTCTCTCTCTCTCTCTCTCTCTATCTCTCTCTCTCTCTCTCTCTCTCTTTCGCACATGTGCGCGCTTATTGACAAACTCTCTCTCTTGTCTATCAATTTTCTCTCTCTCTCACGCTCGCTCTTTCGTTTTCTTCCGATCGTCCGTCCTCTCCCTAAATTTCTCCAGCTTTGCATTCTTCCTCTTTCTCACCATCTCGCAACCTCTCGCACTCCCCCTCTCTATCTTCCGAAGGCTTCCTCTCCCATTTTCCTCTAATATCAGTCTTCATACTTTCATTTCCGAATTTTGATCATTCTCCTGTTTGTCCATTCATTCTCATCTCGGTTTTCCGCTAGTTTTATGTCTCACAATAAGTTTTCCTTCTTCTCTCTCCTCACATCCTCACGTCCTCTCCCCCACCTGCCCTCCTTTCTTCCGTGCACTCATTTTCTCCCTCTCTCAAATTCATCTTCTTCCGCCTGACTCTTTTTCACGGTCAACCCTCTATTTCCCTCCGTCAACATTTCTCAACCGCATCCTCTTCTCTCTTTCTTATCTTTTCTCTCTCCATATATTCTTTCTTCCTCCCTCAATATCGCTCTATTCTCTATCCTCTTTTAGTCTCTCACTTCCCTCACACACCATCTTACATTTATCCTTCTCTATTTATCTATTTCATTAATCCTTCTCTATATGTATTTCCCATAAAAAGGTTTCATAACTAGCTCTTTATTTCCCCCATTTCTACCTCAAATCTCCCAAACTCTCAGCTCATTCTCTCTTCTACTTCCCCTCTTACTTCTCTCCTTTCTATGTAATTTTGATTTCCTTAATTATTCATTCTAATACTTTTCTGTATTCTAAATTTAGGATCTTTATATCTGTAGGTTCACTTAAATCATCCATCAAAATTCCTTCCTCCCACGGTCAACTCATAGAGTTGACCACCAATTCTTCATCTTTACCCTCGTCTCTACTCTTATTATTGATATTGTTGTGCCCTAGAATCCTTGTGGATTGACCTAGAAAGCTATACGCCTTTATCCTCTCAACCTAGACTTAGCTTTCTTGAATATAAATAGTAAGTTTGTCGGGCTTAAACACACGACGGCTTTGAGCCTATCAACACAAAAGATAGATATTGGGCGCTCTTTAAGGAAAGAGTTCAGAAAATTCATCTATATGAATTTCTAAATGGTATTATACCAACTATCATATTGGTTCATTCATGTTATGATTATATATGTGGTCCTTAGACCTAAGACACCAAAGATGTCTTGTAGATGAATGACCATTTTTTGACTATGAATTTGGAGTCCCTAGCAAGAGGATCTTGAAGAAATCATTGATTAGATTGTCCATACTCGATATTTGAGGAGATTGACTCAAGGAAAATGAAATATAATGAAATCCTTGGCTAAGGTAGTAGAAATATTAGAAAAAGTGTTCTAGATGCTTTCCTCTTAAGATCAATACTAAACTTGAGTATCCAATTAAGGTTTAAAAATTGACT
The DNA here is from genome assembly GCA_024174645.1 of Lemna minuta. NCBI lineage: Eukaryota > Viridiplantae > Streptophyta > Magnoliopsida > Alismatales > Araceae > Lemna > Lemna minuta. Next base: position 9,334,664 of record CM044107.1, read on the forward strand.
ATACCATAAGTCATTCATGAGTTTCATATGACCAAATGATTATATGTACAACAAGGTAATTGATGACAACAAGGTTCCATGAGGGAGCTCTTACATACTATATATTTCTTACAGTACATGATATAGCTTGGCAGCTAACATGCTAACAACTTGACTTGAATGTTGGGTTATATTGATAATTGATTAATTTATATATACTAAAAGAAATAGTGAATAAAGTTGACCAATGAGCATATTGGGTCTATGGAATTATTGACCAGTGAGATCTATAGACTTAGAGGATCGCACACATAGGGTCAAAAAGGTTGACTAATTAACGTGTGCCCATCTGGCATCGTGGACCCTACTCAAATGATTGATTGTCAATATGGCCCCTTATCATGACATAGGTCCCCATCAACCAATTGACTAGTCAAAATGGGCCTGAGATGGTCACATGTGCGTGCGATAAATTTTTGACCTATTTAGGCTACCATGTGATCACATAATGGTTGAGTCAAAAGTTGAGTTGGTTAGCTTGATTTGGGCTAGACACTTGATCTAGACCCCCACCAAACTCCCCAGCTAGGAGATAACATTGAACTTATACTTGTAATTACATGATTATTAATACAAATTAAGGCATAAAAAATTTCATTCTTATGCATGTTATCATATTTTGAGTGCATATCTATCATTCTATGCAATTTCAAGTTATAATCTCAAAATACACTATTTTTAGGGTTAATCATGCATAATTAAAGTGATATTTTAGAGTAGATTATTCCCATTTTGAATTTCAGAGTAAAATTGAGTTTTAAATCTAAAAGAATCAAATAAAAGATTTTTATATGCAGTTATTCCTTTTTCTAAGTTTTATCTTTCAAAAAGTATAAGGGTGTTTTTTAGATAAAAATTTATTCTGTTGTTATTCTTTCACTTTAAATTTTCATAATAATAATTATTTAACTTGTGATAAAAACAAATTGGATTAAAAAGGAGTTATATTTTGAAAGTTATGAAATTTTTATTTTGGACGTATTTTTCTATAACTTTTTTGAATTTTTTTTAATATATTTTGAATTTCTTTTAATTAAAAATATTTTTAAAAATAGGTTTTTAAGTGTGCACTGACATGACAGTTGACATGGCATGCATGCTTGCATGTCATCACGTGGCGGTGTGCACACGAGTCACGTGACACTAACGTGGTGCACGTGTGTGTGCAGAGTTAGTAGTTGAGCACCCTTATTAAGGGCATAAGCTAACTGCATAAACTACAAGACGTTATATAGTTTTCGGATCACTTTATTTTTAATGTGGGACTATTTACGCTTTGTTTTTATTGCAAGTGACGTGGCACGCTCAGAGGCGTCTAATCGATGCATAAGAAAATGATTTAATCTCGGCCCTTCACTTTCATTTAAGTGAAGGGGGTACATTGTAACATCTTACTAGGCGACGATTCATTTTATTAAATGGATCAATCCTAGCCATTTATCTGAGGATTTATAAAGGCCAAGATTGGAAGAGCTACTTTGAGATATGAAAAGTCAATTCACGATCAGACAAACAAGATTTCGTGATGCTCTCTCTTCATGCGATCATGTGGCACACTCTTGATGCTTTGATAAAGATCTAACAGTCGCGACTTAACCATAATGATTCACCTCTTCAGATTCTATCATGTTCATTGATCTCATCAAGGAGAAGATCCAATGGTCATGCCCAATTTCAAAATGTCATAAATTTTCTTTCTTTGATAGAGTAAACCATTCTTGGGTATTTCGATTAATCGAACCTTTTGGACATCTCAATCCTTGAGTCTCTTGCTTTCTTCCTCTCTTAGACTCATTTCCACATTTGGGGAGTGTTTGAAATCAAGATTTCATCGAGAGAATATTAGGAATTTGACATTTGAACTCCAAATTTTTGTTTTTTGAAATATAGGATGAAAAGCGTTGATCTGCCAATTAATTGGATCATTTTAAGCACAATTTTGAGTTATACTACACATTTTATTCCTAGTCTTTCGTCTTCAAATAATATATTTTGATTTCGATCAGTAGATTAGTCAAATTTTATGAAATTTTAGCATTTCTGATGGAGAATTATCTCATCACATGAACACAAGGGTTCCAAGTGAACCTAGATATGACTTAAGGAAGAGACATCATTCTCAACAGCAACAAAATGGCATACTCCTCCTTATTCACAAATTTAAGAAATTTTCCATTCATGACATGAATGAAGAAAGCCTCTCTAAAACATTGAAAGAGAGTGTAGATCAAAAGGGAATTACCTTCCCTCCTCCTCCATTTACATACTGATCCAAAGATTGACTTGGTCAAAAGAAATTAAACCCTCATCCGTAGATACTTAGATTTCTTTGAATGGACCAAGTCAACCACCTCTTACCTTGATATAGGTTCTTAATTATCCAAACCATATCCACTATATCATGGGTACCTTGTATAATTATTGATCTCAAGAAAGAAAATCAGTAGGAACATCCTTGTTATTCCATTTCCTTCTCTCTTTGAATACCACCTATAGTTAGAATTATAGGAGAGATCTACTTATTACTACTGCTGGAAGAAACTAACTTTGGTGGCAACTCAAGTCAAATTCTCATCAATGAAGAATGTCAAGCCCCGATTCATTCAATTGAGTATGAAGACAACTACATCAGATTAGTTCATAGTTTCTAAAGTTCACGAAGAGAAGTTATATGCAGATATTCAGTCTAAAGACAACAATTATTGAGGAAGACAATCACAAGAACAAGTCCTCACCATCTTCCATCTAAATAACACCTTCACGGTCAAAGGCAAAGATGACACGTGAGCTTATATCTGTACAAGAGCCTTCCTCTTAACTGCTCAAGACTCCCTAAATTATTTTAGAGCTGACAAGATCATACATCTTCTCTTATCCATGAGGCGAGGTTTAAGGACATATGAGGCCTTCCATGAAGGTGCTGACAATGGACCGACATGACAACACTTCATAAATGAAGAACATCACATGCCGATCTCTCCACAGCGAGAATGATAATGTGAATAAACGTGAAGCCCTCCCAGAATTACTGTTATGGGTTTCCATGGGAGCTAAGTCTCCTAACAGAAGACAGCAAGACCGCAATGACCTCCTGGCATTACTGTTATGGACAATGACCGCAAACCATCGGGAAGTCAAGCATGTTTCACGTCCGCTCCCCTGCTGTTGTAGAACAGAGAAGAGTCAAGGAGATCTCCTTGAAGATAGGCCATTATTTCCTCTAATTGAAGATGATATATTCACGGTCTTGAAGACAATGACGACATATAAGGCCTGAACGAATTTGTATGAAGCACGACAACTTAAAGAAGCTGAAGCAACGAAAACTGAAAGCATGCTTTCGGTGAAAAGGAAAGCAGCAAAAGAATCCTAATAAGCCTAAGAGAGTGCCTAGCGCGTTATTCGTTTTCTTGGAGGAGTTCAGGAAATAATTCACGAAACTATCATGCGGATAAGTCAGTTGCCTGTCGAAAAGGCGGATGGAGACCACAGCTCCGTCTGAGAAGAAGCTGACGACGTCAAGTAAGGTTCAAGAAAGATGACGAACTAGATAAATCCAAATCCAAAATCAACGACGAAAGCGAGGAAGGAAGCGCAGATGAAGAATATGATGAGTTTAAAGAAGGAGCGCCAATCTCTCCATCAACCTACGACAACCTATGCGCAGGATAAAAAGAATTTCAGGAACACTCTAAAACTACCAGGCTCCACGACGCCAAGCCGGGTCAACCAGTCAACCAACGCGGAAATAACTGTCGCGACGTGATGCTTCGCCATAACTTCCCTTCTTTTATTTCTATAAAACGGAAAATTGTAAGAGACAAAGAACAATTTTTGTTAATGAATGAAAACATTTTCTTTATGAAAGTATTTTGGTGTTCTTGTGAATCTTGTTTCTCTCCCCATTTCCTATCACTCCGAGTTCTACCGCTCTATCTATCCTCCCTCCCCTTCTATCGTTTTCACCACTTTCAATTCAGAGACATTCGAGGAGATCTTCTATCATTTGGCAAATCAGAGACATCGTCTTCACATCCTAATCAGGTAATCGTCCTCTCTCTATCTTTAAAGTGAATGATAGTTGTTATTTTAAATCTGTAAGTCCAACTGCAAATACTTATCCAAATTGAGTGATTTTTTATTCGATAGACTCTTCTTAGAGTTTTCTTTTCAAAACAAGTAAGTTATCTATTTTCTCACCTCAATTCATTGTTTGATTTGATCAAATTTTGAATACATCTCGAAAAATTTCCTAATTCTCCATATATTTGACCCTTATTTATCATTATACTAATCAATTTATAACTAAATCTTCAAATTGGTGAGTTTGGAAAATAAATTGACACGAGGACATGTATTTTCAATGACCGCACGAAATCATTGTGTCACTTTGTGAGGAGAGGTACCACCTAGTTTGGGCCCATAAAGGTTGCCTAGTTTTGCTACCTGGGTAAGGCCTGGACACATAGCCCTTTGATGACCATAAAGACTTGCCCATGAACCAATCCTCAACTCAAGGATCTCCCATTGTTCAATCGTGGATGAGCAAGGTTTCACCCAATCTAGTCATGCCCCAATGAGGGTTCTCCACCACTCTAACCTCTATCCCAACTAGGATCAAGTCCCCCTAGGCCCACCATGGTCAAGCCATGTCCTAGTCCCACACAACTAAGGTCAAGTCAATGCTTTGCACTTGATCTTGTTGGGAAAGAACTAGAGCCTCCCCACGTTGAGAAAAAAACTTCATCAATAAACTATTGGGTCAAGTCAAAACACTTGTCAAGAGACTATTGGGAGCAAAATGCCTCACATAGAGCTACCCAATCCCAATTTGAAGATATCTCCCACCGCTCTAAGCATTACACTAGAAGGCTAGAGTCATCATCATTCTATTCGACATATTACCAAGCAAGAAACTGTGATGATGACACTTACTCTTCTTATGATATGGCAATTATTTCACAACACACCTTATGTGATTCATGTGACACACACCAAGCAGAAAAAAATCATCAACAAAAGACAACATATGATCAAGTTCATAGAAGGTTCCAACATGATTGAGGCTACTGGGCTTCCTCAATCCCACTTGACGAAGTCGACTTTTTCTAATCTCATAGTGATGGGTGGGATACATGTCCTATCCCCACCAATGTAGATCACAACATCAACACCTTTGGACATTACCATTGCTAGACAAAATAATGGGACCCAATCATTGTCTACTATCCAAGTTTACTTTTCTAGTTTATTTCCAAATTTCCTTTAATTTCTTGTAAATTATGATTTCTCTTTCTCCCAAAGTTATTAATTGGACACCAATATAGTAGAATCAGTAGGCATACTTTGTGTTAAGAGTCTTTCTTCTTCTCAATAGAGTGTCATAGGGATCTACCACCACCACCACCACCACCACCACCACCACCACCACACATTAGATCCTATCTGCTTCTCCACTATGTATTGCATCAAGGCACTATTTCAGGTTGGCGAATTCAGCACCATTTATTCTTACATGCTATGAAATAAATAAGATCTTAAAATTTTAAACATGCCCATTAGGAAGGCTAATTTAACACTTAGAAACATGTCACGGCCTCTAAGAATTTCAATTAACTCAAAATATTGAAATTTGATGGCCAAAGGGCCTTAAACTGCCATTTTAGAATAGTTCTTGCTAATCATGAGACACAAGAATCTCAAGAATCTAAAACTCTTCCATCGCTCATGAATCTCAAGAACATAAGAAAGGTGTGAAAACAAACTTTCATATAGAAGTTACCCTTTAGAATTATTTAGTCAAAATTTGGGTATAGAATTAGAGAAAAACTAGTTTCTTATGCAGACATTTCATTTATGGGAAGTTCAGTTGATGATCTCATTGACTAATAGATAGTTATAAAGTAAAAGAGCTGCATGGAGCCTTAATTTTTACTGTTTAAAGGAAAATCCCTTCAATCCATCATTTATATGTTTTAATTGTTCTACTCTGGCTTTTTACACAAGAACCAAATCACTTCAGCCTAATTTAACCACTCGGAGTTCTTTCATGGCAAATCTCATGACCTTTTATGCTAACGGATAACAATTTATTGCGTTCATCGACTACAAACATCTCATGATGTAGCAAATTGAGGTCATTTTACATGGAACAAGTAAGAGAAAATGTTGGCGTACTTCAAGAAGGGGATTCCGCTACGATACATGTGCTAGATATCCATAGAGAAGACGCAAGATTTTGTCAGTCTAATCTCGGATCACTTGCAATCAAGCACCTAAACAAAGTTCATCTCATTGTTCGTCATCCATTGAAGATCATTCTATGGACCATTAGTCCAAAATGAATAATTGTTCACATGGTTAACTGTTGTCATTTTGAGCCGTAGAGTAGTTCTTCAGTTTAACCTTTGACCTAACAAAGTAAATAAGTTAAAGATCCATGTACATCACTTATCAACTGAAAGCAATTTTGGAAGAGAAGATTATAAATAATTGCCTCACCACCGTTTTTTATGACACGCGCCTCTTCCCAGAAACGTAAATTTTTTTTTCCTACGTTTTGCCGACTTCCTTCTCTACTGACTCACCTTTTTTGCTTGTTGACCAAAGAAAGCCTTATTATTGGATTATTTTCTAGATATGTAAGACAATAAATAGGGGGGTTGTCAATTATTGGAGGAAAAAAAATTGTGCTGAGAGTTTGATGTAGGATATTTTAGAAGGTGTATCTAAATCCTACAATATGGGAGGACCTATGAAGTGATATCACTATGAAATGAATTTATACTTCAGTGAGAATATATTGAAGAATAATTCAGAGTATGAGGAGAAGGGTTAGATGAAAAGATATTATGTATATTTATATATTACTAATGAGGAAGATTTACTCTTATGGAAAATAGTTAGTGAGGAGAGGGAAATGATAATGTTACTAAGAATATTAAGAGGTATATATATATATATATCAGAGAATAGATGTAGGAAAAAATAGATGAATAAAGGATAACGTAATGGACAGAATATTAAATATATATATTATGAGAAGATGATTGAGGGAGAGATTATTTAGAGTGGATAATGGTGAAGAGATTATAAAATATATTATAATATAGAGAATAGATGAAATAGGGATAGATGAGATAGCGGTGATGATAGAGAATCATAGAACAGATATGTAGAGAAGAAGGCGGAAGAGATAGAAGGAGCGGAAATATATATATTGGACTTATGATATCATATACGAACCATTAACACTAAATGGGAGAGGACGAATACCTGGAATTGGACGGGAAGTGACGCCGACGGATTTCTGAAACAATCCAAGATTTTCCTCGGTTTGCAGTGGACTTGAGGATGATGAAAGCGGAAAGAAAGGGAGGGAGAAAAGAGGGGAAGGTAGAATCTCGGAATGAAGAAGATGCGGGAGAGGAAAAATGGAGATACGGGGAGGCACGAAGAACACGAAGGGTAAGCATACCCAAAGGTAACCGAGTAACCAAAATTTTATCAATAAACAACTTGTGTTTTCGTCGTTTACAATTTCCTTTTATAGAGACGAAGGAACGGAAGTTATAACAAAGAGTCGCGATGTGATGGATGAACGGTTTTCCGAATTCAGAGGTTTTATCTTTTCTTTTGTCGAATCCGTGATGCCCATCGGATGGCCGCGTGGCCTGGGTGACGTTGATGACGGTGCATACATGCCGTAGAGCGCGTACCTGAAGTTTCGTTATCTTCCGCGCGTGCTCATGGTAGTTATGGCAGTCTTAGAAGTGGCGGCTCGTGGAGGTCAACGGTCGTGGGTGTGCAGTTATTTCTTTAGCATTTCGGGAGGAAGTTTGATGCTTCCGTTAATTTCGATGCTTCCCGCCATGAGCGGCAGTAGGAGCGTCTGCAGCTGTTCGGTTGATACTCCGCGCTTGAATCCGGTGACGGATTTCGAGTATCTTGCTCTCCAAGTTGGAATTAGAGAAGCTACTGCTTCATTATGGCCTCTAGCCTCTATGGAAAATTCATCTCTCACGACAGTCGCGCCACTAGGGCCATTTCACTCCATCGCTCGATTGGCAATGCTGGAGTAGTATCAAGGTTCAATAGGAGGTTGCATTGTATCCGTCCATCACCAACTGATGCGCTCTAGCAATCAGGTTTAGACTGTTCGTCTGGTTGAACTGCTCCGAGATATCTTGTCCGAAGGTGTATCCGGCACTGCGCGGCGAAATCCTCCAGCCACAAGTAATTAGTGTCCGGACACTTGCCACCAATCCGGAAGAACTTTTCTTCCATCAAAATGTCTTCTCGGGGATAAAAACAAACCCTAGAGGCCCGTTTCTTATCGATCTCCCTTTCTGAGACCAAACGGAGATTCTGCCGAAGTGGCACTCGTATTCCTCGGGTTTCCGCTCCTCCCGCCGGCCCGGAATTTGCCGAAATGGGGAGAAGAAGTGCTTCCTTGAAGGAATCGGGAATAGAGAGGTAAAAGACAGGCCTCGTGCGCTACCCCGAGGCAAAAGATACACATGGAGTAGTTTCCTCTTCACATTGCTACAAACCGATGAGATTGACTCCTTGGCATTTGTTCAATCTTTGACGTTGCTTTCCTGTTGCGGTCCTTCAGCAGAGAAGATAATGTTGGATTTACTTTCCGCTTCACATTCTCTCTTATTTGATATGTAGGATACGGTTTCATCCCACGCAGATTCATTGTCTTCGGCGACGTAGTAGGTCTCAGGTGTTCAATATTTCTGACAAGTTCTTGAATGCCTTAATGTCATGATGGTAAGAGGTCACATTCTAGCTTCTTCTGTCATGTCTTTTAGGATGATCTTGGAGCTTTTCATTAATTAAGAGAGTAGTCTTCTTATCTGATCTTCTTCTTAAGCTATCTTCATGCTAAGTTACTTTCATAAGGGCTTTGATATCTGAAGATATTGTATTTCATAAGAAATAGATCTCTTCTAGCATTTCTATCTATGGGTGGGTATTCAAGGAAAGAAGGGAGTGTAAACAAAAAGTGTTCCTATTGATGTTTCTTTCTTGAGATCATTATTTATAATTATATAAGGTACCTAAGATATTGTGGATATGGTTTGGAAAATAGGAACCTATATCAAAAGTAAAAGGGTGGTTGACTTGGTCCACTCAAGGAATTCTAGGTTTCTAAAGATAAGGATTAAATATTTGACCAAGTCAATCTTTAGATCAGTATAAAATATGGGAAGGAGGGAAGATAATTCCCTTAAGATCTACACTCTATTTAATTATTTAGAGAGGTTTTCTTCATCCATTTAATGAATGGATTATTTTTCAAACTCATGAATAAGGAGGAGGAGGAGGACGAGGATAGGTTCACTTAGAACCCTTGTGTTCATGTTTCAAAATAATTCTCCATCAGAGTTTCTTCTACCTTTTCCTCTCTTCCGTGTTTATGAGTTTCCTGGAAGCATTTTATTCTTGGTCCTGTGAGTTCTTCTCCCTTCTCCCTCCAAAAGCAACAAATACGTCGAGCTCAACAATTTATTCCTCGATCAAAAAAATTTGTGCGGCATTCATGCTGGCGCATCCACATGGCAACCTGTGCTTTTGGACTTTAAGGGTTCCGCTATCCATCCAAACTTAATTTTTGGAATTAATTGTGGAGAAGGGTCTTACCTTATCCCTGTGCTCAGGTGAAGAGAACCTCGGTCAATCCCTTTTTTTTCTATTTTCCAAAAGATCTCGCACTCCCTAAACACCGAAAATCCCAACCTTCTCCCTCTCCCGATCTCCATAATATTTTCTCTCTTTTAATTAGCATATGCTCTGATTTTATTGTCCTTGTAGATTGAGCAGAATGTAAACTTTTTTGCGCGTCAACCATTCTCAACTCTTTTTTAACGAAATCAATAATTACATATACTATTTATTTCTATATAGATCATTAAGAAAAGGTCCAATAATTTCGGGATGTTGACCTTATTTCTCTTCAGCTTATGGGCCTGATTCAGAGTCCTCAACAGATGATCATTTGGTTTTAGTCTAATCTCTCAATGATGGTAATCCAATGGATGATAACATTGCAAGTAAATATCAGTGGTTTCAATGATCGCCACGTGCGTTAAAGACAATGCAATGGAGAGTCTATGTGAATCATCCCAAAGATCATTGAAAATGATATCGTCTTTGCGAGAGTTAGCGCGAGAGAGGGACGAGTTTTAACAGCTAGGTCTTTAATAGCGCGACAGAGAGTTCCAGCTCGAGTGCGCTTTTCCTGCTCACACCGACCAGATGGCATTCATTTCGCGAAGACGCGTATGATCACAACGTATGCCGACGTGCACTGACGTGTGCGGACAGATACATTCAATTATTTCAGAGTGAGACAGTAACGGGCAACTCTTCATTATAAAATGATTTACATAGCTGCAGCGTGAAGAGGTGCTTTTGGCAGTTAGAGCCAGCAGACATGCCCCCTCCCCCTATCGGCTCAGCTGAAGAGTTAAGAGAAGCCGCCACACCCATCCCCCATCCCCCCGCGGCACATGCCGGCGAGTGCTCTTCCCAGAAATACTGAATTCATCCAAGTCAGAAAGTATAAGAGGGCAACAGGGAACTCCGTCTTGACTCGCGCTCCAAATTAAAGGAAAATACGTGGAGCCCAATAACTTATTTCTCTGTAGAAAAAAAATCCTCCTCGCATTTAAGCTGGCGGTCCACTTGGCAAGCTGAGCTTTTTGGAATCAATGGCTGAGAAAAATCGTAGCCTATCCGCGAAGTATGCCGGCGCGTCCACATCCCAGAAACACTGAATCCATTCAAGTCGGAAAGAATAAGTGGGCAACTGGCAACTCCGTCTGGACTCGAGCTCCAAACTAAAGGAAAACACGTGGAGCCCCATAATTTATTTTTCGGTTGAAAAAAATCCGCCTGGCATTTTAGCTGGAGGTCCACTTGGCAACGTGCGCTTTTTGGATTTAATGGCGCAGAAGGGTCGTACCTTTATCGACGAAGCTCAGGAGAGAAGAAGCCTTGTGAACCTCTCTTTCTGTCCTCTATAAGATCTCCCGCTCCCTAGACCCCAAAGTCCCAACCTTCACAAATCCCTCAATCTCCACAATCTTCCCTCTCTAATTTCTCTGTAAGTTTGCGGGTCGATGGCCATGAAACGCGGGAGCGAGGAAGCTAAACCGGCGAAGAGACAAAAAATTCAGACCTCGGATTCACCGTCAGACGAAAGATGCGGTCGGGATCTCATCAGCACGCTCCCGGATGACTGCCTCAGCCACATCTTCACTTTCCTCGGTTACCCTAGAGATCGCTGCTCCTGCGCCGCCGTCTCCAGAAGATGGCTTGTTCTTCAAGCTCTCCTCGTTCCCTTCTACGCCGGAGAACTCGGTGGCAGGAACGCGGCGGCCGCACCGCGACGCTTCCTCTGCCGCAAGGCCAACGACGCCCGTCTTGCCGCCATGGCCGTCGGGTCTACCCGCTCGGGATCTCCTTCAGCGATTCACATCCAGCCGTTCTCTCTTCATTCCTCTTTCTCGACGGGCATCTCCGACTTGGGTCTCTCCTTCGTGTCTGTCTCCTGCAAAAATCTCGAGTCTCTCACTATCTGGAACTGTGCCCGCGTAGGCGACCGAGGGCTTGCTTCCATAGCTCAATTCTGCCCCAAGCTGAAGAAGGTCGACATATCCAATGTGCCGAAGATCACTGATAGTGGCCTAATCAGCATAGCCAAAGCTTGCAGGAAGCTCTCAGAGGTGCGAGTAGAGACGTGTCCGCTGGTCGGAGACGGAGCACTGAGAGCTCTCGCGGAGTACTCCGCAGAGATCAAGACAATGGTCGTTAAAAACTGTCCTCTAGTCGGCACCTCGGCTTCCTTCTGCTTCCCCTCTTCTCTTTCTAACCTCTCGTTCACCGGAAGCTTCCTCTCGGACCCAGGTTTGGTTGAACTCAGCAACAACCTGACAAAACTCGAGAGTTTGGAGCTCGAGAAATGCCATCAGGTGACCTCGGAAGGATTAATGACGGCTCTCAGTAACTTATCTCCCTCTCTCAGAGCTCTCTCTCTCGTCAAGTGCAATGGTGTGGGGAGAACTATCAAAGAAGGAGAAAATTCGGCCCCCGGACACTGCCAGTATCTCCAATCCGTGACGATAAACGCGTGCCCTATGGTCTGCGACCAGTTTCTCTACTCGCTGGGGAAAAGACTGGTGGGCGTGAAGAGCATAAGTCTTGTAAACTTGACGGAAATTTCAGACTGCGGTTTCGTCTTTCTCCTGGTGGCCATGCGGCAACGGGATGCCCTAAGGAGCGTTGACCTGAGCGGCTGCAAGAGAATAACAGACTGGAGCGTCGCGGCGGCGGTCAGCGCCGCCACCGATTCGCTCCGTTGCCTTACGTTGGACGGCTGCGATGGGGTGACGGACAGGGGTCTTCGGCTAATCGGCCACTTCTGCAGGGGTCTCGTGGAGCTTCATCTCTCGGGGTGCGCGAAGATAGGAGACGGTGGTGTTGCCGAGCTTCTCTCTGGAGCGGCGGCGGCGCAGGGGCTGCCGTCGAAAGACAGCCGATTGCAAGTTTTGTCGTTAGAGGGATGCGGAAAGATCACGGACGAGAGTTTACGAAGATTAGAAGAGATGGCGATTCAAGGGGGACTTGCCGGTCTTAATCTCAAGCGTTGCGGCGGATTGACCGCGGCCGCCGTTTCCGCCGTCCGCGAGAATCTCTGGTGGTGTGACCTAATTGCTTAGAGGAAAACCTCAACGGATTTCTAATGCCCATTTGCAGTGTGAGCTTAGGTTTAATCTAGTAGACTCTCTTCGTTTCTTGTTATTGCCATAATTATGTAGCATTCCGCGAAAAAGTCATAGCCGGAAAAGATGGCCAGAAAATTTCTGAAGAAGTCAAAACTGTCATGATATTTGGCGTAGATTACAATCTGTGAATGTCTTCGAAAGTCGAAGATCGCACAGAAATATCTACTAGCTCCAAGGCAGTGGTTCATACCGTGTTCTTCTCTTGTTCACGATATTTTTTAGGGTTATTGGAGACAACAGAAATTCCCATGACAAAAATTCAAGCTCATCGTCGACACCGGAGCAAGTGACGATGCTAAGAGACATGTATTGGAGGATGCGGGAAAAGTTATAGAAGCATAACAAATCGTGCAACGTAATCCAGTCTACGCCATTGACATGATTTTGGAACCTAGGAGCCCCCAGCCGGACAGGGTCATGTTGACCTTTCGGAGGGGAAAAATTCCCGTTGGAGCATCTTCCGGTGGGTTAATGAAGCCTGCCTCCGCAGGAACATCTTTTACATCGACTTTATGAATAGAGAGAACTAACCCACGAAGAGGCCTCCATTACACTGCATTGGAAAAATTAAGCGAATACACCATTCAATCAAGCCCGATTTCCTATTCATTGACATAAGGGAAGAATATAGGGCGTTTTTTAGTTCCACCAGATGAATACATGAATGCCGCAACATGAGAGCTAAGGTATATCGAAGGTACTTTGGAATTAGGGCTGAAGTATGAAAAGGGTGAAAGTCTAAGTTGATGAGGTTCATTTGCAATGGTCATATAGCCACCTACATGGTGTTTGGAGAAGCAAAGAATTGTAGCTCTGACATCATGTGAGGACATTGCTTTGAATTCATGTGCATGCCAAGGAGGTTGGCAAATCAATCTACTCTAGAAACTGGCTAAAAACAAAATGCATCCATTCAAGGTCTTCCCGAAATAATCCGCGGTAGAACTTGCAAAGAACCCATAATTTTATAGTTTGTCATAGAATAATTATGTGGTGCAGTATCATTACATTCATTCTTGTGTGGAAGAGAAAACTTTTAAACTTGAGGATATGGCGTTGAAAGATCAACTCTCCAATTGTCCACCTAGTCATTGGGAAGGATAAAATATTAAGGAACTAAATGATCAAATCAGCTGAAGAGTTAAGAGAAGCCGCCACACCCATCCCCCATCCCCCATCCCCCGCGGCGACAATCTGTCTCTCACACTGCTCAATTCTTATTTCCAAGATAGACTGAATTACTTCGATTCTCAAAAAAAGAACAAAAAGAAGATTTGACGGGTAAGCGGCCGCTTTTATCTAGTCGATCAGGATCAGCTGATCCACGACTGCCGATCCGATCCAAATCCAGATGGATATGATAGAGGAAATATGCTTAGTCGAGTGAGATTATCGGTCCACAGGATATAAAGGACCCCCCAAGCTATTTTGGTTTTCTTTTTGAAATTTATCCTACTTGTAGTTTCTCTCTCTTATAATGAGAGATAACGCACCATGTTGGTAGTGGGCCATGATAACTCTAAATAATAGTTGCCTTCGTACATCAAATGTCATAATTAGGTGGTATAATTAGTGACATAGATTTAGTAGCTCTCTTCTTATGACTAAATATGGGTTATGCAAGACTTTTGCACTCAAGTCTTTTAAGGCATCATTTTCAATCATTGCTTACATTTTAAGATTTACTCCATTTAATTTCTTTGAAGTCAAATGGCGAAATTCTCATATCTTATTGATCTTATGTGGATGCTAGAATGTCATTATAATATAATGAGAGCATGATGCCAATTATGATAAGGGAAGGAAAGAAATGAGCTCTCAACCTTTTAGGAGCTTTCTCAACTGTCTTTTATAAATTAAATGTGGCCAAAGGGGTGATGAACGGTTAATGGTTTCCAAATTTAGTTGGTAAATGATTATAAAGATCGTCCTACTTCTTTGGGAGAAACAACTTCACTAAGGTAAGTCACATGTAGTCATTTTCCCCTATTTTGGCGAGGTTGACCAACCTATATTAAAAACCTGTGAAATAAGATTAACTCCTATTTAAAAGGAACTAGAGGTCACCCTCTTAAGATGCGCATCCCCACTTACTGAAGAAGTGGTTAGGTGCCACCTTCTTTAGAGGTGGGCCAAAAACCTTAAGAATGGAGTTAATACCTCCTTTTAAGGAGGCAAGATTGTGGGGCTCATTAGGATGTGAGCCAACATCCTAAAATTGTGGGGCCCAACCAATTCAAGGGGCTGTGCACTTGAACTTTGGGGTGACAAAACCTATTTGAGACATCCATCTAGATTGCCTCCATTGTTGATTGAAGGGTGGAGGATCTCCACCGTTGGATGCCTTGATCCTCAAAGAACCCTACCTTATAAAAACATAGATTGTCTCTCTCCTAACTTGTTTTTGGTCTCTATCTTAGCATAGGCTACTAAAAGGACGAGGAAAGGATCAAGGCCCAAGCTTGGCATTGTTTAAAGTTCAAAATTTTTTTGAAGAGGAGATCAAGAGGAGAATTGAGATCAGAATGGATCAAGCATCCAAGATTATGCTACAGGTCGAGATCTTAACTATTAGAAGATTAATATGTTTTAAATGGGTAGTTGCAATCATTTACTCTGCTCAAACTCTCTTTGCCCCTTCTTTTTTTTTTATGCACGTCATGAGTTATGGGATTCCTACAAAGATCTAATAATACTGGCAACAAGCTCTCTCAACTCTCTCCTTTCCTCAAATGAAGGAAATATGGTTCAATCTAGGGCATCGCGTAGTGATTAAGGACAAACTTGACACCTCAAAACCAAGGACAAAAGTGCTTTATAAAAAAAAACGTTGGTGATCAACCCTTTCCTTGAATATATAGTTCAATTTTTTATCACTTTTCAAATGTTGGGTATCCTAAAAATTTCCTTATGAGATCTAGAGCAAAAAAACCTCCCAATTAAATCAAATAAACTCTAGGTGTGTAAATGTTGATGGAAGAATTGTCCTTTTGTTTTTCAAATAAGTCATTTGAGTCATTTTTTACAAAAGCCTTCATTCTAGTTTGGAGTGAATGGAGAAATCATTCACATCCATTGAGAACAAATGGATGTCTCTCTCTCTCTCTCCCTCACTCCCTCTCTCTCTCGAGGGGCGGAAGAAGAACAAATTTTCTTCTCCTCCTGCTTTGTTACCTTCCATCATTTAATTCTTTCTCTACTCCTCCTCTCTCTCTCTCTTCCTCCCTCCTCCCTCCCTCCCTCCCTCTTTCTCTTTCAAACTAGAAGAAGAAAAAAAAATTCTCCCCCCGTTGCATTACTTTTCGCCATTAAATTCTTTGTCTCTCCCCGTCCCCTCTCTCTCTCTCTCTTGCAAGGTGATAAGATGTATATTTAACTTCAATTATTATCATATTTAACTAATATTCATGCTTATTTTATATAATAATAATGCATGTTCTCATAGTTTTATGAACTTTCTCCATTGGTATGCCATTTTACTAAAGTCCATATTTTTACATTATTTAGGGTTAATTATGTGTTTATTGATGTTTGCCCTTTTTCAAAGTAAAAAAGTGGAAATTAACTATTTTCCTTAATTTTATTTTGACTTTAGTGGATGATTAAAAGAAAAAATTAGAGGAAGAGAATGATGAGATGAATCACTTTAAATAATCAAATGTATTGATTTAAGATTATTTTGAATTCACGTTGCTTTCTTGCTTGAATTTATATTTTAGGTGGCATGATATTAAAAATGAAGAAATTTTTGATCCAATGGAGAAAATTTGAGTCAAAAAGGAGTTATATAAATGAAGATATGAATTTCTGAATTTTATAGATTTTTTTGGATTTGATTTTGATTCTTCAAGTATTTTTCGGATTTATTTTCTTATAAAAAATTACAAAAAGGGTTTATTTATTCGTGGGGCTCGCGAAGCTGATGTTGCGCGACGTGCACACGTGGCGCCACCTTGCAAGGCCACGTGGACACATACGTGGACGCGTGGACACAGTTGGGCTGGCGTTTGATAGGCCCACGAGTACAGTGGGCCCAAGTAAGATAGGGGGGGCGTACTTGGCCCATGCGGGCGACGCAAAGGGCTTAAGCCTGTCTACCTTTTATACCCAACAAATCTCATTAATTTCCTCCGTGTGGGACTAACCTTTCTCCCAGGTTTCGCAGGACACGTGGCAGAGTGTGGCACGTCGGATCGGTTCGCGCTAATCAATCCGTGTTAATCTGGTGGATCTCGGTCCACCAGATCAACATCAAAGCACGTGACTAATGCATAACCGTCGATCACTCAAGTGACATCCATGGATGAACACGTCCATGGATGAATCACACATTCGACGAATCATGGACGAACACGTGGCTTCATGTGGATTCTCTTATGAGGATCAGATGGCGCATCTTAAGGAGGAGGTGGGCCCGCGTCGTGCGAAATTGCCCACCAATTGCGCGCAATGTCAATGCATTGCAACCGTCCAATCACTCTTTAGCGGAATCGAAGGCCCCTGATTTTTGCATTCATTTATTTGTAAATTGATGTTCTCCCTTCTTGTAAACTCAACTGTTGATTGAAATGTGAAGAAACTAAGCGTTTTGGAAGCAAAATCTTGAACGTCAAACGCACATCGAAGAAGAAACCGGAGAAATACTCTTCAATCCACGTGATTTGAAGCCCAATCTTCACGTCAATCAGCTTAGTAATATGATTCCTTTGTAATCCTTACAATGTATGTTGTTTCGATTAGATTTAGATATGTAATTAGAGTTTAGAAATTGGAATTTTCATCTTTTCGCCCAAATTTGATCGCAGAATTTTGCTGATTTTTGACAAAGACTTCTTCCCTGCTCTTGAGTCTAAATCATTTGAATTTGGTTTCATTGGATTACTTGTTTCATCAAAGTCCTGTGGATATCTGATTCATAAAATTTCATCAACATTTGACCCTTCAATTTGACGTTTGACCAATGATTGTTCATCTTCAATCTGAATTTGGGCATTACTTTGCGGGGGCAATTACTTTTAAAATACAAGGTGAAATTCGACAACTTTGGTCTCTCTGGAATCCTCTAATCATAAGATTTATATTCATTTGTGAATTTCAAGATTTGAATATCATTTGGTTAGTCAATTTCATGATTTTGACCGAGGTCTTCATTTTGGGATTTTTTATTATTATTTATTTTCAATAAATCATAGTAAATCCAATTCTTCTCTAAAAATCACATAATTTATATAAATTTTTTATTTTCTCTCTAGTTTCTGAATATATAATTTTCGTAATATTTTACCACCTTTTTCTTCTATGATTTTATAGAAAGTCAATGTTTGGTCAAAGTCAATCCTTTGACCTTGACTTTTGACTTTTCTTCTTCAAATATTTTTTTTAAAATTCTTAAAATATCTTCTCTCATATATTCATATCATTTCTATTAATAAAATATCACTTTCATTTCTTAAAAACCCTAATTAGACATAAGTTTGACCACGTCAACTTTTATGTAAAAGTCAACCGTGTTCTTTGTGGTTCAACCCGATCTTTTCACTGTGCTTGATTTCATATTTTAAATCATTGAGAGTTTAGAATTATAAAATATTTTTTACCGACGATCGTGTGTTTCAACGACTGCATAAATGGATTTGTCAGAAGGCGAAAGAAGAACAACTTTTTTCTCCCGCCAATGTGTTCCCTTCTGCTATTAAATTCTATGTCCCTTTCCTTCCCCCCTCTCTCTCTTCCACCTTCCCTCCCTCCCTCCCTATCTCCCTCTCGCTCTCTAGCCTCCATCTCTTGTTTCTCTTTTACTCATGCGGGGAAGAAATTCTATCGCACGAGAGAATTTCTTCTACTACTCCTTTTTCTATTTCTTTTCTTTTTCTTTGTGCTATCTCTCTCTCTCTCATTTCTCTCCTCTTTCTCCATTCTTCTCTCTCTTTTTTGTCATCTCTCGTGAAACCTCTTCTTCATGCCTCTCATGAAATTTTTCATGCGTGAAACCTCCTCTCCATTCTTTTCTCTATCCTCCACCATGCCGATCTCTCTTCTCTACCCTTCTTCTCCTCTCTCTTTCCCCATCTCCCTCCATGAGAGAGAAATCTTTCAATGACACCAAAAGCAAAAACAAAACCAAACTGAAGCCTTTGGTTTGACCAATTTTTTACCACTGCCAGTGTCAATTTGGTTCGATTGTTTGGTGTCTAGTTCAGTTTGGGAGATTCCTAGCCCTAACCCTACCACCACTAAGAACCTTGCCATAGTGCAAATAATGGGCACCATCAAGCAGTCTTATCCTTTTGTCATCATGGAGACTTATCGTCGAGCCATTGAGAGGCTCCTCATATACAACAATTCTTATGTCAAATTTCACCACATGAGACTGAATGTTTTTCTGTTGTGCAAAAACATATTATGAGATATGAAATATATCACAACTCCTTCATTAAACAATACCATCATCGGTTATCATACACATATAATCCTTCATCCATACGAGATTCATGAATGACTCAAGATACGGTTAATTGTCAAACCCTAATCTATCACTCAATTTAGTACTAATGCTAGTAAAAAATTATCGAGAACAACTTTTCTACTATTTCTACTACCTTGGCCAAGAATTTAACTACACTCCATTCCATGAATCAATCTCCTCTTATACCTTGACCACTCAATCCCCTTCGAGGACTTGACATCATATCCAATTTATGATGTTTTAAGGATCCCGTGGCAAGGGATTTATAAGTCATAGTCAAAACATGCTCATCTATCTGCTAGATATCTTTGGTTTCTCAAGTCAAAGGATCACATATATAACCATGACATTAATCACTTAATTGATAGTTTGGTATTATACCATTCAACGATTCATACGGATCAATATAGTGAACTCTTTCTCCAAAGAGCACCTACTATCATTGGTATCTCTACACATATGGCCACATGATCATCTATACTCAACATATGAGTTGGATTAGATAGTGTTATTTTTTTTTAAATAATTTGATGTCCTTCTTGAATATCCCATGAATAGGAATATCTAAAACATATATTTAAAGGCCAATAATCATTGTATTATGATCTCATCATATTTCACTTGATAATTCCATATGTTCATGGACTTCATTGGAAACATCACACAAGAATGACAATGAAAATTATTCTTTACTATGAATAATTACAAAATATGAAATTATAATTGGCATGTATGCCACATAATTTCCATCATATTCATGGTGAAGATTGATGATGCATTAAAAAAGGTTCATTAAATGTTTCCAATGTCAAAAAGGAAAAAAGTAAATATATAAGAAATAATTTTAAAAAATTCGTCTTCATAAAGTTTTGGTTAAGTTGGTTATTTATGTAAGCTCCTTCTGTTACACAATATAAATACTTCTCCCTATTGCACAATACTTTTTAAGGTTTTTTTTATTCATATTTTATAGCGTGGTGGGTGGTGATTTGAATTTGAGAGTGAGATCAATAACTTTCTTATGGATATTATGTGGCGTATAAGCCAAATCACACTTCTATATATCTCGTTCATATACATTGATATGAAACTTATTCATTAATATTCTCTTGTGATGTTTATAATAACATCTATGAAGATATCTAATAACTGAATGAATTATATTGAGATCTTAATACAAAAATCAATAGTTGTTAAACATACATTTTAAACATTCCTATTGGAAAGATATTCAAGAAGGGTATCGAAATATCACTGCCCCATCCCACTCATATGACAAGTCAAGCTTATGGTTTGGTTACCAATGTTGAGACACCATACATAGACAGTACACGTTCTTTAAGGAAAGAGTTTATTCAATTGAATCATATGAATCTCTAAATGTTATTATACAAAATATCAATTACGTTAATCTATATTATGATTATGTATGTAGTTCTTAAACTTATGACACAAAAGATATCATGTAGATGAATGACCACTTTTTTACTTCGACCTTTGAATCCCTAGCTAGGGTTCTCGAAAACATTGTTGATTAGAATATCCACTCAAGGAAAATAAAATATAATGAAATCCTTAGCCAAGATAATAGAAATATCAGAAAAAGTGTTCTTCAAGATTTCTTTTATAGATCAACACTAACTTGAGTGTCCGATTAGGGTTTAAAAATTGACTCTACCATAAGTCATTCATTAGTCTCATATGACCAAAGGATTATATATATAGGGTAACTGATAACAACAAGGTTTCATAAGGGAGCTCTTACGTACTCTATATCTCTTAAAGTACAAGGCATAGCTTGGTAGCTAACAAGCTAACAACGTGACTTGACTGTTGGGTTATATCGATCATTGATTTATTAATACATATTACGATAAATAGTTAATAAATTTGAATAAAGGGTATATTGGTTCTATGGAATTATTGACTAACGAGATCTATAAACCTAAAGGATTGTGAGTGTATATGGCCCGTAATGGCAATTTTGTAATTCTAGATTTGTTACTCGCTCTCCTCTCCCCTATATGTCTCTCTTCTCTTCTCTTCTTTTCCTTAATCAGTATTATTATTTCTTTCCTTTTTCCACAAGGAAGGTTGACCAATTGGATAATGACATACAATTTATACATGTAATTATGTAATTATTAATGTAAATTAAGGCATGAAACATTCTATTCTTAAGGCTCTAGTTAATGTCAGTCTAATCAAGGAAAACTTACAATCAAGCACCTAAACAAAGTTCATCTCATTCTTTGTGATCCATTTAAGATCATTCTATGCACCATCAGTCCAAATGAATAATTGTTAATACGATCAACTGTTGACATTTTGAGCCGTAGAGTAGTTCTTCAGTTTGACCTTTGACCTAAGAAAGGATATATGAACCTCAACTATCGACTGAGAGCGGTTATGGAAGAGAAAATTATAAATAATTTCCGCACCACCGTTTTGCCGGTCACAACGTCCACACGCCATTTGTTTTGTGATGGCGAGTAAGATACGACGTTTGCTGACATGTGCGGATGTACGACAGAGCCCTCTTTCCAGAAACTTTGAATTTTTTCCTCAGTTAAAAAAAGAAAAAAATCTGATGCAGGTGCTACATGGATACAGCCAAATCACCACTAGAAGAAAAAAATAAAGAAAAAGATTTTTTTACGTTTTGCCGACTTCCTTCTCTACCGACTTACCTTATTTGCTTGTTGACTAAGAAAGCCTTATTATTGGATTATTTTCTGGATCTGTAAGACAATAAATACAGGGGGTTGTCATGGAGTAAAAATACTTTTCGTGTTGAGAGTTTCTTCTCCGTTTTCCTCTCTCCCGTGTCTTCATCATTTGTCTGTACGAGTTTCTTGAAGCACTTTATTCTTGTTCCTGTGAGTTCTTCTCCTCCCCTCCTCCAAAAGCAACAAATACGTGGAGCTCAACGATTTATTCATTGATCAAAAAAATTCGTGCGGCATTTACTGGCGCATCCACTTGGCAACCTGTGCTTGTGGACTTTAAGGGTTCCGCTATCGATGCAAACTTAATTTTTGAAATTAATGGTGGAGAAGGGTCGTACCGTATCCCCCGTGCTCAGTCTCTTCATCTATTTTCCAAAAGATCTCCCACTCCCTATACACTGAAAGTCCCAGCCTTCTCCCTCTCCCGATCTCCACAATATCCTCTCTTTAAATCAGCAGATCTTCTGATTTTAATTTCCTCATTATAGATTCAGCAGAATGTAGATTTTTTTGCCGGTCAAGTATTCTTAACAAAATCAATAATTACAAATAATAGTTATTTCTTTATAGACCAATAAAAAAAGGTTCGATAATTTCGGGATGCCGACCTCATTTCTCCTCTTCAACTGATGGGCCTCATTGCGGGATCGAGTTTTAACAGCTAGGTCTTTAATAGCGCGACAGAGAGTTCCAGCTCGAGCGCGCTTTTCCTGCTCACACGAACCAGATAGCATTCATTTCGCGATGACGCGTATGATCACAACGTATGCCGACGTGCACTGACGTGAGCGGTAGGCTGGCACTCCCACTTGACAAGAGGTGCTCTTGGCACTTAAAGCCAGCAGACATGCCCCCTATCGGCTCAGCTGAAGAGTTAAGAGAAGCCGCCACACCCATCCCCCATCCCCCCTCCCCCCGGCGACAATATCTCTCTTGCACTTCTCAGTTCTTATTTCCAATATAGACTGAATTAATTCGATTCTCAAAAAAAGAACAAAAAAATGATTTGACGGGTAAGCGGCCGCTTTTATATAGTCGATCTTGATCAGCTGATCCACGATTCCTGATCCGATCGAAATCCAGATGCATATGAGATTGGATATATGCGTAGTCGAGTGAGATTATCGGTCCACGGGATATAAAGGACGCAGCCAGTCCCTGAGACTTCTCTAAATTCAGTACTCGACAGAAGAGATCTGACTGTTAATCCATGAGAGTATCAACTGTTAATCTGAGAAAGAACTTTTCTCGACCTACCTGCCACGCTGCCACCTATTGACTGTGGCAGACAGACAGCGAGAGAGAGAGAGAGAGAGCATCTGACTCCTTGAGTGAACTTTTCCTGCTCACTAAGTGATGCGGTCCTGGGAGGGGGATAAGGCCGAGGAGTGACTGAACGAGAACAGATGGAGAGTAGAGAAGGAAGAGAGAGTGGAAGTAGCTCTAAGACTGAATGAGGTTTCCGTCGTGCCTTTGCGGCTAGACCTGTCGCTCGAGACGAAGATCCCAGACAATTCTAAAATGAACTGAACTCGTAAAACTTTCTACGGAAGCCCAAGTTGCCTCCCCTCAAAGAGGCGGATCCCTATTTAACGTTTTCAAGAGGATGCTAATAGTAGTGATATTCTCGACGGACGGGTCGACGGTTTCGCCAGGCGCTCGAGGTCGCCTGCTCGTTCTTCAACCGCCTCGTTTCCTCGGTCCGTCTGGGTAGTCGTCTCGCAGTCTGTTAGCGGTTCCAGGTCGTTGTCCACGACGTTCCCTCGAGGTGTGTGGTCCCCATCATTCTCCTCCGACGCAAAAGCACTCGACTCCGTCGAGTTAGGGGGTAATCCTGGTTCGGTCGAGACGTCAAGGGGACCGTGGTAGGCGACTAGATCGCAGATGTTGAATGTTGAAGAGATCCCCCACTCCGGAGGTATCGCCACGACATATGCGTTGGGGTTGATCACGCGGCGAATTTCGAAGGGGCCCGCCGCGCGTGGGTGGAGCTTGTGGGCTTTCTCCATCGCGTAGCGCTCCGGGCGTAGGCATACCATTACCAGGTCTCCGACTTGGTATTCTCGATATCGACGTCGTGCATCAATTGTACTCTTAATCTGGGAATTGTAGGCGGTAATCCGATCCTTCGCTTGTTGGTGTATCTCTGTGAGGTCCGTGGCGTAGCTTATGGCTTCCTTGGAGGCGGCTTTCGGCCAAGGGAGGGACACGAGGTCGACGGGTAGATTCGGATTACGCCCGGTATTAACTTGGAAAGGAGAATACCCGGTGGCGCGGTGGCAAGAGGCGTTGTATGCGAATTCCGCGCGCGGCAAGAGTTCGTCCCAAGAGGTTGCATTTTCTTGGACGACAGCGCAGAAGGTTGCCCAACGATCGGTTTGTGACCTCTGTCTGACCATCAGTTTGTGGGTAGAAGGCGGTGGAGAACCGGAGCGTCGTCCCCATTAGATGCCAGAGCGTTTTCCAGAAGAAGCTAGTGAACCGGACGTCCCGATCTGAGACGATACTGCGTGGGACGCCATGGAGGCGAACGACTTCGTTGAAGAATAGGCGGGCAGTGTGGGCAGCATCTGCGGTTTTTGAACAAGCGATGAAGTGTGCCATCTTGTTGAACCGGTCGACTATGACAAGGATGGAATCCAGCTGCCGCCGTGTCCTGGGCAGTCCCAAGACGAAGTCGAGACTTACTTCTTGCCAGGGTGAATCAGGTACGGGAAGGGGTAGGTATTGCCCTGCGGTTTGCTTGGTTAGCTTGCCGATCGTGCATATGGAGCATCTTCCGATCATCCGGCAAATATCGCGGCGTAAGCGCGGCTAGTAGTATCGTAACTCGAGGGCCTGGATGGTTTTATTGATACCAAAATGCCCCGCGAGTCCCCCGCCATGGAGCTCCAAAATGAGGAATTCGCGGGTGGATCCAGAAGGCACGCAGAGACGATCTTGATAGAAGAGGAACCCAGCGTCGATTTCGATACTCCGGTATTCGGCGGTGGCGTGGGTGAGTTTATTCCAATACTCGCGAAAATCTGGACAGTCCTGGTATATTAAGGGCAGGCGATCGAACCCGACGATATCTACGTGTGATAGCATGAGCACATGCGAGCGACGACTGAGTGCGTCCACTACTTTGTTTTCTCGGCCTAGGCGATGTCGTAGAGAGAAGGTATAATCTTGCAGGGTCTCCACCCAACTACCGTGGTGGGCGCTTAACTTTTTCTGCGAATGGAGGAAACGGAGAGCTTCGTGATCGCTATAGAGCGTGAACTCTCGACGAAGCAGGTAGTGGCGCCAAAATTTGAGAGCCTGGATGACCGCGTAAAGTTCTCGATCATAATTGGAGTACCTCGTCTTGGGTTCGTTGAGTTTTTCGCTGAAGAAAGATATCGGGTGCAATTCCTGAGATAGAACTGCCCCTATGCCCGATCCGGATGCGTCAGTCGCGACGACGAATAGCTTGTCGAAATCGGGTTGACGAAGTGCCGGCGCCGAAATAAGGGCGAGCTTAATTTGTTGAAAGGCGCGGTCTGTGGGCGCACTCCATTCGAAGGGCGTTGCTTTGAGGAGCTCGGTAAGAGGAGCGGCGATCGAGCTAAAATTGTGGACGAATCGGCGATAGAACTGCGCGAGGCCATGGAAGCTCCGCACGTCGGATGAAGACGTTGGAGTTGGCCATTCCCGGATAGCTGAGGTCTTGTCAGGATCGACGGATATGCCCGTGGCGGAGATAACGAATCCGAGGAAGGTAATAGACGGCCGTAGAAAGGCACACTTGTTCAGGTTGGCGAAGAGCTTCTCGGCTTGAAGCTTGGCACAGACTTTTTGTAGGTGTATCTCGCGCTCGACGGCGGACCGACTGTAAACCAAGATATCATCGAAATAAACGACCACGAATTTACCTGAGAAGGGCCGCAACACCTCATTCATTAGGCGCATGAATGTGCTCGGTGCATTGGACAAACCGAAGGGCATAACGAGCCACTCATATAGCCCTTCCCCAGTTTTGAATGCCGTCTTCCATTCATCCCCCGCGCGAATTCCTACCTGATGATATCCGTTGCATAGATCGAGCTTGGAGAATATCTCCGCGCCAGAGAGTTGGTCGAGCAGGTCATCTATGCGTGGAATCGGAAAACGGTAACGTACCGTAATCCGATTGATAGCTCGACAGTCCACGCATAAACGCCAAGTGTCGTCCTTCTTGGGGGCGAGGAGGGCCAGGACGGCGCACGGGTTGTGGCTCTCCCGAATGAGGCCGCGGCGGAGTAATTCTTCCACTTGTCGTTGGAGCTCAGCGCCTTGTGCGGGGTTTAACCGATAATGAGGTAGATTTGGTAGGGACGCACCTGGAATGAGGTCTATGAAGTGTTGAACGGTGCGGTCGGGAGGCAGCGAGGTAGGTAGCTCTGGCGGGAAGATCTCGGCGAATTCTTTAAGAAAAGCGAGATAGCTTTCCAGGGGGGGGGGGGGCGGCTTCTTGGTCCTTACCTGGACCGCCCATAGGGGAGTATCGCCTTCTAGTCCCTTGACAAATTGACGCGCCGTAACCAGGCCCAGGATGGGTGGCGTCGAGCACTGGATCGCTGTACCGATTGCCGGGGGGTCGTTGTTCCGGCTAGCCGGGATGTAGGGCTGCCAAATTTGTTTGCTGCCTCCGAAATAAAATACGCAACGGTTGGTCTTCCCGTATTGCGCCACATCGAAGTCATATAACCAAGGTCGACCAAGCAAAATGCTGCCGATGCCCATGGGCAATACGTCGCACCAGAAGTCCGCTCTGTATCCGGCTATTCGTAACGGAACGAGACACCGATGCGCCACTGAAATAGTTACCTCGTTGATCCACATAGCTTTATAAGGGGCTGGGTGAATTTCGGGCTGTAGTTTGAGCGAAGCGACGGATGCGGCCGCCACCGCATTGATCACACTTCCGCTGTCAACCAATATCTTGACGATGGAGTCGGCGATTTTTGTGAATGTTGAGAAGATGGAGGTGCAGAGGGGGTCTTCGCTACCCGACGCTGAGGATGTGGCCGTGAGGGGACCTCCGGTGGGCGTCTCCTGTGGGATGGCGAGGGCGACGGTGCGTTCCAAGGGCGTCAACGAATGGGTTTCCTTGATGATGTACCCCAAGTATCCGGGGGTTCCCTCGAATCCTGCCGTGAGGTCGGGGTCAGCTTCGTAGACCTCTGTGACACGTTCAGTAATGTCGTTGGGTGGTTCGTGCTCGTCATCGTGTATCTCGACGAGGAGGGCGCGCGCTGGGCGGGCGGTTTGCCGTTGCGACGGACACTGTGCTGCGAAATGCCCCCACCCCTGGCATTTATAACATGCAACGCGCGTCGCTGTGGTTGACGGCTGGGCGAGGGGCAGCCTTGGTCGTACTCCTACCAGGTGCCTCCCTTCCGTCGGTCGCTCGGGAGTGGAGGTTACCATGGGCCTGCTGACCTGTGGAGTCGCGACATATCCGGGGCGGCTTCCATATCCTCCAGGCGTCGGGGTGGGTATCGGTGGGACGGGAGGAGGAAGCAGTAGCCGCAGGGGAGGGAGGGGCAGAGGGGGAATGGCCGTGGTCGGGGGAATATGAGTGGTGCATGCAGGGGTTGGAGGTAATGGTCGTACCGTATCGGCGGCCGAGTACCAAGGAGAGGCGGTCCGCTAGGCGTGCGAAGAATAGAGTTCCATGTTAGAGGTGTAGCGATAGGCCTTCTCTAGGGTTGACAATTCCTACAGAATCAATTCTCGCTGATATTCCGGCCGGAGCCCGGCTCGAAAACGGGCGAGGGTCGCCATGGGCTCCTCGTCAATATTGCATCGGATCATAAGATCATCGAAGCGTGCGATATAGTCCCCGACTGTTCCGTCGCCCTGCCGTAGATGCTGCCATTCATCAATGATCATTGGCCGGTAACAGGCCAGTACGAATTTGCCTCGCAGTCGGCCTTTCATTTCTTCCCATGTGGTGATAGGGGGTTCGTGTCGTCATTCGGCGGTGGCCAGCAGATTTTGCCAGTAAATCCGAGCTTGACCGGCTAACTTCATCTGCGCAAATTGGACTCGTCGATTTTCAAGTAGTTGAAACCATTCGAAGTACTCTTGTAATCCCACTTCCCAGTCCATGTACTTCTTTGGATCTAGGGATCCATCGAACACCGTCACCTCTGGCTTGGCGCCCCGTTTCGCGACGTCCCAGTGAGGTTCTTCTTCTCGGATGTCGACGACGCGATGTAGGGAGGTATCGGCAGGTGGTGTCGTCGTGTGGTTGGGACCTTCGATGGGCCTTACGGTTTTGAGATCTAGGAGTTGAGTCATGAGAAACTCGATCTGACCTTTCGTCTCATCTTGAGTTCGTCGGAACTCTTCAATGTTGCGGACCAGGGACTTCGCCCAATCAAGCATTTCTTCTGGAGCTCCGGAGGTGTTGGCTCCCGTCCGAAATTCAGTTCCCGATCGCGTGGCCATGCTCTGATACCAAAATGATGCGGTCCTGGGAGGGGGGGGGGGATAAGGCCGAGGAGTGACTGAACGAGAACAGATGGAGAGTAGAGAAGGAAGAGAGAGTGGAAGTAGCTCTAAGACTGAATGAGGTTTTCGTCGTGCCTTCGCGGCTAGACCTGTCGCTCGAGATGAAGATCCCAGAAAATTCTAAAATGAACTGAACTCGTAAAACTTTCTACGGAAGCCCAAGTTGCCTCCCCTCAAAGAGGCGGATCCCTATTTAACGTTTTCAAGAGGATGCTAATAGTAGTGATATTCTGACGGACGGGTTGACGGTTTCGCCAGGCGTCGAGGTCGCTCTCGTCGTTCTTCAACCGCCTCGTTTCCTCGGTCCGTCTGGGTAGTCGTCTCGCAGTCTGTTAGCGGTTCCAGGTCGTTGTCCACGACGTTCCCTCGAGGTGTGTGGTCCCCATCACTAAGTCCCACTGTCACTCGTTTAATGGTTACGCGTACGATCCGACGTCGCCCGGCAGCCGCGGCACATGCCGGCGAGTGCTCTTCCCAGAAATACTGAGCTTATCCAAGTCAGAAAGTATAAGAGGTCAACAGGGAACTCCGTCTTGACTCGCGCTCCAAATTCAAGGAAAATACGTGGAGCCCAACAATTTATTTCTCTGTAGAAAAAATGACACAATAAAATCCAGATAACTAGTTTTACTTCCAACGCATATTTCTGAAAGAAAAAAAATGCTTCCCAGGATCAATAACCATAGCTGCACGGAGTACGGTAGAATTCCCTGGTACGGTAATTCGTGAAGTCCCTCCGAGGCTTTTAACCTAATGGTCGCAGGTTCAAGTCCTGCTATACCCAAACGCAGGGACAACGACCGTAGGGAGATAAATCCCACTTGGGATTTAAGCTGGCGGTCCACTTGGCAAGCTGAGCTTTTTTGAATCAATGGCGGAGAAAAATCGTAGCCTATCAGCGAAGTATGCCGGCGCGTCCACATCCCAGAAACACTGAATCCATTCAAGTCACAAAGAATGAGAGGGCAACTGGCAACTCCGTCTTGACTTGAGCTCCAAACTAAAGAAAAACACGTGGGGCCCCATAATTTTTTTCTCTGTTGAAAAAAAATCCGCCTGGCATTTTAGCTGGCACTCCACTTGGAAACCTGCGCCTTTTGGATTTAATGGCGCAGAAGGGTCGTACCTTATCGACGGAGCTCAGGAGAGAAGAAGCCTTGTGAACCTCTCTCTCTGTCCTCTATAAGATCTCCCGCTCCCTAGACCCCAAAGTCCCAACCTTTACAATCCCTCAATCTCCACAATCTTCCCTCTCTTACTTCTCTGTAAGTTTGCGGGTCGATGGCCATGAAACGCGGGAGCGACGAAGCTAAACCGGCGAAGAGACAAAAAATTCAAACCTCGGATTCATCGTCAGAAGAAAAAGGCGGTCGAGATCTCATCAGCACGCTCCCGGATGACTGCCTCAGCCACATCTTCACTTTCCTCGGTTCCCCGAGAGATCGCTGCTCCTGCGCCGCCGTCTCCAGAAGATGGCTTGTTCTTCAAGCTCTCCTCGTTCCCTTCTACGCCGGAGAACTCGGTGGCAGGAACGCGGCGGTCGCACCGCGGCTCTTCCTCTGCCTAAAGGCCAACGACGCCCGTCTTGCCGCCATGGCCGTCGGGTCTACCCGCTCGGGATCTCCTTCAGCGATTCACATCCAGCCGTTCTCTCTCCATTCCTCTTTCTCGACGGCCATCTCCGACTTGGGTCTCTCCTTCGTGTCTGTCTCCTGCAAAAATCTCGAGTCTCTCACTATCTGGAACTGTGCCCGCGTAGGCGACCGAGGGCTTGCTTCCATAGCTCAATTCTGCCCCAAGCTGAAGAAGGTCGACATATCCAATGTGCCGAAGATCACTGATAGTGGCCTAATCAGCATAGCCAAAGCTTGCAGGAAGCTCTCAGAGGTGCGTGTAGAGACGTGTCCGCTGGTCGGAGACGGAGCACTGAGAGCTCTCGCGGAGTACTCCGCAGAGATCAAGACAATGGTCGTTAAAAACTGTCCTCTGGTGGGCACCTCGGCTTCCGTCTGCTTCCCCTCTTCTCTTTCTAACCTCTCGTTCACCGGAAGCTTCCTCTCGGACTCAGGTTTGGTTGAACTCAGCAACAACCTGACAAAACTCCAGAGTTTGGAGCTCGAGAAATGCCATGAGGTGACCTCGGAGGGATTAATGACGGCTCTCAGTAACTTATCTCCCTCTCTCAGAGCTCTCTCTCTCGTCAAGTGCAATGGCGTGGGGAGAACTATCAAAGAAGGAGAAAATTCGGCCCCCGGACACTGCCAGTATCTCCAATCCGTGACGATAAACGCGTGCCCTATGGTCTGCGACGAGTTTCTCTACTCGCTGGGGAAAAGACTGGTGGGCGTGAAGAGCATAAGTCTTGTAAACTTGAAGGAAATTTCAGACTGCGGTTTCGTCTTTCTCCTGGTGGCCATGCGGCAACGGGATGCCCTAAGGAGCGTTGACCTGAGCGGCTGCACGAGAATAACAGATTGGAGCGTCGCGGCGGCGGTCAGCGCCGCCACCGATTCGCTCCGTTGCCTTACGTTGGACGGCTGCGATGGGGTGACGGACAGGGGTCTTCGGCTAATCGGCCACTTCTGCAGGGGTCTCGTGTGTTGGTTTCTTGCACTCGGAAACTCACTCACTCACTATCGGATTTGGGAGGAAGAAAGAAACAGCAAGAAAAACTTGATTATGATCACACGAAAAAAACATAACGACCATAACGGTCTGGGCGATGACGTGGCCTCATGATCGTCGTTATAACCCCTTCAATCCGACGGTCACCAAAGCACTCCCTCTTCACTTATCTCTTCACAATTCATCTAAGCCGTTTAGTCACGATCTGACAGTACAGATCAAAACCTTCAAACTCCCTCTTAATCTGTAATAGTTCCGACGATCGAAACTCAAATCTTCGCACGAAATTCACAAAACTTAACTCTTCCGAGTGATTTTGTGAACAAATCCGCTAACTGATCTTCCGTCTTCACGTATTCAAACTTGACAAGTCCTTCTTCCATACAATCTCTGATGAAATGGTGCCTTGTGTCTATATGCTTGCTTCAGCTGTGATGAACTGGATTCCTTGTTAATTCCAAAGCTAACTTGTTATCCACCAAGATTTTTACCAAATTCTCTTCCACCGACATTAATTCCTTGATTAATCGCGATATCCAAAGACCTTGACAGGTTGCTGAAGAAGCCGCTATATATTCTGCTTCACACGTTGACAGAGCAACCACTCGTTGCTTCACCGAATTCCATGTAATTGGAAGTCCACCCAAGAAAAATATTTGACCTGAAGTGCTCTTCCTGTCATTTATGTCACCAGCAAAATCACTATCACTGAATCCAGTGATTCTCATATTTCTGTCACCCTTTTTGTATGAAACACCGAAATTCACAGTCCCTTTCAAGTATCTCAGGATCCTTTTAGCTGCTCCAAGATGCTCTGAGCTTGGTTTATCCATAAACCTGCTCAAATAGCTGACACAATACGTTATATCAGGCCTTGTGTTCATGAGATACCGAAGACTCCCAATCAAACTCCTGAAATTTGTCGAATTTACCAATTTTCCTTGAGTTTCTCTTTGAAGTTTTAAGTGCACTTCCATTGGTGTTTGAATAGTATTGCATTCATCCATCTTAAAAACTTTCAGAACATGGTTTATATAAGCTCTTTGACTCAGGAAGATATTGACTTTGGATTGTATAATTTCCATTCCAAGGTATGAACTCAATAATCCTAAATCTGTCATTTCAAATTTTTTCTTCATCTCTTCTTTGAACTTGCAAATTAGCTCCCCTCTTGGACCAGTAATTATTAAATCATCCACGTATATTCCAACAAGCACTCTCTCCTTTTCACTCCCTTTATAAAATAGGGCAGCATCAAGCTTACTTTTTTCAAAACCGAGATCTTCCATTGTCTTATTTAGCTTTGAATTCCACACTCGAGGTGCTTGCTTTAGCCCATACAGAGCCTTGGTGAGTTTCAACACATGAGACTCCTTCCCTTTCTTCACAAAACCTTCAAGTTACAACATACAGATCTTCCTTAATCACCCCATTTAAGAATACGGATTTAACATCAAGATGATGTAAATTCCAATCCAATTGGGCTGCTATTGCAATCAAAATCCTGATGGAATGAAACCTAGCCACAGGAGCATATATCTCTTGATAATCAATTCCAAATTTTTGAGAATATCCCTTGGCTACTAACCGAGCTTTATACTTCACTACAGCCCCTGTTTGATCTTTCTTTGATCTAAATACCCATTTAACTCCAATGGGTTTAATTCCGGGTGGGGCTTCTACTAAAGTCCAAGTTTTGTTTCTTTCAATGGCCGATATTTCTTCTGCCATTGCACTCCTCCACACTTCTTCTTTTACTGCTTCAGCATAAGAACAGGGCTCCTCCATACTCAGTAGATATAAATTTGTTTCTTCATAAACATCCTGAATTGACCTATATCTCAAAGGTTCTTCATCAATTAGACTTCCATCCCGAATTGAATCACTCAGAGGCAATTCGGTTAATTCTTCAAATACTTCATCAGTAGATTGAAAAATATTAATATTGAAATCCTCATAAGATATAGAACTACCTGGATTGTCCACCGAGAACTTTAAGGATTTTGACTCCTCAAATATCACATCCCTGCTCATGCTTATTTTTCGGCTTGCAGGGTCTATGCATCTATATGCTTTAGATCCTTGCACATAACCAAAAAACACCATTTTCTGGCTTCTGTCCTCCAATTTTCCCACATTTACCGTCACTTTTACATGGACTAAAGAGCCAAAAATTTTGAGATGATTCACACTAGGTTTCCTTCCAAACCAGCATTCATACGGAGTCTTACCTCTCAGACTTTTGGTGGCAGACCTGTTCGAAACATAGGTACAGGTTGTCACTGCTTCTCCCCACAATTCCAAAGGTAACTTCTTTCCTTTAAGCATGCTTCTTACAAGTCCCATAATCGTTCTATTCCTTCTCTCTACAACTCCATTCTGTTGTGGAGTATAGGGTGCTGTTAACTGTCTTAGAATTCCATTCTCTTCACAGTAAAGAATGAATTCATTTGAAAAAAATTCTCCACCATGATCACTTCTTGCACATTTTAATTTCCTATTTACCTCTGCTTCAGCCATCACTCTAGATCTTTTAAAAAATTTTAGAGCTTCAGCCTTGATTGATAACAAATAAATCCACATATATCTCGATGAGTCATCAACAATGAGCAGAAAATAAGACCTACCTCCGAATGTTTGTGGTTTGATTGGTCCACATAAATCCATGTGTACCAATTCAAGTGGATTTTCTGCTCTAAAAACTAAGGATTTAAATGAACACTTAGCATGCTTCCCGGATATACATGTAGAGCATAAGTCTTTCGGTTTAGCAAGCACAGGTAATCCTCTTACTAATTTTCCTTTTATCATGCTATCAAGAGTATAGAAACTTTGATGGCAGAGCCTCTCATGCCACAACCAAGCTTCATCTTCTCTTGATAAATTGCATGACTCACTGATAGCAAGTTTAATTTGATACATATTACCTCGAGTTTTCTTTGTCTTGGTAAGTAACTTCCCTTTCTTATCACGGATTGTGAGATATCCTCCACTTAAAGATGTCTTACACCCTTGATCATCAAACCTACCGAGGCTTAAAATGTTTGTCTTCAGCTTTGGTAGGTAGAGAACACCTTCAAGCTTTATTTCTTCACCGTTCTTGCATATAACAACAACATTTCCACGTCCTTCATACTTGATGGAGGATCCATCTCCAAAGTTCACATTCCCTGTTTCATTCTTGTTAATAGAATGGAAAAATGAAATAATACCTGTCATATGACTGCTCGCCCCTGTGTCAAGATACCACACATCACAATTGACATCATCTCCATTCCCTTGAAGCAATCTTTCACTGAATTCTCTATCTGATAGAATCATTAAAGCCGATTCTTCATCAGATTCTTCCACTAAATTCGCTTTCTCTTCTTTCCCTTTCTTCTTCTTCTCAGCATGACACTCATCAGCAAAGTGGCCCATCTTTTGACAGTTATAACACTTTATCTTTGATTTATCAAAAGGCTTCTTCTCACCTTCATCAATTTCCTCCTTTTGCTGTCTTCCTCTTCCACGCCCTCTGCCTCTACCTCTCTGACCGAATCTACCTCTTCATCTTGAAGTCTGACCTCTGTCAGTCTTCTTTGTCATCTTGGATGCTTTTGACAATAATGCTTGCTCCTCTTCACGATTGTCTCTTTCAATTTGCCTTGATTCATGCACACGCAATGATCCGGGCACCTCTTCAACTGTCATATGTTTGATAGTGCCAATATGCGAGAGAGAGAGAGAGAGTTAAAGTGTCAAACTTCTGTTGTAAAGATCTCAGAAGTTTAGATACAACATCCTTTTCTTCAAGATTCTCCCCCAAATCTCTCAGTTCAGATAAAACTTTCGTAAATCTTAAACTGTACTCACTCACCTTTTCATCCTTCCGCATGGACAAATTCTCGAATTCTCGCCTCAAGAATTGAATTCTTGATTGAACCACATGCTTTGCACCAACGTGTAGTTTCTTTATGGATTCCCAATTTTCTTTTGCCGTTTTCTTTATATCCATTTGAAAACTTTCAGATTCGGGAATCGAACTAAGAATCGCTGACAACGCCAACCGATCTTTCTTTCGGTTTTCTTCTTCTCCTCCAATCACTTCCCACAAACCATGCGCCTCTAGATAGACCTCCATTCACATTGCCCAAAGACGATAATTCATATCCGATAAAATGAAATTAGAATTTATCACCTGGTTTTCTAATTTCTGCGGAATACCTGTTGATGATGAGCTCGCTTCTTCGATCTTCCGCGGCATCTCCACAGGTAGATCGCAACGCTCTAATACCACTTGTTGGTTTCTTGCACTCGGAAACTCACTCACTCACTATCGGATTTTGGAGGAAGAAAGAAACAGAAAGAAAAACTTGATTATGATCACACGCACTCACACACTGTTCCTCGCGTACACGCCTTAAAATAGGCAAAAACAAGAAAGAACAAATGAAAAAAACATAACGACCATAACGGTCTGGGCGATGACGTGGCCTCATGATCATCGTTATAACCCCTCGAATCCGACGGTCACCAAAGCACTCCCTCTTCACTTATCTCTTCACAATTCATCTAAGCCGTTTATTCACAATCTGACGGTACAGATTAAAACCTTCATCGTGGAGCTTCATCTCTCGGGGTGCGCGAAGATAGGAGACGGTGGTGTTGCCGAGCTTCTCAAGCGTTGCAAGTTTTGTCGTTAGAGGGATGCGAAAAGATCACGGATGAGAGTTTACGAAGATTAGAAAAGATGGCGGTTCAAGGGGGACTCGCCGGTCTTAATCTCAAGCGTTGCAGCGGATTGACCGCGGCCGCCGTTTCCGCCGCCCGCGAGAATCTCTGGTGGTGTGACCTAATTGCTTAGAGGAAAACCTCAACGGATTTCTAATGCCCATTTGCAGTGTGAGCTTAGGTTAAATCTAGTAGACTCTCTTCTTCTCTTGTTATTGCCATAGTTATGTAGCATTCCGCGAGAAAGTCATAGCCGGAAAAGATGGCCAGAAAATTTCTGAAGAAGTCAAAACTGTCATGATATTTGGCGTAGATTACAATCTATGAATGTCTTCGAAATTCGAAGATCGCACAGAAATATCTACTAGCTCCAAGGCAGTGGTTCATACTGTGTTCTTCTCTTATTCACGATATTTTTTAGGGTTATTGGAGACAACAGAAATTCCCATGACAAAAATTCAAGCTCATCGTCGACACCGGAGCAAGTGACGATGCTAAGAGACATGTATTGGAGGATGCGGGAAAAGTTATAGAAGCATAACAAATCGTGCAACGTAATCCAGTCTACACCATTGACATGATTTTGGAACCTAGGAGCCCCCAGCCGGACAGGGTCATGTTGACCTTTCGGACGGGAAAAATTCCCGTTGGAGCATCTTCCGGTGGGTTAATGAAGCCTGCCTCCGCAGGAACATCTTTTACATCGACTTTATGAATAGAGAGAAC
The DNA here is from genome assembly GCA_024174645.1 of Lemna minuta. Taxonomy (NCBI): domain Eukaryota; kingdom Viridiplantae; phylum Streptophyta; class Magnoliopsida; order Alismatales; family Araceae; genus Lemna; species Lemna minuta. Next base: position 9,371,281 of record CM044107.1, read on the forward strand.
TAACCCACGAAGAGGCCTCCATTACACTGCATTGGAAAAATTAAGCGAATACACCATTCAATCAAGCCCGATTTCCTATTCATTGACATAAGGGAAGAATATAGGGCGTTTTCTAGTTCCACCAGATGAACACATGAATGCCGCAACATGAGAGCTAAGGTATATCGAAGGTACTTTGGAGTTAGGGCTGAAGTATGAAAAGGGTGAAAGTCTAAGTTGATGAGGTTCATTTACAATGGTCATATAGCCACCTACATGGTGTTTGGAGAAGCAAAGAATTGTAGCTCTGACATCATGTGAGGACATTGCTCTGAATTCATGTGCATGCCAAGGAGGTTGGCTAATCAATCTACTCTAGAAACTTGCTAAAAAAAATGCATCCACTCAAGGTCTTCATGAACAACAAATGCGCCGTAGAACTTGCAAAGAACCGATAATTTCATAGTTGGTCATAGAATACTTATGTGGTGCAGTATTCATTCTTGTGTGGAAGAGAACTTTTAAACTCAAGGATATGGTATTGAAAGATCAACTCGCAAATTTTCCACCTAGTCACTGGGAGGATAAAATATTAAGGAATTAAATGATCAAATCATCTTTAAGCTTGAACTGGTGAACGTTGGAGCAACCTTGTAGAAGTTTCAAGCAGCAATGGAGACATTTGACAAACACACACAAACACATAGCCCCCCTTACAAGCTATTTTGGTTTTATTTTTGAAATTTATCCTCCTTGTAGTTTCTCTCTTCCTTCTAGTGACTTAATCTGAGCCATTCAAATATCAAGTTATAATGAGAGATAATGCACAATGTTGGTAGTGGGCCATGATAACTATAAATAATAATTGCCTTCGTACATCAAATGTCATAATTAGGTGGCATAATTGGTTACATAATTTGAGTAGCTCTCTTCTTGTGACTGAATATGGATTATGTAAGACTTTTGCACTAGAGTCTTTTAAGGCATCATTTTCTATTAGATTTTAAGATTCGTATTCGTACATCATTGCTCCATTTTCTATTCGTACATCATTGTTTATATTTTAAGATTTACTCCATTTAACTTCTTTGAAGTCAAATGGGGAAATTCTCATATCTTATTAATCTTATGTAGATGCAAGAATGTCATTATAATATAATGAGAGCATGATGCCAATTATGATAAGGGAAGGAAAGAAATGAGCTCTCCACCTTTTAGGAGCTTTCTCAATTGTCTTTTATAAATTAAATGTGACCAAAGGGGTGATGAACGGTTAATAGTTTCCAAATTTATTTGGTAAATGATTGTAAAGATCATCCTATATCTTTGGGGGGAAAAACTTCACCAAGGAAGGTTACATGTAGTCATTTTTCCCTATTTTGGCGAGGTTGACCAACCTATATTAGAAGCCTGTTAAATAGGATTAACTCTTATTTAAAAGGAACTAGGGGTCACCCCCTTACGATGGGCATCCCCACTTATTAAAGAAGTGGTTAGGTGCCACCTTCTTTAAAGGTGGGCAAAAAACCTTAAGAATGGAGTTAATGCCTCCTTTTAAGGAGGCAAGATCCCTTCTTTAGGATGTGAGCCAACATCCTAAAATTGTGGGGACCAACCAATTCAATAGGTTGTGCACTTGACCTCTGGGGGATATTGATGCAGGATCAGGGTGATAAACCTGGTCTCACACCGGCTACTAAAGGTGAGCCTAAGGAAATGGAAATCCTCAGGTGAACTACTATGATGTAATGACCTACTAATGTCAACGAGCAGCTACCTTCTGGCACCTCGTCTCTGGAACTCCTAGAGTGCGCCGAGCAATGTCAATCCACGAGACCTCTCGGTCCATGTCCACATAGGCGGGAAACCTCAGATCGTCGAGGGGGAGCTCGCCAGTCAACTTGACGAAGGAGACCACGATCTCAATCCACTCGAGTCGTCTAATCACTCGACCTAAACCATGGCCCGATGGTGGTAGCAGCAAGCGCGGGAAGTACTGAAAGCAATAAACAACTTCAAAGTAAAGAGGAGGGGATGGATGCCTAACCTGCGGGGCGTGAGCCCAGTCGGTCGCAATGATGGAGGCTATTCGTACGCAGCACAGTCAGTCTGATGTAGGATATTTTAGAAATACTAATATTCCTTCAAATTGGGGAGGATCTATGAATGATATCAGTAGGAAATTATGATTATAAATCAGTAAGGATGTATTGTAGAATAATTCAGAAAATTATGGTAGAGTGTAATTCATAGAATGACAGGAGAAAAGAAGGTGATAATGACAGAGATAATATGATGGGTATTATGGTGGACAGGAGAATAACTTCAGTAAGTGTCTGATATATATAATAAGGTGAAGAGAAATAATCAAAGAAAATATTAGTGGAATGATGAGGGGAAATATGAAGGAGAGGAAATTATATATTAGATATTATAATTAGTGACTATAGAGGAGAAGATATTATATGTTTTCAGATAAAGAATGGGAGGGGAAAGGGTGATGAAGTGGAGGAGGATAATAATAATAGAAGATCGTGAGGACAAGATAGAGGTGAATTGGAGAGAATAAAGTCGAACGCAAGGAGACGAGAATGTGAAACAAATTAATAGTAATTATGAAACAGAAATTAATAGAGGAAGGAAACGGAGAGATTTACTATATCGAGGAATTATCGTGGAATGTAGGAAGGATGTGGAGAAAGAAATGTGAACAAGAAGAAAATCGGGAGTGATGGAAGGTGAGAAAAGAGAAATGAAGGAGAGATAAAAGAGGTGAAATCGTGTGGAGATAGATGATATGGTTTGGTATAATTTGTGAAGCAAATGCAATAACTTACAATTAGAATAGAAGAAAAGATCCTACATTATCCATGGAAAAGGCTTACAAGAGAATCCCTCCTCAGAATCTTCCCACAAACCCCGTGTTGGTGCCAATCCTAGGCCGGGTGGTGCTTGATTCGCTACGACGACGATCTCCTCTTGTTCTCCTTCTCCAGATCAAACTCAAGCATCCGATGATGCTTAGCTTGGGCCTAAGCTTCTCCCCCTTTCATGCTGGTGACCTGGTGTCAAGAGAGAGCCAAAAGACAAGAGAATTCGGAGTGGAGGAGGAGAACTTTTAGGAGTTAGGACTTCCTCCCAATCCAACGATTGAGATTGATTTTCGGGAACCTTAGGAATCAGATGGAAATCTCAACCGTACAGATGGAAGAGCACGATGAGATGAGCTTGTCGTCAAAATTTCAGCCCGATCGGACGGCTGCATCATGAGATATCACCCTTTCTTTTTCGAGCATTTCTAGCCGTCCGATCGGGTGATCTCTTGCGTCAGCTTTCCTCCTTCATCAGACTCCCGAGATCGCGCCACGTCATTGCAGAGCTAACCGCCAGATTCCTCCACGTCACCTGCAAAAATAAGTGAGAAAAAGACAAAATACACAGGTGAGTCACCCTTCTTCTTTGCGCGAATAAGAGAGCGCCACGTCGCTCTCTTATTCTCGCTTCGTGGTCAACAAAGGCGGCACCCTCACTCGCGCAGGTAAGTGAATTTAAACAATATTTAAATATAAACCGTTAGAGGAATCTGCGGCCATGAATTTCGCCACAGGTTTCTCTTTCAAGCGCAAATGAGAGAGCGCCGCGTGGCTCTCTTCCTTACCTTTGGTGCAAAACGACAAAATGTGCAGAACAAAACGACGAAACAAAAACAACAAAACGACAAAACGAAATAACAAAACGACGAAACGGAGAAATAAAACGACGAAAAAATCGAAACAAGAAAACGACAACGCGCCTAAGTAAAAAAAAGAAAACGACAAAACGCAGGCTAAACGAGCGAATGAGAGAGCGCCACGTCGCTCTCTCATTCTTCCTTAAGGTCAACTGTTACGGCTAATCGCCACGTCACCTGCACGGGTATTAAAATAGTAATAAAAGGAAAGAGAGGTTAATGAAAATCGACGCTCCCAGATCGTGACACGTGTCGCGATCTGGTGAGCTCTATCTACTTTACCTTTTAAAGATTTATAATTGCCTCTATGCCCAGCGATAGTTAAATATCGCATTTCAACCCTCGACGAGAGTTATTTATGTATAAATCCCAGAAAACTAAAGAAATAACTCACAAATCTATCTAGAAATGTCACATAATTACCTTAATACCCCTGACGCTGATAAATAAACAAGAAATGGTTAGATTAATTAAGCATATGCCCTCAAGATGCCCCAAACTTCATTTTAATCATTTCTAGAATTCTAAAAGATATATTTTGCTTTCAAATTTCATTTCCTTGTCAGTTTATAGTCTGAGAGAGATATTTAAATATCATAAAATCCAGGAAATAACATAAAAGCATAATGAAGCAAAATTAAGCAATTTAATCATAATAACACATAAATGTATTCTTTTTAAACCAAATGTTCATGAAAATTCAGAGTTAAATGTCAAAGATTTATGTGTTATCAGGGAGGTGTTGGAAACTTTGGACTTATGGATATTTTGGAATACGAACTATCATTCACGAAGTATTTAAGGATGTTACCTGTAGGCGTCGTGAAGTGTATGCTTCAGATTAATCCACGATAAAGTATATTTCCTCTTTTGCTTCTTACTGTGAGATGGGTGAAAGACGACAGAGCGGGAGGGAGAGCAGAACGAGAGATAGAACTCAGAAGAGAAGAAATTGCGGGAGAACGGAGGAGGCACAGGAGAACATGAGCACAAAGGGTTAAACAAACCTAGATAGTAACCAAATTTTCATTCAATAATCAACTAATTTTTTTGTTTACAATGTTCTCTTTTATAGACTTAAAGGTCTAGAGAGAGAGAGAGGAAAGAATCGTGGCACGTTCGTCGTGGAATGTAACCTCAATTGGAGAAGCAGTTACCGGTAGGAAAGCGTCTCGTCGTGGATTCTTCCATGTCTTCTTCACGGTCTCGACCGTTGACCCACGTGGATTTCGTGACGTGAGTTCAGTTTCGTTTGATGATGTCAGGATCGTTGTTGGAATTCCCGGATGTTGCGCTTCCTGGTAGCTATCATAGAGCGTCGAAATCAGTCTTGTCGTAACGTGGACAGGTTGGAAAAGTCAACCTCATCCGTTTTAAACTCCTTCCCGATGGCTCTTCAGCGATATCTTCCTCAGTTAGGACGTTCGCTCGTTAGTGATATCTTCCTTAATCAGGACGTCCGAGGTTTATGTTTCTTTAGTTTCCTGATTTGCAAGAGATCTGTCGGTGGAGCCGTAGAATCTCTGCTCTCGTGACGGATAGTCTGCCTTCTTCTATTTTGTGTTCGGCTTTTGGATTTCCGTCAGAAGGAGCACTGTTTGTGAATGATCTTGAGGATCGCCGGATGTTCATGCTTCACCTTCTAGCTAATAGTATTAAATAAAACTCGTATTGTCGAGTGACTTGATCCACGACGGTATCTTGGCACCGAGGGAAGACCGAGAGCAGCCCATGACTTTGATGTCGCGAATGCTTTTGATATACTTTCTTTGTGCTCGTATTGGCTGACGACATGGAGACCGTCTGGATGTTGATGTCGTGGAGGAGAGTAATCGAGGTGACAGCTCCTTTTAATCTATTATAGCCGGCTATGTGTCGGTAGAAATCACGTTTTCCAAATGCTCCAAGGTTGATGGAAAGAAGTCCGTTCGGGTCTTGACATCTTTCAGGGCCATGGAGTTGGTGCTTCGTGGAGATAATCACGGATTGAACCGTGCGTGAAATCGGTGGCCATGAGCTTTCTTTATACTCCAATTTCTCAGTCTTAGAGGGGTGATCTCATGGGAGTTAATCCGTCTTGCACGACGCTTCAATCCCGTGAAGGTCATGGTAGCAGTGACAATTGTCTTGAAGAGTCTTCAATGTCTTTAGAGATCATGGCTATATTATCTCATATGGGTGGCTTTCAATATATCTTCTCTGATGGTAGCCCTATAATGCTTGTTTATGTTGAGTTGTCTTTCTAATAGTCTTGGACAATTAGGAAAGAGACCTTTGATGACCGTCTTCATTTGGATAGCTCTCTTCATGGTAATTTTGAAATATAAATGCTTGATTGGTTGCTGAAACTCAGTCTAAGACTTCACAACTTTCATAAGAGCTTGAATAGGATATAGTAGGGAGGATGATCTTCTTGACTAGCTTCTTTAATGCTCAATCCTCATACATGCATGGGTTATTCACACAAATAGGCTTTGTCTTGAATTGCCATTGAAATTAGTCTCTTCCAACAGTAGTAAATAATAGATCTCTCCTAAAATTCGAACTAAGGGTGGTTTTCAATGAAAGAAGGAATATATCACAATGGTGTTCCTATTGATGTTTCTTGAGATCATTATTTGATAACTATACAAGGTTCCTATGATATAGTGGATAAGGTTTGGAAAATAAGGACCCTATATCAAGGTAAAATGGTGGTTGACTTGGTCCACTCAAGGAATTCTAGGTTTCTAAAGATAAGGATTAAATGCTTTGACCAAGTCAATCTTTAGATCAATATAAATAGGGAAAAGAGGGAAGATAACTCCCTTAAGATCTACACTCTCTTTATTTATTTAGAGAGGTCTTCTTCATCCATTTAAGGAATGGATAATTTCTCAAATTGGTAGATAAGGAGGAGGAGGATGATAGGTTCACTTAGAACCCTCATGTTAGGTAGATAAGGAGGAGGAGGATCAAGTAGACAATGGGCAGTAATGGCCACCAATTCGGGCACGAGAGGACGACTGTCGGCCGGCGTCATTAGCGAAAAGAGGGGGTGGTGTATCGGGTAGAGTGTAATGGGCGCCTCTTGCGAATCACGGCGAGGCAGCTCATCCGGGTTAGAGGGAACTGCAGGCCGAGCGTGGCGGGGTCACCGGCAGAGTGCGATCGTGCCACTGGCAGGGTGGTCAGGTGCACGGGTGCACGTTACACGCTCACAGGGTGCGCGTGGGGGGTGCACACCGAGTGTGCAGGTCGCGCACACTAGGTAAGCGGGGCGCGCGCCCAAGGTATGCGGGAGGTAGCACACACGAAGGCACCCGAGCGCGCATGGGGCAATTGGGGTGCTCCAATGGTGCGACGCTTCAGAAAGAGTGCCTCAGATGAGGGTTGATGCTGGTGTGCGTGATGGCGAGTTGATGCCGAGGACGGGGGTGATCGGGTAGGTAGGGGCGTCCGGGGTTGAGCAATGGCACGGCTTGTGGAAATTTTAGGTCTGCGTTGACTGCGCACGTCCCTGCGGAATTTAATAGTGGCACGGTCACTCGCCGACTATCGTGGGCGGAATGGCCGAGCAACAGAATCGGGTAATCCGTGGGATGAGGGGTTTTGCAGGACGGTGGGGAAGAATCATTCGCAGGGTGACGGACCAAAATTCGGAGGGGAGAGTGGGGATTGAATTCGGATTTGGGAATGCAAACGGGTTGGGTTCAGGGAGGAGCTCTGAGATGGATGTTGACGATTGGGATCTTGTCAGATTAAATTCACAGGGTGAGAGTGGGAGAGTAACCGGCAGGAGGAAGGGATGGGTCGACGGGGGAAGGATGGGAAATCAGAGGGTGAGACGATGATTCGAGGTAGGTGAAGGTGAGGAGCGCGTTCTGGCAGCGTGAACGAGCGCGGCCAACGGGGATGTTGAGTGGGAGGTAGCGGAGGTGGTTTGACGACTCCTCTCAGGCGGTCAGACGTGAGAGCATAGGAGGTCAATCAGGAATGCGCTGGGAGGAGGAGGGTCTTAGGTGACGTTGAGGGGAAGAGCGAAGTCGTGGCTTGAATCCGAGGAGACCGATGGTGTGGGTGAGGGGAAATTCAGGGGAACCAGGATGGTGGTCGTCCGAGCGTTGAATAAGAATGGCAAGAAGGATGAGCGACATGAAATTTGGTAGGTGTGGACCTGAATGTTAGCGCGAGAATGAGGGAATGAGTTCGCGTTTCTGCGGGGAGGGAGAGAGAAGGGTGCGTCAGTCAAAAATCGGGGTTGCGTAGGGGTAGAGGGCACGCGAGGAGCTTGGCGAGGAGGTCAGAAATGGTGGGTAAGGTGGGGGAGTTGGGATTGCGACGGGAGAACTGGGAAGGAAATCTGTGGCGGGGTTGCGGTAGCAACGCTGGGCAGCGGTGGCGGCGACTCAATGGCGGCAGCGGCGCGGTGATGATATTACGTGATCGAGGCAAGGGGAGGCGGCGACGGCGGTGGAGGCGGCGGTAGGTCTCCTTCCTCGATCTTCCTTGAGTAGCTACTTGAGAGGGAGTTCACTCCTTTCTTTCTTCAAATAACGGCTAGGGTTTGAAGAAACCCTGGAGGGGAAAGGGCCCACTTGAGGCCCACAACCCAAAGCTTAAATATACTCATAGAAAATAATAGAAACCAAGACAATGGGCTTCACGAATAGGATCCCGGAAAGGGGAGAACCCACCCGAAGCCTAAAAGGGAGAGGGAAAATAAGCAAGGACCCGCTTAAATACGTGCAGGCCAAGAAAGTTCATAATAACAAAATAAAGCCGATAGGTCCAAGCGCGTGTGGCCCCGGGTTGTGACGTACCGTGGCGAGACGAGGTCCTCATGCAGTGTAGCGGAAGTTAGCATCCTTCGTCTTTGCTCGTCGAAGGGGGCTGGACGCGCACGGGTGTCGGCTCCTTCGGCGCCATGGTGTCATGCCTTGGTGGTGACGAGGGTCATATGCCACCAATCCTCCCGGGGTCAGAAGAACTCGACTCCCTTGAGTTAGCGGTTGTGTCGGGCAGCGGCTCGAGTAGATCTAGTCACAGGCACGCCAAGTCGTCTTCCGTGATCCATGCGTCATCCTCTACTAGAACTCCCTGCCAACGTACGAAAAACCTCCACGAAGCACCATCCCCTGTGAAGTCAATTATCTCCTGCAGTACCTCCTCTACCTGCTCATGCCAATCGGGTGGTAGCACTGGGGGAGTGGACTGCTGGGCAAACTCGCTCTCATAGAAGGGGCCAAGGTCGGAAGGCTGATCATGTGGTGGTAGAGCTAAATACGCGGCCAAGTCCGCCATGTTAAAGGTCGAGCTGATCCCCCACGAGGGAGGGATGTCGACGACGTAGGCATTCTCGCCCATGCGGGTAAGGACCCGGAACGGTCCCGCGCTACGAGCATGAAGCTTCGTAGCCGTGCCTGGAGAGTATCTCTCACGTCTCAATCGAACCATCACCTGGTCTCCCTCTCTCTCTCTCTCTCTCTATCTCTCTCTCTCTCTCTCTCTCTCTCTCTCTCTCTCTCTCTCTGTTTCTCTCTCACTCATGCGGGGAAGAAATTCTATCACACGAGAGAATTTCTTTCGCTGCTCCTTTTTCTCTTTCTTCTCTTTTTATGTGTGCTACCTCTCTTTCTCTCTCTCATTTCTCTCCTCTTTCTCTCTTCTTCTCTCTCTCATTTTTTTCATCTCACTCGAAACGTCTTCTTCATGTCTCTCGTGAAATTTTTCATGTGTGAAACCTCCTCGCCGTTCTTTTCTCTATTCTCCACCATGCCAATCTCTCTTCACTACCCTTCTTCTCCTCTCTCCTTCCCCATCTCCCTCCATGAGAGAGAAATCTTTCGATGACACCGGAAGCAAAAATTGAAACCAAACTGAAGCCTTTAGTTTGATCATTTTTTGACCATCGCCAGTGTTGGGTCAGTTCAATTTTTTGGTGTTTCGGTTCAGTTTGGGAGATTCCTAGCCCTACCCTACCACCACTAAGAACCTTATTACAGTAAAAATAATGGGCTGGCCACCATCAAGCAGCCTTATCCTTTTGTCATCATGGAGACTTATCCTCTAGCCATTGAGTGGCTCCTCATATACAATAATTCTTACGTCAAATTTTCATCACATGAGATTGAATGTTTTTCTATTGTGCAAAAACACATTCTCAGATATGGAGTATATCAACACTCCTTCATTAAGCACTATCACCATCGGTTATTATGCACATATAATCATTCATTTATCTGAGATTCATGAATGACTGAGGGTATGGTTAATTGTCAAACCCTAATCGATCACTCAATTTAGTACTAATGCTACTAAAAAATCATCGAGAACAACTTCTTTAATTTCTACTACCTTGGACAAGAAGTTAACTACACTCCATTCCACGAGTCGATCTCCTCTTATACCTTCACCACTCAATCCCCTTTGAGGACTTCATATCATATCTAATTTATGAACATTTTAAGGATCCCGTGGCTAGAGATTCATAAGTCATAGTCAAAACATGCTCATCTATCCACAAGATATCTTTGGTGTCTCAAGTCAAAGGATCACGTTTATAACCATGACATGAATCACTTGATTGATAGTTTGGCATTATACCATTGAAAGATTCATACAGATCAATATAGTGAACTCTTTCTCCAAAGAGCACCCACTATCTCTCATTGGTGTCTCTACACCGACTGGCCACATGATCGGTTATACTCATCATATGAGTTGTATTAGATAGTGCTGTTCTTTTTCTGATAATTTGATGTCCTTCTTGAATATCGCACGAATAGAAATATTTAGAACATATATTTAAAGACCAATGATCATTGTATTATGATCATATTATAATTCAATTGATCATTGCATATGTTCATGGACTTTATTAGAAACATCACAAAAGAATGACACTGAAAAAAATTCATTACCATGAATATATACAAAAGATGAAATTATGATTGGCTTGTATGCCACATAATTTCTATCATATTCATGGTGAAGATTGATGATGCATTAAAAAAGGTTCATTGAAAAGTTTCCAATGTTAAAAAGGATAAAAAATAAAATAAATAAGAAATAATTTGAAAAAATTAGTCTTCATAAAGTTTTGGTTAAGTTGGTTGTTTATGTAAGCTCCTTCTGTCTCACAATATAAATACTTACTTCACCCTATTGCATGATAATTTTTTTAGGTTTTTTTATTCATCATTTGCAGTATGCTGGGTGGTAATTTGAATTTGAGAGTGAAATCAATAATGTTGTTATCGATATTATATGGCTTATAAGCCAAATCACATATGTATATATCTCATTCATATCCATTGACATGAAACTTATTTATTGTTATTCTCGTGTGATGTTTATAATAATGTCTATGAACATATCCAATAACTAAATGAATTAAATTGAGATCTTAATACAAAAATCACTAGTCTTTAAACATACATTCTAAACACTCATATTGGAAGGATATTTGAGAAGGATATCGAAATATCACTGCCTCATTCCACTTAAATGATGAGTCAAGCTTATGCTTTGGTTACCAATATTGAGAAACCACAGATAGACTGTACGTGCTCTTTAAGGAAAGAGTTTATCAAATCAATTCATATGAATCTCTAAAAGGTATTTTACCAAATATCAATTAGGTTAATCTATGTTATGATTATGTATGTGGTTCTTAGACCTATGACACTAAAGATATCATGTAGATGAATAATCATTTTTTACTTCAACTTTTGAATCCCTAGCTAAGGATCTCGACAACATTATAGATTAGATTGTCCACCCTTGATATTTGAGGATATTGACTCAAGAAAAATAAAATATAATGAAATCCTTGGCCAAGATAATAGAAATATCAGAAAAAGTGTTCTTCAAGATTTCCTATATAGATCAACACTAACTTGAGTGTCCGATTAGGGTTTAAAAATTGACTCTACCATTAGTCATTCATTAGTCTCATATGACCAAAGGATTATATATATAGGGTAACCGATAACAACATGGTTCCATAAGGGAGCTCTTACATACTTTATATCTCTTATAGTACATGGTATAGCTTGGTAGCTAACAAGGTAACAACGTGACTTGATTGTTGGGTTATATCGATCATTAATTTATTAATACATATTACTATAAATAGTAAATAAATTTGAACAAAGGGTATATTGGTTGTATAGAATTATTGACTAGCAAGATCTATTAACCTAAAGGATTGTGAGTGTATATGGCCCGTAATGGCAATTTTGTAATTCTAGATTTATTACTCGCTCTCCTCTCCCCTATGTCTCTCTTCTCTTCTCTTCTTTTCCTTAATCAGTATTATTATTTCTTTCCTTTTTCCACAAGGAAGGTTGACCAATTGGATAATGACATACAATTTATACATGTAATTATGTAATTATTAATGTAAATTAAGGCATGAAACATTCTATTCTTAAGGCTCTAGTTAATGTCAGTCCAATCAAGGAAAACTTACAATCAAGCACCTAAACAAAGTTCATCTCATTCTTTGTGATCCATTTAAGATCATTCTATGCACCATCAGTCCAAATGAATAATTGTTAATACGATCAACTGTTGACATTTTGAGCCGTAGAGTAGTTCTTCAGTTTGACCTTTGACCTAAGAAAGGATATATGAACCTCAACTATCGACTGAGAGCGGTTATGGAAGAGAAAATTATAAATAATTTCCGCACCACCGTTTTGCCGGTCACAACGTCCACACGCCATTTGTTTTGTGATGGCGAGTAAGATACGACGTTTGCTGACATGTGCGGATGTACGACAGAGCCCTCTTTCCAGAAACTTTGAATTTTTTCCTCAGTTCAAAAAAAGAAAAAAATCTGATGCAGGTGCTACATGGATACAGCTAAATCACCACTAGAAGGAAAAAAATAAAGAAAAAGATTTTTTTACGTTTTGCCGACTTCCTTCTCTACCGACTTACCTTTCTCGCTTGTTGAGTAAGAAAGCCTTAGTATTGGATTATTTTCTCGATCTGTAAGACAATAAATACAGGGGGTTCTCATGGAGAAAAATACTCCATTTGCGTGTACGAGTTTCTTCTCCGTTTTCCTCTCCCCCGTGTCTTCATCATTTGCGTGTACCAGTTTCTTGGAAGCACTTTATTCTTGTTGCTGTGAGTTCTTCTGCTTTCCTCCTCCAAAAGCAACAAATACGTGGAGCTTAACGATTTATTCATCGATCAAAAAAATTCGTGCGGCATTTACTGGCGCATCCACTGGGCAACCTGTGCTTGTGGACTTTAAGGGTTCCACTATCGATGCAAACTTAATTTTTGAAATTAATGGTGGAGAAGGGTCGTACCTTATCCCCTGTGCTCAGTCTCTTCATCTATTTTCCAAAAGATCTCCCACTCCCTAAACACTGAAAGTCCCAGCCTTCTCCCTCTCCCGATCTCCACAATATCCTCTCTTTAAATCAGCAGATCTTCTGATTTTAATTTCCTTATTATAGATTCAGCAGAATGTAGATTTTTTTGCCGGTCAACTATTCTTAACAAAATCAATAATTAAAAATAATATTTATTTCTTTATAGACCAATAAAAAAAGGTTCGATAATTTCGGGATGTCGACCTCATTACTCCTCTTCAACTGATGGGCCTGATTGAATGTCCTCAACAAATGATAATTTGGTTTTAGTCTAATCTCTCACAGATGTTAATCCAATGGAAGATAACATTGCAACTAAATATCAGTGGTCTCAATGATCGCCACGTGCGTTAAAGACAATGCAATGGAGAGTCTATGTGGATGATCCCAAAGATCATTGAAAATCACATGTTCTTTGCGAGAGTTAGCGCGAGAGAGGGCCGAGTTTTATGAGCTAGGTCTTTAATAGCGCGACAGAGAGTTCCAGCTCGATCGCGCCTTTTCCTGCTCACACAGACCAGATAGCATTCAATTCGCGAAGACGCGTATGATCACAGCGTATGCCGACGTGCACTGACGTGAGCGGACAGATACATACAATTATTTCAGAGAGACAGAAACGGGCAACTCTTCATTATAAAAAGATTTACATAGCTGCCGCGTGAAGCGCCTGGCATTTAGGTCTGCACTTTCACTTGACAAGAGGTGCTTTTGGCACTTAGAGCCAGCAGACAAGCCCCCTCCCCCTATCGGCTCAGCTGAAGAGTTAAGAGAAGCCGCCAACCCCCCCACCCCCCCCGGCGACAATCTCTCTCTTGCACTTCTCAGTTCTTATTTCGATATAGACTGAATTAATTCTATTCTCAAAAAAAGAACAAAAAAAGAATTTCACGGGTCAGCGGCCGCTTTTATCTAGTCGATCAGGATCAGCTGATCACGATTGCTGATCCGATCGAAATCCAGATCGATTTGAGATTGATTGGATATATCCGTAGTCGACTGAGATTATCGGTCCACAAGATATAAAGGACGCAGCCAGTCCCTGAGACCTCTCTAAATTCAATATTCGACAGAAGATATCTGACTGTTAATCCATCAGAGCGTCAACTGACACTGAGTGAGAAAGAACTTTTATCAACCCACATGCCACGCTGCCACCCATTGACTGTGGGAGAGAGAGAGAGAGAGCATCTGACTCCTAGAGTGAACTTTTCCTGCTCGCTAAGTCCCCATGGCACTCGTTTAATAGTTACGCGTACGATCCGACGTCACCCGGCAGCCGCGGCACATGCCGGCGAGTGCTCTTCCCAGAAATACTGAATTCATCCAAGTCAGAAGATATAAGAGGGGAACAGGGAACTCCGTCTTGACTCGCGCTCCAAATTGAAGGAAAATACGTGGAGCCCAATAATTTTTTTCTCTGTAGAAAAAATCCGCCTCGCATTTAAGCTGGCGGTCCACTTGGCAAGCTGAGCTTTTTGGAATCAATGGCGGAGAAAAATCGTAGCCTATCAGCGAAGTATGCCGGCGCGTCCACATACCCAGAAACACCGAATCCATTCAAGTCACAAAGAATAAGAGGGCAAGTGGGCAACTGGCAACTCCGTTTGACTCAAGCTCCAAACCAAAGGAAAACACATGGAGCCCATAATTTATTTCTCTGTTGAAAAAAATCCGCGTGGCATTTAAGCTGGCAGTCCACTTGGCAACCTGCGCTTTTTGGAATTAATGGCGCAGAAGGGTCGTACCTTATCGACGAAGCTCAGGAGAGGAGAAGCCTTGTGAACCTCTCTCTCTGTCCTCTATAAGATCACCCGCTCCCTAGACCCCAAAGTCCCAACCTTCACAATCCCTCAATCTCCACAGTCTTCCCTCTCTAATTTCTCTGTAAGTTTGCGTGTCAATGGCCATGACACGCGGGAGGGACGAAGCTAAACCGGCGAAGAGACAAAAAATTCAGACCTCGGATTCACCGTCAGAACAAAGATGCGGTCGGGATCTCATCAGCACGCTCCCGGATGACTGCCTCAGCCACATCTTCACTTTCCTCGGTTCCCCGAGAGATCGCTGCTCCTGCGCCGCCGTCTCCAGAAGATGGCTTGTTCTTCAAGCTCTCCTCGTTCCCTTCTACGCCGGAGAATTCGACGGCAGGAAGGCGGCGGCCGCACCGCGACGCTTCCTCTGCCGCAAGGCCAACGACGCCCGTCTTGCCGCCATGGCCGTCGGGTCTACCCGCTCGGGATCTCCTTCAGCGATTCACATCCAGCCGTTCTTTCTTCATTCCTCATTCTCGGCGGGCATCTCCGACTTGGGTCTCTCCTTCGTGTCTGTCTCCTGCAAAAATCTCGAGTCTCTCACTATCTGGAACTGTGCCCGCGTAGGCGACCGAGGGCTTGCTTCCATAGCTCAATTCTGCTCCAAGCTGAAGAAGGTCGACATATCCAATGTGCCGAAGATCACTGATAGTGGCCTAATCAGCATAGCCAAAGCTTGCAGGAAGCTCTCAGAGGTGCGTGTAGAGACGTGTCCGCTGGTCGGAGACGGAGCACTGAGAGCTCTCGCGGAGTACTCCGCAGAGATCAAGACAATGGTTGTGAAAAACTGTCCTCTGGTCGGCACCTCGGCTTCCGTCTGCTTCCCCTCTTCTCTTTCTAACCTCTCGTTGACCGGAACCTTCCTCTCGGACCCAGGTTTGGTTGAACTCAGCAACAACCTGACAAAACTCCAGAGTTTGGAGCTCGAGAAATGCCATGAGGTGACCTCGGAAGGATTAATGACGGCTCTCAGTAACTTATCTCCCTCTCTCAGAGCTCTCTCTCTCGTCAAGTGCAACGGCGTGGGGAGAACAATCAAAGAAGGAGAAAATTCGGCCCCCGGACACTGCCAGTATCTCCAATCCGTGACGATAAACGCGTGCCCTATGGTCTGCGACGAGTTTCTGTACTCGCTGGGGAAAAGACTGGTGGGCGTGAAGAGCATAAGTCTTGTAAACTTGACGGAAATTTCAGACTGCGGTTTCGTCTTTCTCCTGGTGGCCATGCGGCAACGGGATGCCCTAAGGAACGTTGACCTGAGCGGCTGCACGAGAATAACAGACTGGAGCGTCGCGGCGGCGGTCAGAGCCGCCACCGATTCGCTCCGTTGCCTTACGTTGGACGGCTGCGATGGGGTGACGGACAGGGGTCTTCGGCTAATCGGCCACTTCTGCAGGGGTCTCGTGGAGCTTCATCTCTCGGGGTGCGCGAAGATAGGAGACGGTGGTGTTGCCGAGCTTCTCTCTGGAGCGGCGGCGGCGCAGGGGCTGCCGTGGAAAGACAGCCGATTGCAAGTTTTGTCGTTAGAGGGATGCGGAAAAATCACGGACGAGAGTTTACGAAGATTAGAAGAGATGGCGGTTCAAGGGGGACTCGCCGGTCTTAATCTCAAGCGTTGCGGCGGATTGACCGCGGCCGCCGTTTCCGCCGTCCGCGAGAATCTCTGGTGGTGTGACCTAATTGCTTAGAGGAAAACCTCAACGGATTTCTAATGCCCATTTGCAGTGTGAGCTTAGGTTAAATCTAGTAGACTCTCTTCTTCTCTTGTTATTGCCATAGTTATGTAGCATTCCGCGAGAAAGTCATAGCCGGAAAATATGGCCAGAAAATTTCTGAAGAAGTCAAAATTGTCATGATATTTGGCGTAGATTACAATCGGTGAATGTCTTCGAAAGTCAAGGATCACACAGAAATATTTAATAGCTCCAAGGCAGTGGTTCATACCGTGTTCTTCTCTTGTTCACGATATTTTTTAGGGTTATTGGAGACAACAGAAATTCCCATGACAAAAATTCAAGATCATCGTCGACACCGGAGCAAGTGACGATGCTAAGAGACATGTATTGGAGGATGCGGGAAAAGTTATAGAAGCATAACAAATCGTGCAACGTAATCCAGTCTACGCCATTGACATGATTTTGGAACCTATGAGCCCCCAGCCAGACACGGTCATGTTTGTTGGCTCATCGAGACCTTGAATCTCTCTAGGAAGTTCTCACAAAGAAGTTCCTCGGGAAGGAAGAAAAAAGAACTTACTCAAGAAATCGGAGAAGAGAGATTCACCGCGTATAATAAAAACGAAGAAGTTCATTCATTGAGTTTTTTTGGGCAAACATCTGTCCCTTTAAATAGAGAGACCAATAGGACTAGGAGAGAGAGAGATGAGAAAGGCATCTCTAACTAACTCCAATGCCACCTGTCACAGTGTCCGCAGTGGCAGCCACATCGCCGTCATAACTCCTGGAGACGAATGGCCACGATCAATCTGCGGAAAGGAAACTAACTACCCGGATGCAAAAACGAACAAGCAGTTATTTGCAATCCTTCGATCTCCTCCTTGCTCCAGCTCCTCCATGCCTACATCCTTGATGCCTAGACGTTTACGCATCTCTAAAAACTTTAGTCTTCCGAGTGATTTGGTGATGATATCTGCCAACTGATCCTCTATCTTTACATACGCCACTTCAATCCTTTTCTCCTCCACACATTGCCAGATGAAGTGATAATGAGTGTCAATATGCTTGCTGCTACTATGATGAACGAGATTTTTGCTCAATGTGATCGCAGACTGATTATCTACGAGTAGCTTCATGGGCCTCTCTTCCACTCCCTTTAACTCTTTAATGCGCCAATTCAGCCAAACACCTTGACAAGTAGCTGAAGTGGCAGCGATGTATTCAGCTTCACATGAGGACAAGGCCACTGTTTTTTGCTTCATTGATCACCAGCTGACAATGGATGAGCCCATGAAGAAAACATGCCTTGAGGTACGCCTTCTATCATCAATATGACCAGAGAAGTCACTGTCACTGTACCCAACGAGGGCATCTTGTATCTGACACTTCAAGTAGATTAGTCCAAAATCAAGAGTACCTTTTACATACCTCATAATCCTATTTGCAGCCGAGAGATGATAAGATGTGGGAGTTTCCATATATCTACTCAGTAAACCAAAAAAGTAGAGTAAATCAGGCCTTGCATGAGTCAAGTAGCGAAGACTCCCAACAATGCTCTGAAAGGCAATGGGATCAACTCGAGATCCTCCTCCATTCTTGCTGAATTTTGCTTGGGCTTCAAGAGGGGTCTAAGAGGAATTGCAATTCAGAAGCCCCCTTTTTCAAGAATGTGACGGGCATACCCTCCTTGACTTAGGCAGATGCAATCAGGCCTTTGATTGATTTCTATGCCCAAATATGTGTTAAGTGATTCGAGATCATTCATCTCAAAAACCTCCTTCATTTGCTTCTTGAAACTATTCACATCTTCTAATCTTGACCCGGTGACATTTAAGTCATCAACATATACCCCAAAAATTAACTTGTCATTGCTTGATTGTTTCAAATAAACTGCATGTTCATGCCAACTCTTGATGAAACCAAGTGCAAGAAGACACTTGTGCAGTCTGAAATACCAAGCTTGAGGCACCTGCTTGAGCCCATAGTGTGCCTTTCTCAGCCTAAGAACCCAATGCTCTTTGCTCACAACCACAAATCCCTCTAGCTGCTTTACATAGAGCTCTTCTTCAATTTCTCCATTGAGGAAAGTAGATTTGACGTCAAGGTGATGTGATGTCCACCCTTCTTGAGCTGCACTATCATAAGAACCCTGATCGATTCGAATATGACCACATGAGCAAAGACTTCATCAAATTCAATGCCTTGCCGTTGTGAGTAGCCTTTCACAACAAGTCTTACTTTATGCCTCAAAATCTCTCCTTTTGCTGATTTCTTCAGTTTGAATATCCACTTGAACCCGATTGGCCTGCAATTTGGTGGGGGAGCTACAAGCTCTCATGTTTGACTTCGGTCAATGGCCTCTATTTCCTCTTTCATAGCTATATTCCAAGCTTCTTACATGTTGCCTCACGGTAAGTGGAAGGCTCTTCGAATGAGATCAGACACGCTTCACCTTCTGCCTACATTGGATTAGTCTCAGAGTAAAGTTGAGCAACTGATTTGTACCCCAAAGGCTCGATGATGTAGGATATTTATGGGATGTATCTAAATCCTACAATAAGGGGAGGATCTATGAAGTGATATCACTGAAGGAACTAAGTAGAAAATCAGATGAGATATGGTAGAAGGATAATGAGGAAATAAGAGAAATAGAAAGGATGGTGATGAAATAGGGAATAGAGAATATAAATAGATATTAAGGGAGTTAGGACAGAGATTACTAAATAGAGAATTAAAGAGTGGAGATTATATAATAATTATTTAGATAGTGATGATAGTGGAGATAATGTGGAAGATAGACGATGAAGAGGTAGACAAGAGAGAGAACACGAAGAGAAGATGGGTGAGATGGTTTTCGGTTGAGGAAGAAAAGACGGGTAGCAGATAGGAGAGAAGGTGGCGACGAGACTTATATATATATATATAGACGTTAACACAGAAGAGAGAATGGTAGATTAGGAAATATATTTAATATAGAAATAGAGAGAGAGACGGGGAAGAATAGATATAAGATAAGAAGAGAAGGCTGGAGAAGAAGGCGTTGAGACGCGAAGGAAAACTCATGAAGGTTCAACGGTCAACGCTTGGACTTATAGCTTATAAGATCGAACTATTATTCACCATCAAATGAGAGAGGATATCACCTGGATTTGGATGGGAAGTGACGCCGTAGGATTTCCGAAATAATCCAAGATTTTCCTCGGTTTGCACCCGGCTTGATAAGGAGGAAAGACGACAGAACGGTGGGAAGGATAGATAGGGAGGTAGAACGCGGAGATGAAGAAGAGGATACGGGAGGAGCGATGGAGACACCATGAAGACGATGAAACACAGGGTAAAAACGAACCAATAGTAACCCAATTTTTTCATAAAACAACTAACTTGTTCTCCGTTACAATTTCCGTTTTAAAGGGATAAGAGATAGAATTCTTTGAAGCGACGCTCTACCGTCGTTTCCGCGTGCGTTGGTTATGCAAATCGGACTCGCCATTAAGTCTTTCTTTAATCGTTGTAAGTCGTCGCCGATGTCACGCGTTCCACGTCAGCCATGATTACCGGAAATAAGTCCCACTTCCACTTTTGCTCACGTCCCGATCACTTTTCCTGAGATCCATTTGGCGACACCGAATGTAAATGTCTTCCATCGACTCGGCGGAGACCCATCCGTTGGAGTCAATGAACGCTGCTGTTGTTTCCCTCATACGGGTCGACAATAGGAGCTGAGTTGAAGTTCCATGGCAAGTTGTTTCTTGGAAATGACCGGACAGATATATAATGGGCTCGGTCAACTCCATCGAGGTGTCCTCGGAACTTCAGGCTTTCTAATCTCTGCTGCAACGAAGTCGTTCCTCGATTATCGTCAACAGGAGCGGTAATCATTTCCAGCGAACTAATCACCGTCTACAGGTAGAGAATAGTATCCAGGTGAGTAATACGAGCGATGATTTCTGGGAAGCTCTCTCTAAACTAAAGTCTTTCTCTGGGATCCGTGATATTCGTCGTCGTAGCAGGCTTCAAGTATCGCTAACTGTCTTTTATTTCCGCAGATCAGATTATCACCGAGAGAAATATCCTTCTCTAAGTCATTTCATTCCGCCACGCTTCCCACTGCAGAGGTCAACGTCGATGATCTGCTCTGCTATTTTCTTCTCTGAACCATTCCTTCATTGTCTTCATAAGTCGCAGAGGTGTGGGCAAGTGGGAGGTAGTTCTTTATGTGGAAGCCTCCCTTATACTCATCATAATGGTTCATGTCAATAAGGAGAGGTGATGTGGGAATCTTGTGATCAGGGGGGAAGGTAGTCCGTTAAGCATAATTGTAAAGATAGAAGTGATCTTGGACTCTTTCGTAGTTTCCTTCTTGAATGATTCTTGTAGTTATAAGATTCCTTTTGATGTTAACCATGATTGTCCTCTTTAACAGCAAGCTTCTTCATACTGATTTCTTCATAAGGGTTTTGATCTCTGAAGATAGTGTACTTTTATAAATAATAGATCTCTCCTATGATTCTAACTAAAGGTGGTATTCAAAGAAAGTAGAAAATGGAATAACAAAGGTGTTCCTATTTTCTTTTCTTTTGAGATCTTTACTCATAATTTATAAGGTACCTATGATATGGTGGATATGGTTTGGAAAATAGGGAACCTATATCAAGGTAGAAGGTGGTTGACTTGGTCCACTCAAGGAATTCTAGGTTTCTAAAGATAAGGATTAAATGTTTGGCCAAGTCAATCTTTAGATCAGTATAAAATTGGGAAAGGAGGAAAGTTAATTCCCTTAAGATCTACACTCTCTTTAATTATTTAGAGAGGTCTTCTTCATCCATTTAGTGAATGGATAATTTTTTAAGTTGGTGGATGAGGAGGAGGATAGGTTCACTTAGAACCTTGTGTTCATGTTTTGAAATAATTCTCCATCACTCAAATTCCTAAGACTTAGAGAGAGAAGCTGGTTATTCAACATCATTCTCCATACGCCTTGCTTCAACATCTTCTCCTGAGGAAATGTGATCTTCCATGGTCGATTTCACACTTAATTATGGCATAAAAGTAAGTGTCATAACACTTCCCTCTTGATTGGACCAATCCCACTTAGCACCTTCTTCAAACACTACATCTCGGTTGATATGTAGTGAGGCATTGACCGGGTCAAAACAACTATAGGCTTTAGTGCCAATTTCATATCCAATAAACACCATAGGAGTGCTTCGATCTTCAAGCTTCTTCTGAGAAGCTTTAGTACATTTCACATGCACAAATGATCCAAATACGCGTAGATGCTCAATTGAGGGCTTTCTCCCAGTCCATGCTTCATATGGAGTAAAGCCTTGCAAACTCCGAGTTGAAGCGCGATTCAATAGGTAGATAGCGGTGCTCACTGCCTCTCCCCATAATTCCCAAGGTAAATTCTTCTCCTTGAGCATGCTTCGAACTAAGGACAAAATTATCCTATTTTTTCTTTCAACGACACCATTCTGCTGAGGCGAGTAGGGTGCAGTGAGCTGACGTTTAATGCCTTGAGAGATACATAATTTTGTGAAGTTTTATGAGTAAACTCTCCTCCTCTGTCTAATCATAGACACTAAATTCGTGTGCCTTTTTCTGCCTTAGCCAATGCTTTAAAATGCTTGAATTCTCTCAGGGCATCAGACTTCAACTTCAACATAGATACCCATATTAGTCGAGAGAAATCATCGACAATTAGAAGGAAATACCTGCTTCCCACTAATGTGGATGGCGTAATTAGCCCACATATGTCCATGTAGATGAGTTCTAGAGTTCTCAAGACTCGGAAATGAGAAGCTTGAGGAAACGGGCTTCAATGTTGCTTTCCAGCCATACAGGTTTGACAAAGATGATCAGGTACGCTGATCTGAGGAAGTCCTTCAACCAACTTCCTTTTGGACATTTCTTTCAAGGAGTGAAAATTAATATGCCCAAAATGCGAATGCCATAAGCAATTTTCCTAATTATCCTTGGTAGTGATCAGGCATTAATCCACTACATTAAGCTTTAGCAGGTAGAGCCGACCCTCTGATCTTTGTACCTTAGCAAGCAATCGACCATTACAATCGAAGATAGTCAACTTACCTCCAGCCATAGTCATACGACAGCCCTCTTCATCCAGTCAACCGAGACTAAGAATATTTTCCGCTAGATCAGGGACAAACAACACGTTAAGAAGCCGTAGAATGCCCCCATCCTTCTGATTAATCTCGACATCGCCTCGACCTTCAATTTGGACCTTCGAATTATCTCCAAATTTGATAAATCTAGATGCAAATTCATCCAACTCACAGAAGAAATTTCGGCGCCCTGTCATATGGTTCATTGCTCCCGTATCCAAATACCAGAGAGTGGGATCAGAGAGCGCACCCTCAGATCCATGAAGGAGCAAATCACTTGCCTCTTCAACCACAGCCATCAGGAGAGAGGATGTCACGCTAGAACAAAGGAGGTGGTCGCTGCCACTGCCGGAGTGAACTCGAACACATAGGCTCGATCATCTCGCTCTTTCTTGTTAGTTCTGAATTCATACGCAAAATGTCCATATTTCTGACAATTGTAATCGATTTGTCAAACGATTTCTTCTCTTTGTCTTTATTTTGAGGCGAATTGTGCCCTTGGCCTTGCCCTTAGCCTCAGCCTCTGTTGCAGCCTTGATGACGTCCTCTTCCGCACGATGAGGACTCCTTAGTCGATAATTTTGCTTTGCTTAGTGCCTTGGCCAATAAGAGCTGCTCCTCTTCACGAGATTCTCGTTCTTTGAGCCGCAGCTTATGAACATTGAGAGAGCCGATAACCACATCTAGAATCACCTTGTCCAAATCACCATAGTGCTCTAGAGAAAGCGTGAGAGCATCAAACTTAGAGGGGGTCGCCCTCAAGAATCATTGCACCACGTCTTTCTCTTCCTGCACCTCTCCCAAATTTCTCAAATCGGAGACAATGAGCATGAATTTCATCGCAAAATCCACAACTGAGTCAGTCTTGGCCATAGTGAGCATTTCGAAGTCTCATATCAAGCCTTGGATGCAGGACTAAATCCCTCTGTCCACGTCAAGATTCTGCTGTCGCAAAATCTCCCAATTTTCTTTCGCCGTCTTCTTGGCATCAAGAATCACCAACTGATCTTCTAGAACGGCACTGATGATTGCAGAGAGTGCTAAGAGGTCCTTCTTCTTTGAGACGTTCTCACCTATGATTGCTTGCCATAAATCGTGAGAATCTAGGTACACCTCCATGGCCATTGACCATACCCAATAGTTTGTTTTTGAGAGTTTGAGAGACAGCACTGTGCTGCCCAATTCTCCGCCGCCAATCATCTTCTTCGCCATGCTTGATTCTTCGGAAATCAATTTTTCTTTGATACCAAATGTTGACTCGTTGAGACCTTGAATCTCTCTAAGAAGTTCTCACAAAGAAGTTCCTCATGAAGGAAGAAAAAGGAACTTACTCAAGAAATCGGAGAAGAGAGATTCACCGCGTAGAATAAAAACGAAGAAGTTCATTCATTGAGTTTTTTTGGGCGAACATCTGTCCCTTTAAATAGAGAGACCAATAGGACTAGGAGAGAGAGAGATGAGAAAGGCATCTCTAACTAACTCCAATGCCACCTGTCATGGTGTCCGTGGTGGTAGCTGCATCACCGTCATAACTCCTGGAGAAAAACAGCCACGATCAATCTTCAGAAATGAAACTAACTACCCGAAAGCAAAAAGGAACAAGCAATTATTTGCAGGAGAAAGTTCCGTAGAAGCGTCATTTTCTAGCGACTGTTAGAGGACAGGATGCAATCCTTCAATGTTGACCTTGCGGAAGGGAAAAATTCCCGTTGGACATCTTCCGGTGGGTTAATGAAGCCTGCCTCCACAAGAACATCTTTTACATATACTCTATGAATAGAGAGAACTAGCCCACGAAGAGGCATTGATTGCACTGCATTAGAAAAATTAAGCAAATACACCATTCGATCAAAACTCATGGAGCATAAAAATTCATGTAATAATTTTCCTTTTCTTTTCATATGACTCCTTTGACTCCTTTCACAAAAGCCTTCATTTTGGTAGGAGTGAATGGAGAAATCATTCGCATCCATTGAGATCTTTAGTGAGATGCAAACTTTTGTTTAATTTTGTAGTTTAGATGCATGACTTAAATCCTCTTCTTGTTTTCTCTCTCTTCAAGCCCAAGTTCTCTCTATAAATTTTGATCATTGATTAATTGGCCATTCTTGAGCTAATTCACTTGTTCTTGGACTTTGTGGAGTTAATTTCTTGTCATCCTTCAAGTTCTACGATCATGTTTATCTCATCATCACAATTAGTCCTTAAATTTGCTTGAATTTGTTTGAGCATTCTCTATTTATCATTTTCAAACACAATTCCCAAGAAATGCTACCCTTGTTCGTTGCTTTAATTTATTTTTTGATCATTTTAGTAAGCTTAGTTTATCATAGGTTTGCAATCATGTGTGGAAACACCTTTTTTCAATGGCTGCATGATTTATGTTCATCACCCTACAAGCATTGTTGTGAGCTTTTAATAGTAACTCTATGCAATTTTATTCATGCCTTAGTGAGCCTACACTAGGATTTCTATATGTCTCTACTAGCACCTTCATGAGCCCCTATTAGTGCCTTAGTGTGCCCCTATGAATATTGCCCCGCACCCTCATTAGCACCACTAGGGGCCCTTACCATAGAATGCCTTTGCCTTAGACCCATAAATGGCCTTGCCCTACCACCACTACAAACCTTGTCACATTCTAAAGAATGGGCTTGCCACCATCAAGCAGCCTTGTCACGATCAAGCAGTCTTCTCCTTTTGTCTTGGAGCAGACTTACCTTCTAGCTATTGAGTGGCTCTTTATATACAATAATTTTGACCTCAAATTTCACCACATGAGACTAAATGCTTTTCTATTATGCAAAAAGGCCAACATTTTTTGTATTTTCAAATCATGATATATAATGATCAAGAAGGAGTTTTGAGCCAAAATTTGTGGATAGATTTGTGCTGGGATCTGAGGCTCGACAAGCTCTCCAAGCTTTTGACCAAAACAATGATTGCATCGGAAGGTGTTGAATCAAAACATTCAACAACATTGAAGCACCAAGAATAGATGATCTCATCATCCATTCTAGGTGATCCTATCATCTAGTATATAATAAAATTCATACTTACTTGGATCATTTGAAAGAGTTCTTCAACTGTTCAAGTGTCCGGCCTCTAACGGTATCCACACAGTCTCCAGACGATCGGATCTCCTCTTGAACACTCGTCACCACGAGAGAAAGAGAAGAGAGAGGAGAAGTTCCACTAGGCTTGCATGGGTACCCACATAATGGTCGTTCTCCCCCTATTTTTAGACTTTAGGAATGTAAAATTTTCACAAAAACCCTTATTATTATGTCTATATCCACTGACGTCCATTGACCTTATGTGTGTGACCCTTTAGGTCCATATATCTCACCAATTAATGACTCTATCAACCTAATAACACTTATTGGTCTTCCTTATCAATTAACTATATCAATATATAGATTAATTGACTAAGGATCGATTTAACCCAATCGACAGGTTGAGTCGCTAGCCCGGTGGGTGCCAAGCTAAACCACGTGCTCTAGGAGATATGAAGTATATTAGAACTCTTTCATGGAACGCTGTCGTCACTGGTTACCGTGTACGTATAATCCTTCATCTACACGAGACTCATGAATGACTTAGGGTATTCTTAATTGTCAAACCCTAATCGGTCACTCAATTTAGTACTGATGCGAGTAGGAAATCATTGAGAACAACTTCTCTAATATTTCCACTACCGTGGCCAAGGATTTAACCGCATCTCATTCCTTGAGTCGGTCTCCTCATATACCGAGGGCGAATGATCCTATCTTAACCACTCAATCACCTTCAAGGACTTCATGTCGTATCCAATCTATGACGTTTTGGAGATCCCATGGCTAGGGATTCGTAAGTCATAGTCAAAACACGATCATCGATCTACAAGATGTCTTTGGTGTCTTAGGTCAAAGGACCATGTACACAACCATGACATGAATCAACCTGATTGAAAATTTGGCATAATACTATTCAGGGATTCATACGGATCAATATAGTGAACTCTTTCGCCAAAGATCACCCGCTATCTATCCTTGGTGTCTCAACACTGATGGATACAGGATTAGCCATACTCATCATATGAGTCAGATTAGATAGTGTTATTCTTTCCGGAGAATTCGATGTCCTTCTCGAATATCTCACAAATAGGAATATTTAGAACATATGTTTAAAGACCAGCAATCACTGTATTATGATCTCATCATAAATCACTTGATCATTGCATATGTTCATGGACTTTATTGCAAACATCAAACAAGAATGAAAATGAATAAAAGTTCATTTCAATGAATATAAACAAAAGATGAAAGTGCGATTGGCTTATAGGCCACATAATACCCATCAATTTTTCTCTCCACCCTCTATCCATTCACAATATCTAATTGAGAAAATGAGTACAGAAAATTTATGATTTTACCCTTGATGCTCTCAAACCCTAAGAATGTGTGGGGAATTATGAAGAGGTAAATGTAATGAATCAAGCACATCCTTGCAACTCGCAGAACACCCATAAAAACCCAATATAAGACAAATATTCTTGACTGCCATATGAAAGAAAACCTTATTTTCAATAGTATAATCAAACATCAAGGACACAAAATGACGGTGATAATTCTTTTATGTGGGTAATACAAGGAGTGATGAAGAAATTGACAAAGACTATGCAAAACATCGGCAAACAAATGAGTTAGATGGGGAGGAAGGTGGAACAACTAGCAATGGACAAACTCAACCAAACCAACTCTAAAATTGACAATTTTAAAGGTAAGGTTAAGGAGATGAACTCCAACAAAGGTCAGCTCCCAACTCAACCTATTATTAATCCTTGTGAAATACCTCTTCTTGAATCCAATAAATTTCTTTCCTTAGAAGAGAATGATGACCGTTTTCAAGCCATATCAAACTTGAGAACTGGAAAGAAAATAGTTGATCCATATGGTATAAATCATGACTAAGAAAAATTGACTAATAAGAAAATCTAGACAGGGATAGTGAACAAGTAGGCGAAGAGAATATAAGAAATGATTCAATGGGGAGAGAGACCAAGCACAAGGATTATCAACCCCCCTTTCCCAAAGCTCTTAAATCCCCGAAATCTCTAGTTCAAAGAAATAAAGTTATAAAAAGTCTTTAAAGAGACCACAAAAATTCCTCGAGAAGAGGCAATTAGATACAACCACTCATTTTCTTTGTTAAGGGGCCATGCACACCCCATAACAAGCTAGCATAGATTGAGCTATTAGATAATATTATTTCTATAACTTAAAATGATATTCTAGAAAAGAAAAAATATTTCAGTTCACCTTTGACATTAGCAGAATGAAATTTTCAAGATCTTTACTAAATTCAAGTGCAAGTGGGAATCTGTTTCCTAAGGTTTATATGATAGGTTTAAGTTATGATATTAGAACCCATTTTGTATAATTAAAACTAGCCGATGGCTCCATTAAACAGCCATTAGGATTATTAGATAACATCAAGGTAAGAGTAGAACAATGTGCCTTTCTAGTTGATTCATTGTAGCAAAAATAAGTGTACTTGTTAGATTAAGTAGAGTGCCTATAATCTTAGGGAGATATCGTCACTACTGCTTGGGTTATGACTTATTAGAGAAAGGTTATAAGAATGCAAAAAAGAAGCAAAGAACTTAATATTTATAGGTTCCTTAAGTACCCTAGTTCTAGTTATAAAGATGTGGGCAGAAGACAATCATGACATTAGCAAGAGTTTCTTGAAAAATAATTTTTTGAATAGACCAATCAGAAAAATAAGAATAACCTATCAATACAGTTGTATCCTCTAATATAGTACTAAAAAGCTTACCATCCGCCTCAAAATATGTTTTCTTATGTCACAACGAGACCATGTCGATCATTATCTTGTCAAGTGTAAACCCGAGTCAAAAAGAGAGTTTCATGTATAACTGTTTCAAGGTCTTTTAACTGAAAAAGAAAAAAGAAAAAAGGAATTCTACAAACACTAATTCAATTTACCTATCTCTTCACTTTCTTCTCCACTCTCTCTTAAACACTCCAGGTAAGGCTTTGGTATACTAGTCTTTCACACAAAGCTTGGTCAAGAAATCTTGGAAATGACGCTAGAAAAGACCTTTTGTGAAGGTGTGAACCCTCTTTTGACTTTTTTGAATGTGAGGAATGCATACAAGCTGATGGAGAATTATTTCGAAATATGAACACAAGGGTTCTAAGTGAACCTCCTCCTCCTCCTCCTCCTTAGCTACCAACTTGAGAAATTATCCATTCCTTAAATGGATGAAAAGACCTCTCTAAATAAATAAAGAGAGAGTAGATCTTAAGGGAATTAATTTCCCTCCTCCCTATTTTATACTGATCTAAAGATTGATTTGGTCAAACATTTTATCCTTATCCTTAGATAACTAGAATTCCTTGATTGGACCAAGTCAACCACCCTTTTATCTTTGATGTAGGTTCCTTATTTTCCAACCTTAACCACTATATCATAGGTACCTTGTATAAACCAATGATCTCAAAATCAATAGGATGCATTTTGTTTTAAACTCTCTTATTCTTTGAATACCACCCTTAGATAGAGTTTTAATAGAGATCTATATATTAATTACATAAAGAAGACATTATATCCTTGCTCTACCACAAGACAATGTCAAGCATGACTGCCCTAGGACCAAGACTGATCACGCAATTAAAAGATCATCCACTTATGAAGATTCTCCATTATCCAAGCATTTATGAGGATAACTACAACAAAAGGAGCTCCACAATTACTCAAGTTAATGGGAGCCTTTCATATGATAATCATCAGTATGAAGAAAGTTTCAAGCAAAGAAGGTTCTCTCACATTGAGTTCTAACCTTCGCTGTGGATGGAAAGAAAGGAGATGAGGCCAACAATGAGGATGCTACCAATGGATCAATGTGATTTTGGCAGTTACAACAGCGCGTCGTGCCCCCTCAATTCCCATTCCGAGCGGTCTAGGAATTCTTCTCAAGAGACTGCCTACATCTTTTCTTTCTTCCCTCACCATCGGAACCAAGAGTTCTAATTTTCAGCCCTGCGCGCTTACATATGGACCCAGCATAGGCTCCCGAAGGAAGGCACGATCTGCTCTTCGTCACCAACAGCTTCGGAACTACTTAACACATGCCTTTTCGTCTTCTGCCAAGGAAAAGCCTGCGACAAGGATTACTTTCCTTATCCTGGAATATTAGAAGGGCAAGAGAGTGTCCCAGGGTCCACGAGAAAGAACTGAAGGATGGCCGATGGATTGAACTCGTCGTGATCGGTTCATTCCAGATTCGGAAGGAAGAAACGAAATCACCTGAGCTACGACGAGATTTCTAAGGTCATGAAGAATCTTCTATCAGGAAGGCGATATCATCTACCACCCTGGAAATTTTCGGAAACTTCTCATCTTCCCCGAGCCAAGAGGAAAGAACCCCGAAGACAAACGACAGGGTATAGCCGAAAGGCTTCCGCCGTCTGATTACGGAATAAAGACTAATTTGGCACGGACTACGTGGAATATTCCCAGATAGCAGCAGAAGCAAGACACATAATGCGAGACGATAACACAAATCCTCTCGAACGATAATCCGAGAGGACGATCGTTCAAACTCCACAACTACCATCACGGGACTCACGTCCAGAATAATGAAACCTCCGCACACGCAGAAATTTCGGCAACGCGTCTGTTCACCTACTACCCGAGTGAACGCTACAGGAAGCCACGCATGGTCAATCCGTCAACCGACGCGAAGAGCAACCGACGCGACGCGATCTTCTCTCTAACTCTATAAAACACTAATTGTAAGACGGAAAAGTTAGTTGTTTATGAAAACTTGGTTACCTCTGGGTTCGTTTACCCTTTTGTGTTCGTGTTCTTCCCCCGTATCTCCATTATTCTTCCCGCATCTCCTTCACTCCGATTCTACCTCCCTATCTGTCCTCCCCCCATTTCTATCGCTTTCATCCACTTCACGTCTGAAGCAAACCGAGGAATATCCGGACCAGTGGAGCGATTCGAGAGCATCGCTTCTTCCACTTCTTTCAGGTATTCTCCTCTATTATTTTATCGTGATGAATAGTTCTCCCGAAGATCATTTATAAGTCCACGTTAGATGTGTTTCTTATCTATTCCTTCTATTTCCTACATATCACTTCCGTTAACCCCGCTTTATCCATTCTCTTCATCTTCTCTCCGTCTCTCTATCTATTTTCGTCGCTGTTTCACTCTCTCTATTCTCTATATTATAATATATATTCTATTCTTCCCTTTTATCTCTCCTCGTCTACCTACCATCTCTGTCACTATCCGATCTTCTCCTCCTTCCTATATTCTATATTTTATATTTTCTACTATAAATATTAACCATCTTATCATCTTTACTAAATCAGTATATCTTTTATATTCTTGAATTATATCACCCTATATTCTCACTGATTTCCTACTATCGTCTCATAATGATATCACTTCATAGGTCCTCCCCTAGTTTGTAGGAATATTTTCAATCTTTCTAAATTATCCTACATCACAAGCTCTTTATAAAATTCATATCCACATCTACATGTTTCATTCTACGATGAATAAGTGGATCAAAAGCATTATTAATAGCACATTTATTACCTAAAAAGGAACTGATAGAAAATAGGATATTTTTAGGTATTCTAGGATCTTCTTGATCCATATATCTCTATTATTCCTTGTGAAAAAAATTTCTTACCTTTGCCTCTCCTAAAGATCTCTCCTAAATTTTCTTACAAGCTCTAGATAAGACACTTATTTATGCTCAATTAGATAATTAAATTTCCTCAAAGGAAGGTGCACAGGTCACTAGTCGACTAGTGATTTAGAAGTGAAATTGCAATGTATGAATTAGTATAGGCCGAAAGAAATATTTTTTACCTCTTTTTAAAGAATAAACCTAAATTGTACTCTTAAGACACCTTCACACTCAATGAGTTTCGAAAAAGTGATGAATACTTGAAAAATACATACATTGACTCAATATACTCACTACATATGCTACTTCATGTCTTATATGGGACACATACATTAACCTTCCAATTAACCTTTGACAGATCCTAAATCACAACCTTATAAAATTGACCTTTGTCAAATAACCTTAGACTTCACGCTTTGTAGTCTCATCTCTAGATAATTTATTATTAGTATCAATAGGTATTGATATAGGCCTTATGTCCATAAATCTCATCTATTTGCATAAATCTAAAATAATGTTGATTTCCTGAAAAAAAAATTCAGAATATGAATAATTAACTTCTACACTATGAATGTAGTTAAAAGGTCCAAGATTTTGTATATCAAACTTATCAACTAATTGATTATCTTAGTTTGAAATTTCTTCAATATCATAAATTGTGATGATGATATAATCTAAATGTACTATCAAGATAGTTCCTCCCCATGAACTTAGATTTTAGAAAAATATAGTCCCATCTCTTCTATTTTGACTCTATACAAACTTTAGCGCATGGTCTTGAATTCTAGAAAACCAAGCATGTGTTATTATTTAAACTTATAGATGGTCCTCTTTAATCTATATACAGAATTATTTCTATGTTGATCTTCACATAGAGGCGGAGGTTATATATCTATATTTCTTCATTATGGTGTCCATTGAAATAACTTCTAAGAATAGTATTATTTTAATTGTGTTTAATTTTTCTACTACAGAGAAAACCTCAAAGTAATATGCTTCAGAGATTTGAGTGTACCCTTTAGCTTCTAATCTAATGATATATCACTCTACCTCTTCATTAGGTCTAAATTTTATACAATAAACCCATTTAAAATATTTTCATTGGCTTCCTTGTTGTTGGGTAATTTTGTGATTCCCAAGTTTGATAATTTTTGTTGAGTGTTTTTCTTAGGCATTTAGTTCCTCATTCATAGGTTTTTGGTCATTTATAGGGATATTTTCAATTATAATAGTAGTGAATAATGTCTTGTGACTGGGAGCAATACATGAATGGGGCTTGTAGTCATCAATGGGATAGTGTCTATTTTGTACTCTACCCCTATTGCTTATTTGTTCTCCATCAAGATTACACTCTACCCATATTTGGTTTGAGTGACATATTATCAGTTGTCCACCAGTCTCACTTTATTAAAGATTCCCTCAATCTCTTTGTGTATCAATGAAGAAGAATTACTCAAATTCTCTATTTTTTTCTTCCCCACTTTCTAATAACATTTTTCATTAATGATACTTTTGGAAATAAGGTATTTCATTCATCAGTTGGGGATTTGTGTGAAAGACTCCCAGAAGGCAATCTATTTCGTGATTGAGTAGCTATTAGTAAAAATTCTCCCCCATGATATTTTTAATGTTTTCCTTGTATTAATAATGCCCTAGACGTCTCCATAATCAACTCAATTATTCTTTTTGCTACTCCCCTTTTTGTGTGGACTATAAGTAATAAAAAAAGGCATCATCATTTTTATCTCCTTTTTTATCAAAGAAGTTTAATGATTGTGTATTATATAATTCTATAAAAAAATATTTCTATAGCCTTTAATTTTAATTATAAATTTTTTTAAGATCATATTCCAAAATTTCCAAATAGGGATCTTAACTCAAAATTTTCCATTTAAATTATTCTCATACGCTGGTCTACATACATCACACTAGATCAACCTAAATGGATCCAAATAAATAGAAGATGATAGAAGATAAAATTCATTTTGTGCTTTGTAAATTTAACACCTTCACACTTAGTATTAGTAATATTCGTCTTTCTTTTGGTAAGAAATGAAGGTTTCAAACTAGAGAAATGAATGAATCAATATTTTTGGGAGAAGCTTTATCAGTTCCCCACTCAAAGTTGGTTGTAAGGTTCTTGTTGTTGCTTTCTTCACCCCAATTAAGAAAGTCTAGCCTTTCAAGATTCTAGCAAGTGTGATCTTGAGCTGCAATAAGTTATTCATCATAAAATGAATCTCTATAAATAAAAAATTAATTATTCTTTTTTAGCTATTTTTTGACAAAGCTGACTTGAAATTTAGGTACATGTAGTAGTTTTTCTAATTTTTCAATTGGTTTTAGAATAACTCAAAACTCTAGAAGTAGTTGATAATGTACCAACTGTTGTTTGAACTTTCCAATTACCTTGAACATGAATAATATGAGGCGAAATTAGGTGAAGCATCTTCCATATGGCTAGTGGCTCTTGAGTCGAGAATCTAAGGAAGCTAAGTACCCCTTTCCATAGCAAATAAATTTTAGAAGTAAATTTTATCCCTCTTGATGCATTATTTGACTACTTGATTTCTTAAAATACCCTCTTAATTTCATATAAAAGCAGATTTGATAATTTAAGGAGTTAAAGAGTTGCCCAAGGTTACTAATGAATCTGATACCACTATTGAGAATGATCAACTTGATGGATTCTTTAACTCATTAATTACTTAACATGCCCTCTCAATTGACAATGTGAGATCAATATTTGGATTCCTTAAATTGGGCACCACACTTTGATCCTCAGCTTGAGATGATATATCCACAAGTCTCTAACTAACTTGCTTTGACTTTCCCTATAGTTTCCAACATTTATCTCTTACATGTTTCTTTTCAAATTACAATAGTCACACCAATAAGTGGTTTTATTTCATTCTTTTTGAAATTTTCTCTTTACATTATAATCAGTTTGCTGAGAATTTATATGAATTTTGCATAGGTTGAATGTTTCCTTTATTATGAAGTAACAACAATATTTTGATTCTATCACTTAGTTGAATATTAGATATATCAATTTGATTCTCTTCCATTCATAAATAAGAACACCCAATGCCTAAAAACATATTATCTTTAAATAAAATTTGGAGTTGGTTGATGATAATTTTTCAATTCCTTTCATTTATTAACAACATCATTTGCATATCCTTTTAAATTCTCCTACCCTTGTTTTAATGTAATTATAGATATATCAACTCTTGAATCTTAGAATCATCGTGTTTCTTAGAATAATGAGAATTACCTTTTACCAAATTACTTTGGAATTGGGCTCATATCAAAATCATTCAGCTTTATGAATTCTCCCTTTGTCTGAAATCTACTTAAAGAGTATGTTTTTCACACTTAATTGGTGAAAGTATGTCGTCTCAAGTGTAATAGCCTTGTCCTTTACTAAATCCTTTTTATGAAACCAGTCCGTTGATTATGGCCACCAAAGATCTCTCTTTCCAAAGTCTTGGTTGATTGATTTTACCATTTAGAGCCATAGGGGTTAAATTTATAGAGAAGAACACGTAATGTCATATGTTGCATGGAAGATTGTACAATGGCGATGATGAGATTGGGTGTCGTAGGGGAAGCTATCAGCTTAAGTGGTGGCACAAAACCCCAAGAAGAAGGATGAAGTGAAGGAGAAGAGAACAAGATTCGATGTACTAGTGACACCTATTGGTAATGGCAGCAATAATAGATCCCTAGGGCATGCTCCTTTAAAGAAGAAAACTTTCAAAAAAAGATTAGCCAACCATTCATAAGTAGCCCTAGGCCTATATATAGACTCAAGAGGAGAGAGAAAATATCATAAAAGGAACACCATTTAATGGTGTGTGTGTGGGGGGGGGGAGGGGAGGGATGAGGAAACGATTTAATGCAGTCGTTGAAACACACGATCGTCGGTAAAATAAATAAATTCCAAACTCAAGATGATTTAAATATCAGAAATCAAGTACAGCGATGAGATCAGGTCGAACCACAGAGAGCACGGTTGACTTTTACTGAAAGAGTTGACTTGGTCAAACTTCATTCTAATTAAGGTTTTTAAGAAATTAAAATGATATGTTATCAATGAAAATAGTAATAATATATGAGAGAAGATATTGTAAGAATTTTGAAAACTATTTGGAGAACAAAAGTCAAAAGTCAAGGTCAACGTATTGACTTTGACAAGACTTTAACTTTATGTAAAATCAGAGAGGAAAAAGGTACGAAAATATTATGAAAATTATATTTTCAAAAACTAAAGAGAAAGAGGAGAACATTGATATAAAGATTATGATTTTTAGAGAAGAATTGGATTTACTGTGATTTTTCCAAAATCAATAAACAAAAAATTATTGAAATAAACATTTTGGTCCAAATACTTAAATTGACTCATCAAATGACATTCAAATCTAGAAAATCACACTATGAATAGAAAGCTTACAATTAAAGGATTCCAAAGACACAAAAATTATTCAATTTCACCTTTTATATTTGGAGTAATAGCCCTTGCAAGTCAACACCCAAATTTGGATTAATTTTGAACAGCAGTTGGTCAAACGACAAATTTAAAGGCCAAATCTTGATGAAAATTGACGAATCAGATATCCACGAAAAGCTGATTGAACAAGAAATCCAAGAAAACCAAATTTATTTGAATTGGACTTAAGAATAGGGAGAAATCCTTGTTTGGAAATTAGCAAAAATCTGAAATGAAATTTGGGCAAAATGACGAAATTTTCTATTCCTAAACTCTAAATACCGATCTAAATCTCATCTAAACTATTTAAATTGCAAGGATTACGAAGGAATCACACTACTAACCTGATTGACATGAATATTGAGCCTCAAATTGCTTTTATTGCTGAGAATTTCTCCGATTCCTTCTTCGTCGTGATTTCGGCGTTCAAGGGGTGGTTTACAAACATTTTCTGCCAATGATTCGTGATTAACTTGCCTCAATCCATGCACGATTGAGTCTAGAACACAAGAGAATCATGAAGAACTCAAGATCATCAAGAATCAAAAGGACCACATACACAACCATGACATGAATCAACCTGATTGACAGTTAGGTTGAATTACCATTAAGGGATTCATACGGATCAATTTAGTAAACTCTTTCTCTAAAGAGCACCCACTATCTATCCTTAGTGTCTCTACACTGATGGCTACAAGATTAGCCATACTCATCATATGAGTCAGATTAGATAGTGCTATTCTTTCGTGATAATTCAATATCCCTCTCGAATATGCCACGAATATGAATTTTTAGAACATATGTTTAAAGACTAGTGATCATTGTATTATGATCAGTATTATGATCAGTATTATGATAATTCAATATTATGATCAGTGTATTCATTTAATCATTGCATATGCTTATAGACTTCATTGCAAACATCATGCAAGAATGACAATGAATAAATAATATTTCAACACCCGCGTGGAGCTGATGTGTAGCTGATGTGACCCACTGGATCCCGATCAATAGTTGTGAAAAATTCGTAACCGTCGATCTAATTAGTGAAATCTAACAGTTGCAATTTAATTTCACACTCGGGCTCTTTCCAGTGGGTCGAGATCCACCAGATCGACACGCGCTCTTTCGTGCGCTTTGATACAATGTCGCTCGAGCTGCCGCATCACCTATGCACAAATAGAAAAACTTAGTCCCACACGGAAGACATCAATGGAGATTATCGCCTCTATAACGGGAAACGGTCTTAAGGTTTTTCATCGCCCATTGGGCCTAGTACGCTCCCCCTTATCGTGCCTCTTGGGTCCACTATACCCATGGGCCCAATAAGCTTCGTATGCGTCCTTCGCACCACGTAGGCGCCCATGTGGGTCCGTGTTAGCCTAGGTGGTGCCGCCATGTGTCCGCGTCGTGCCACATCAGCTCCACGTGGGTCCCGTGCTTATATCCCCCTTTTTTGAGAATTTTTATTTCTAAAAGTTCTTGAAAAATTCTTAAAAAATTAATATAAAATCCATAAAAATATATAAACTTCATATATTCATAACTTTCAATTTAAAAGGCCTTTTTGACTCAAATTTTTTCCATTGGATCACAAATTTCTATTTCTTTAATCTCATGTCACCTAAAATATAAACTTTATCAAGAAACTATGATGAATTCAAAATAATACTAAGTCAACCCTTTAAAGTTCTATTTTGATTCATCCTATCATTATCTTCTTCTAATCTCTTCTTTTAATCATCCACTAAAGTCAAAATAAAATCAAGGAAAATGGTTAATTTCAAGCTATTTGACCTTGCAAAAGGTCAAACACATAATTATCAGGGGGGGAGAGGCAGATGGTTGATGCATATTATGTGGCCTATAAGCCAATCACACTTCCATGTATCTTGTTTATGTTTATTGAAATGTTATTTATTCATTGTCATTCTTGCATGATGTTTGCAATGAAGTCTATAAGCATATGCAATGATTAAATGAATACACTGATCATAATATTGAATTATCATAATACTGATCATAATACAATGATCACTAGTCTTTAAACATATGTTCTAAACATTCCTATTCATGGCATATTTGAGAGGGATATTGAATTATCACGAAAGAATAGCACTATCTAATCTGACTCATATGATGAGTATGGCTAATCTTGTAGCCATCAGTGTAGAGACACTAAGGATAGATAGTGGGTGCTCTTTAGAGAAAGAGTTTACTAAATTGATCCGTATGAATCCCTTAATGGTAATTCAACCTAACTGTCAATCAGGTTGATTCATGTCATGGTTGTGTATGTGGTCCTTTTGACTTGAGACACCAAAGACATCTTTTGGATGGATGATCGTGTTTTGATTATGACTTATGAATCCCTATCTACGGGATATCTAAAACATCATATATTGGATATGACATGAAGTTCATGAAGATGATTGTGTGATCAAGATGGGATCATCTACCCTCGGTATTTGAGGAGATTAACTCAAGGAATAAGATGTGATGAAATCCTTGACCAAGGTAGTGGAAATCTTGGAGGAATTCCCAATGATTTCCTACTTGCATCAATACTACCTTGAGTGATCAATTAGCGTTTCACAATTGACTGTACCCTAAGTCATTCATGAGTCTCATCGAGATAAATGATTATACATACATGGTAATCAATGATGGAAAGGTTCCATAAGTGAGTTCTTACATATTCCATATCTTGCAAAGTACGTGGTGTAGCTTGGCACCCTATGAGCTGGCAACTCAACCTATCAATTGGGTTAGATCAATGCTAGATTAATTAATCTATATGCTGATATAGATAATTAATTATGATTGACCAATAAGGTGTTATTTGGTCTATAGAGTTATTAACTAGTGAGATATATGGACCTAGAGGGTCACACACATAAGGTCTATGGATGCTAGTGGATATAGACATAATTATAAGGGTTTTAATGAAAAAACTTATGGATATTATGCAGCCTATAAGCCAATCATACTTTTATGTATTTCATTTTTGTTCATTGAAATGAAATTTATTCATTGTCATTCATGTGTGATGTTTGTAATGAAGTCCATGAGCATATGCAATGACTAAGTAAATTATAATGAGATCATAATGTAGTGATCACTAGTCTTTAAACATATATTTTAAACATGCCTATTTGTGGGATATTCAAGAAAGACATCGAATTATCCAGAAAGAATATCACTATTTAATCCAAATCATATAATGAGTATGGTTGATCTTGTAACCGTTGGTGTGAAGACACTAAGAATAGATAGTGAGTACTCTTTAGAAAAAGAGTTCACTGAATTGATCTGTATTAATCCTTGAATGGTAATTATATCAAATTGTCAATCAAGTTGATTCATGTCATGGTCCTTTAACTTGAGATGCCAAAGACATCTTGTAGATGGATGATTATATTTTGATTATGACATATGACGAGACGAAACAGCGAGGTCGTCGATTTCACACGGTCTCGTGTCAAAAATAATTCCAAACTTACCAATTTGATAAAATTAACTCGAATTGAGGGGTATAATGGTAAATAAGGGTCGAATCCACAGGGAAATAAGGAAATTTATGATGTTTTCTTCGAAATTGATCAAATCGGACAATAAATCGATGGTAGAAATTGGGGAAAATGGTATATTATGAAAGATAGCTTCAAATCGCTTCCACGGAATCAAGAATCATCAAAATTGATCTTGATTTCGCAGAGAAATTGAAGATCAAAGTGGGAAGAAATTTTCGAACGTGTAAATAGCGATTTTAACAAAAATTAAAATTAATTAAACTTGAAATCCTAATCTAAATCGAAATTAAACATGAATGGATGATACATTAGCAAAAACTGCTTCCACTAATTCCAAATTGTGATTGGATTAGCTCGATCAATCGTCGTTAATCGAAAATCCGAAGAAAACGCGATGTGGAGATTCAAGCGTCGATTTCTCCTTCTCTACTCAAACAAATCTCAATTTCAAGCCCTCCGTGTATGCGGAAATGGATATAGAAGAGGATGGAACCGAGAGATTCGAGAAGGGAGGTGTCTAAACAGATCAATTGGATTGATTTCTAACTCAAATGCTTACAATTTGGAAGAACATGCCTTATTTATACACTTTTTGGGTGTAACCGTCCGTTCAAAACGATCGATGGTTACGATGAAAAGGTCCATCATGGACAGTTTCAGTTAAGTCTCAACTGTCGGATCTTGATGGACGGTCCGGATGAGGCCTGATGAGATGCGTTATAAAACACATGAGATTTCGCCCCTTGGATCGCGATCCAACGATCAGGATGCTCCCTCGTGCATTTAATCTGAGCCATTATAATCCTCTTTAAAAACCATGTGCGCGTGATGCGATCTAGTGGACCGCGAGCTCACCCGATCGACGCGCTTCGATCGCGCTTCATCTAATCCAACGCGTCTCCATCAGCCACGTCACCTGCATCTTAAAAACTGTGTGGGACTTAGTCCCACATGGAAAAAATTAAGGGGATCAATCGGGTTTATAATATGTGACGGACTTGAAGGTTAGCTTGCATCCAAACTATCGGATGCCTATGTGTACTATAACCCATATATTGACGATATATATAAATAATGCATATGTCACATCGCGCCGCGTGGGCCCGTGTGGCGCTGCCACGTGGCCTTGCGGTCAACGTCGCATCCACGTGGGTCCCGCGCGAAAAATACCCCCTTTTTCCTCTTGTTTTAAATTATTTTTAACATTAAACATTGCAAATTTAATTCAGAAAAATCCGAAAAAATCCCTAAAAATTAGAAAATTCATAACTTTTAATATATAACTCCAAATTAATCCAAATTTCTTTCATTTGATCCAAAATTTAATTATCTATAATTCTAAAGAGTCAAAATTAATAAATAATGAGCGTTTTAATTTCCGTTTCAAAAATACATTTATTTTTTAAGGATTTTAACTTAAGAAAATGTAAATAAATGTTTATAAAACGTTTTCTCTCGTTATTTTGACTCTAAAAACATCTATAATCTCAAGTAAAGATGGGTTATTAAATTATTCATCTTTAAATCATCATATTTAACCCTAATTTAAAGTATTTTTGAGATTATGATGATTTTTTCATGGAATGATAGAAAAATACATTTAAATATGATAACATGCATGGAAATGAAGTCATTTATGCCTTAATATGCATCAATAATCATGTTTTATCTTGTTAATTTAGCATGTTATCAAGATACAAATCCCTAGCCACAGGATCTCTAAAATGACATATATTGGATACGACATGAAGTTCACAAAGATGATTGCGTGATCAAGATGGAATCATTTGCCCTCAGTATTTGATGAGATTGACTCAAGGAATGAGATGCAATGAAATCCTTCACCAAGGTAGTGGAAATATCAAAGGAGTTCCCGGTGATTTCTTACTCACATCAATACTCACTTGAGTGACCGATTAGGGTTTGACATTTGACCTTACCCTAAATCATTCATGAGTCTCATGCGGATGAAGGATTGTACATACATGGTAATCGATCACGGAAAGCTTACATAAGTGAGTTCTTACATACTCCATATCACACAGACTACGTAGTGTAGTGACGAAACAAATCAATGCAGTCGGTAATTGCAAACCGATTTGTGTCAAAAATAATACCAAACTCTCTAATTTTAAGATTTAATAACATATTGAATAGTATAATGGTGAATAAGGGTCGGATCCACGGAGAAATAAGGGATTTTCGAGAGATCTTTTGAAATTCGATCAAATCGGATGATAAATTGAGGTGAGAAATTAGGGAAATTGATAGATTTGAAAAGATATAGGATGAAAGATGAAGAGGAAAACACATAATCTAACCCGAGATAGCGATCAAAATGATCCAATTAATTGCCTGATTTCAAGGCTTTTCATTCGCGATTTCGAAGATGATCATCGGTGTTCAAGAGACGAATTCTCCTTATTCATTCGACGAAATCTCACTTTCAAC
Source organism: Lemna minuta (assembly GCA_024174645.1). NCBI lineage: Eukaryota > Viridiplantae > Streptophyta > Magnoliopsida > Alismatales > Araceae > Lemna > Lemna minuta. Next base: position 9,413,171 of record CM044107.1, read on the forward strand.
CACTCAGTGGACACGGAAATGTGTCTAGAAGTGATTAAAAGCAAGAGATTCAAGGATGATGGTGTCTAGATAGTTCAATTGCTCGAAATCATCCAATAATGCATTACAATGTCGAAGAACTTCTCAATTTATAGTGAATTTGGGCATAACCGTAAGATGATGTGTTTGATCTTCAGTCAACAACTCTGATGAAATGCATCAATGCAAATCGTACAGTTAAGTCGTGGCCATTGGATCCGAAATTGACCGCCGAGATTTCGCCACGTTGCGCGTGAAGAATAAACACATGAAACGCCATTTGTCCGATCTTGATCGAACACTTAGGATGCATTTTCATTAGTTTAAATCTGATTTGTTATAACTCCTTTGATCAACATATGAAATTGAATCATATGTTGAACGCTCGAACGCTCCACGTGCTGCCACGTCACCCACTGCTTTGATCAAAGATTGCAATTTGATCGGACACTCCAGATTTTCTCACGTCACCTGGGCGATTTCTAAAATTGATTTTAATTAAATGAATTGATTTTTAATTCAGAAAAATTCATAAAAAATCTAAAAATCCTTAAAAATTAGAAAATTCATAACTTTCAAAATAGAACTCCAAATTAATCCAACTTTATTTCATTGGATTAGAAATTAAATTATCTATCATTAAAAAAAATTAAAATACTTAAATAACAAGAGAATAAATTCTTATTTCAAAAATACACTCATTTCTTCTTGAAAAACAAAACTTATAAAAATAAATGAGTGTATATAAATATTTTCTCTTATTATTGAACATTAAAACCTAATTATAATCTCAAATTTAGATGGGAATAATCTATTCTAAAATATATTCTTAATTGTGCATAATTATCCCTAAAATAGTGCATTTTGAGATTATAAGTTAAAATTGCATGAAATGATAGAAATGCACTCAAAGTATGATAACATGCATCAAATTGGAATATTTTTATGCATTAATTTGTATTTAAAATCATATAATTGTATGTACAAATTGTGTGTTATCATGTAGCTTGGCAGCTAACGTGCTGGCAACTCAACTTATCGATTGGGTTAAATCAATCTTAAATTAATTAATCTATGTGTTGATATGGATAATTAATTAAAGTTTACGAATAAGGTGTTATTTGGTCTATAGAGTTATTGACTAGTGAGAAATATGGACCTAGAGGGTCACACACATAAGGCCTATGCATGTTAGTAGATATAGACATAATCATGAGGATTTTTATGAAAAACCTCATTACCAAATGTCTATAAAAAGGGGAGAACGACAACAACTCAAGGTGCCCATGCAAGCCTTGTGAGAATTCTTTTCTTTCTTCTCTGTCTCTCTTTGTGAAAAGCTTCGAAGAGGAGATCCAACCATCTAGAGATTGTGTGGATAGTGCAAGAGGCAAGACATTTGAATAGCTTCAAAAACTCCTTCAAGGGAACCCGATAAGGATGTTTTCTCATACATACTAGATGATGGGATCATCTATTCTTGGTGTCTCAATATTTTGAATATCCGATTCAATGTATTCAGCGGCATTTGATGTTTTGATCGAAATTTTAGAAAGTTTATTGACTTCAGAACCCAACAAAATCCTCATACAAAATTTCTATAAATACGGGGAGAGCGACCACAACTTTAAGTGCCCATGCAAGCCTTGTGAGAATTCTCTTTTTTCTTCTCTTTCTTTCTTGGCAAAGAGCTTTGAAAAAGAGACCCAACCATCTAGAGACCATTGATAACATGCAATCTTAACATAAAATTACATGACTATTAACACAAATTAAGACATAAAATATTCTATTTTTACGCATGTCATCATACTCTTAGTGCATATCTATCATTTCATGCAAATTAAAGTTATATCTCAAAATGCACTATTTTAGGGATTATTATGTATTTTTAAGAATATATTTTTAACGTAGATTATTCTCATCTATATTTGAGATTATAATTATGTTTTAATGCTAAATAATAAGAGAAAATAATTTTTATATACTCATTTATTTTTCTAAGTTATAATTTTTAAGATAAATGAGTGTATTTTTGAAATAATAATTTATTCTCTCATTATTTAAATATTTTGACTTTTTATAATGATAGATAATTTAATTTCTTATCCAATGAAACAATTTTGATTAATTTGGAGTTTTATTTTGAAATTTATGAATTTTCTAATTTTTAGGGATTTTTTTTGAATTTTTCTGAATTTTTAATGAATTTTTCAGGATTTTTCGGAATTAAAAATCAATTTTTTGGGTTTTTATAAGAGCGCAGATGACGTGGCGCAATCTGGAGCGTCTAATCAATCACGATTGACGATCAGAGGTGGGAGATGACGTGGCAGCACATGGAGCGTCCGATCGTGCAATTAAATCGCGATCGTCGATCGTCACTCAAGATGGGGGGGTCCGTGGTACAATTCTATTCATCGGTGAATCGTTTTTAAAATGATTTAATCTCAGCTGTTGATCAAAGGAGTTATAACGGCTGAGATTAAAACTGACGAAAATGCATCCGAAGTGTTAGATCAAGATCTAACGAATGGCGTTTCGCGCATTACTTCTAAAGCGTGCGATGTTATGAAATCTCGGTAGTCCATCTCCAATCCAACGGCCACAACTTAACGGTAACGATTTGTATTAATGCATTTCATCAGAGCCGTTGATCGAAGATGAAGCGTTTCATCGGACGGTTACGCCCAAATTGGCTATAAATTGATACGTTCTTCGAGATTGTAATGCATTCTTGGATGATTTTGAGCAATTGAACTGTCTAGACACTACTATCCTTGAATCTCTTGCTTTCAATCGCTTCTTGACTCATTTCCCCGTCCATGGAGTGGTTGAAAGTGAGATATTATCGATCGAATAGGGATAATTTGCCTCTTGAACACCGCATATCGTTTTTAAAATCACGGAATGAAAAGTCTTGAATCTGGCAATTAATTGGATCATTTGGATTGTTATCTTGGGTTAGATTATGTGTTTTCCTCAAAATCTTTCATCATGTATCGTTAGATTTTAATTTCGAATCGTAGATTTAGATAATTTTAGATTGAATTTTGGATTTCTCTTAATTCGAGTTCGAAAATTTCTCTCTAATTCACTCATCGATTTCTCTGCAAATCTTGATCCAAATCACGTGATTTTTTATTCTGTGAATTCGTCTATGAGTTCTCTTTCTAAATCTATCAATTTCCCTAATTTCTCACCTCAATTCATCATCCGATTTGATCGAATTTCAAAAAATTTCTCAAAAATCCCTTATTTCTCTGTGGATTCGACCCTTATTCACCACTATACTCAGTTCGTATTAATTTCATAAAATTGGTGAGTTTAGTATTATTTTTGACACGAATCGGTGTGCAATTAACGACTGCATCGATTCGTTCCGTCAACCATGTGGATACTGCTAGAGGCTACACACTTAAATAGCTTCAAGAACTCCTTCAAGGGAACCCTAGAAGTATTTTTTTTTATATATACTATATGATAGGATCATCTATTATTGGTGCCTCAATGTTTTGAATATTCGATTCAATGAATTTGGCTACTTTTGATGTTTTTGGAATGTTGATCGACCTCAGAACCCAATGTTGGTTTCTATCATGGCTTGAGTCATGGTCTCACTGTCTCATGGTGGGGACATGATCACCATTGGTGAGGTGTGTACCCCACCAATATGATTTGGTTGCTCTCAAACTATTATCGATACGCTAACTTGGGTCTTGATTCAAAGGGGGGGGGGGGGGTTCTCTCTATCATCTTAGACAAGATTATGGCTAGTTGACAAGATTTCATTTTTTTCACCTTAAAATCCTCTCTAGATAACCAATTCAATGGAATACATTATGTCTGATAAACAAATCTCTTTTGGAAGTCTTGGTAAATTAATTAAACCATCTAGAGGTATAGGTGTTAATTTCTAGAGGATCATTTTGGTTAATTTAGAACCAACATTTTAGGCATAATCTAAATCTCATTGTTAGAAAATGTCTTGGTCACTATGAACAAGATAATGGCTGATAAACAAGATTTCATTTTTGTCACCTTAAAAATCTCTATATAACAAGTCAACCAAAAATACATTATTTCTAGAAAAGACATCTCTTTCATAAATATTAATCAATTGATTCAACCATTTGGAGACATATGTCTTGATTTATAAAAGAGGATGGACTTTGGTTGTGCAATAGAACTGGTGTCCCTAGTGCTACTATAGTCTCGGTGTTAGACATTTCGTCTTTGTCATCTTAAACCAGATAATTTACAATAAACAATATGTCAACTATGTCAACATAAAATCCTCTCTATATAACATGTCCATCGAAATATATTATGCCCAATAAATAAGTCTGTTTTAGAAGTCTTGCTCAATTGATTTAACCATTTAGAGCCATAGGTCTTCATTTTCAAAGGAGGATATGGTTTTGGTTGCCCTAGAATGGTTGTCGATAGGCTAAATGGAGCCTCTCTGGTATACATTTAGTGTTAGTCACCTAAGAAATGATTATGTCTCGTAAACAAAATGTTGTCATTGTCACATCAAAATTCTCTTAATACATCTAGTCCGTTAAAATACATTATGGCTAGTAAGCAAATCTCTTTAGAAGTTTCAATCAATTGATTCAACAATTCAGAGCCATTAATGTTAATTTCAAGAGGATATGATTTTGGTTTTTGTAGCATTGGTGTCCCTAGGCTAACTTGAGTCTTAGTGTTAGACATTATAATGAATTCACTCCAACATTATTAACGCCTTTGAGAACCTGCAAAAGAATCTAGAATATTTTAATATTCTAAACTGATCCTAGACAGATCAAGAAAGTGGTGATCTATTAATCACCAAATAGCATTGCTTAGGTTATTTCTTTAGTCAGAGATATAAATTATTAAAATCACCATTAAAGAAGGATATTCATAAATCTTGTGTAATCAACAATCCAAGAATATCCATAGGACCTTTCAAATTTTTCTATTATTCAATGTCTTAAGTCTAGTATTCTTAAAATATAAAATACAATATAAGAGATCTAGAAATTGAACCCCCTGGAATCATGATTGAGATCCCAAGAAAATATTTAATCTTCATTATGAAAAAAGCCATTTAGAAAGGAAAGATCTTATCGACCGAAGGAGATACCATGTCAAGATTTAGAACATGGAAAAACTAGTGACCTTGGAAAAACTAGTGTTGCCAAAGTAATGAACAGATTTGAGGCTCTACAATGATTCAAAACTCTGAATAATTTCTTTTCAGGTAAGTTGACTTGGCTAAGGGCTTAAATCAAGGGTTCTAGACAAGGAAATCTTACAGGTTTGCTCATTCATTGGGCACCCTAGACTGTCCATAAGTTATTTTAAAGTGCATTGTGTCAAGTCTTTTTGGACTTGACCTGATAAGCCTAATTCAATTTGGCCATTTCTCGACATTCTTCTCCATGTTATCTTCAAGAATAATGAGTTCTATGTTTTTTTTTTAATTAGCCTTTTGGGTCTTCACAAGTTAGTAGCTTTAGCCTAGTTGTTCTGAGCAAGGGGTCATTGAAAGACAATGTGCCTTGAAAGTTCTTTTACTAGACAAGATCAAGTGTTTTAATTATTTCTTCATAGATAAGTATTATGTGGTTGAACAATGTAGGACGTTGATTATTAATTGATTGTGTCGTTGGCTTGCTCTCTTTTTTCATAATGGTTGGACAGCAATGGCCTCCTTTTGAATAGTTCTTTTTTTTTCATAAAATGGATTTTCTCAATGCCCTTATCATTGCTCTTAACTAATAAGGCCTGATTAATTGTCCTCATTAGAAGATCATGCGGCTTTAATTTAATCAATGAGTGCCGATGATTAAATGGATAATGGCATTTTTAAGTAAATTGCTGATTTATCATTGCTATCAATCGAGACAATGATAGATGAGTGCCCAATCCTCGATCAAATCGTCAATCAGATTACAAGGTATTTTTTAAACTTTTTTATAAAACTTATTTTTGTGTAATTATTTTATTTAAGTTTTTTTATTTTTTTAGTGCTGATAGTCAATCAGGTCGATGATTGGACCAAGTTGAGGAAGTGATCAACACCCTGCAATCTGATGGTCTCTCCAACCCAATTGTCTGATCGAGCTGATAGATCAACATAAAATCCATCATGATCCCCAAGATCAGACTGGATCATCGTTCCCAAATCTCTCTTGTTTGAGTGAGAGATTTCTGAGTTATGGCTCACTGATCACGCGACAGAAAGAATCAGCCAGCTGGACTGACTTTTTTGCTGCTGACAGTATCCAGATGGCAACTACTTGACAAGGACGCGTAAGAAAGCACCGCCGACGAGCCCTCTAGAAGCTCCAGAAACATTCAATTCTTTCAGACGAAGACGGAAAGAAAGGGGAACTCTACAGAATCTCATTTAGTTCTGACTTCGGAATCTGAAGACGGCAGATAGGCTGATCGAGAATCTTACTCAACCTCTCTCTTTCTCTCTCTCGCTTTGAGTCTATGCCTCTCTCCGTCTCTCTTTCTCCGTCTCTCTCTCGGTCTCTCTCTCTCCGTCTCTCTTTCTCCGTCTCTCTCTCTGTCTCTCTCTCCGTCTCTCTCTCTCTCTCTCTCTCTCCGTCTCTCTCTGTCTCCGTCTGTCTATGTCTCTGTCTCTGTCTCCGTCTGTCTGTCTGTCTGTCTCTGTCTCTGTCTCTCTCTCCGTCTCGCGGGTCCACTGATTTATAAATGTAGCAGTAAATCCCTGAGAGAAAGAGACTTCGGTCTATTCAATACTGTACGGAAGGTTTCATTATGAACGCCACAGAGACAGCCCATCCGCCAGGCCGCCAGGCTTTAATTGTGCGATAGAGAGAGATATGGAGTGAACTTTCGCGGGGATGACGGCCAGATAAAACTGGCTCTATGAAGGCGCGTGAGATCCGACGTCTGCCGACATCGGCAAGGTATACCGACGCGTCCTCTTCTGGGAAGAGTCTTTCCGGAGACGCAGAGTTTCCTTGAAATCTGAGAGAAAGATAGAGCAACGGGCAACTCCATCTTCATGCGCGCTCCAAATAAATGGAAAAATACGTGGAGCCCAATCATTTGTTCCTGAATAAAAAAATCCGCGAGGCATTCAATCTGTCCCTTCTACTTGGCGAGCTGTGATTTTTCGAGCCTAAAGCTCGGCCACCCATCCGAGCTGCCCTTTTTGGAGTTAATGGCGGAAAACACTAAATAAGCTGGGCTCAGGTGAAGAGAACCCCGGCCAACCTCTTTGTCTGTCCTCTATAAGATCTCCCTCTCCCTATACTCCTCTTCCCAACCTTCATCCTCTCGATCTCCAAAAAATTTCCCTCTTTTTCCCTCGTTGATGGAGATGAAGGGAGGAAGGGCGGAACCTAGACCGGCGAAGAAACGGAAAATTCAGTGCTTTGATTCACTTTCGGAAGAAAGAAACAGTCCCGATCTCATCAGCTCGCTCCCTGATGACTGCCTCTCCTACATATTCACCTTCCTCAGTTCCCCGAGAGATCGATGTTCCTGCGCCGTCGTCTCCAAGAGATTTCTCGCTCTTCAAGCTCTTCTCGTTCCCTTCTTGGCCGGGGTTTGCAGCGGTAGAAAGACGGAAACGCCGCGACGGTTCCTCTGCCGTAAGGCCAACGACGCTCGTCTCGCCGCCATGGCCATCGGTTCTACTCGTTCGGGATCGCCTTCAGAGATTCACATCCAACCTTTCTCTCTCCAGTCCTCTTTCTCGATGGGTGTTTCTGACAGGGGTCTCTCCTTTGTATCCCTATCCTGCAAAAATCTCGAGTCTCTCACACTCTGGAACTGTGCCCAAGTGAGCGATAAAGGGCTTGCTTTCGTAGCTCGATTCTGCCAGCAGTTGAATAAGCTCGACATATCCAATGTACCCAAGATCAGCGATAGTGGCCTCATCGACATATCCAAAGCCTGCAAGAAGCTGTCAGAGGTGCGAGTGAAGATGTGCCCGCTAGTCGGAGACGGAGCTGTAAGAGTTTTCGCCGAATATTCCACAGAGCTCAAGACCTTGGCGATCAAAAACTGTCCTCTGGTGGGCACCTCTGCTTCCGTCTGCTTCCCCTCTTCTCTTTCTAACCTCTCTTTGACCGGAAGCTTCCTTCCGGATCGAGGTCTCGTTGCAATCAGCCAGAACGTGACAAACCTCGAGAGTTTGGAGCTCGAGAAATGCCATGGGGTGTCCTCGGAGGGATTAATGACGGCTCTCAGTAACTTATCTCCCTCTCTGAGAGCGCTCTCTCTCGTCAAGTGCAATGGCGTGGGGAGAACTATCAAAGAAGGAGAAAATTCGGCCCCCGGAAACTGCCATTCTCTCCAATCCCTGACGATAAACGGATGCCCTAGGGTTTGCGACGAGTTTTTGTACTCGCTGGGGAAGAGACTGGTGGGCGTGAAAAGCATAAGTCTAGTAGACTTGACCGAAATTTCGGATATCGGCTTTGTCTTTCTCCTGGTGGCCATGCGGCGACGGGATGCCCTTAGGAGCGTTGACCTTAGCGGTTGCAAGAAAGTAACAGACTGGAGCATCGCGGCGGCGGTCAGCGCGGCCGGTGACTCGCTCCGCTGCCTAAAACTGGACGGCTGCGATGGGGTGACGGACAGGGGTCTACGGCTGATCGGGCACTACTGCAGGGGTCTCGTGGAACTCCATCTCTCAGGCTGCGGGAAGATTGGAGACGGCGGCGTTGCGGAGCTTCTCGCAGGAGCGGCGGCGGTGCCGTTGAAGGACTGCAGGTTGCAGGTTTTATCGTTGGAGGGATGCGGGAAGATCACGGACGAGAGTTTAAGAAGATTAGAAGAGATGGCATTGAAAGGGGGACTTGCTGGGCTTAATCTCAAGTATTGTGGCCGTTTGAGCGCGGGGGCCGTGGCCGCCGTACGCGATAATCTCTGGTGGTGTGACCTCATCGCATAGAAGAAAACTTCGACAGAACGGTCAGGCCCATTAGTATGAAATTAGGTTGAACATAGTGTGGGTATCACAAATAGCATACCATTAGGGTTCTCCGGTTCCGGTGTGGGTATCGGTTTTTTGTGAGAACCTAACCTATCGGTGTTTTGGGTATCGGTATCTGGATCGGTGAGAGTATTTTCTGTTATGTGTTTGGTTAAACTTATACTTTCAGAACCATATCATTTAAAATAAACATAACTTCCGCAAGATTTTGTGACACGAATATATTTATAAATACATGTTTCATAAACCAATGATGAGATAAATATTTCCTGATAACATACTTACAACACATCAAAAATTTAAGATAAAAGTTTTAAGTAGGTAAAATTCAAATATTGAAAGTAATTATAGAAACCATAGAGTTTTAGGAAATCATCATTTCATGAGTCTAATTTTTTCTATTTTCTGACTCGATTTCATTGGCTTGGGTGGCATCCTCACGACTCCAAGACTTCAAGGTCATCATGGCGGATATAATGTTGGGTGCCAACCTTCTTCTCCTAAATGTAACAATCTATCTACCTGTTAAGAAAAGACATTTAGAAGGAGAGCTAGATGCACAAATAGAGAGGAACTCTTTCGCGAGCAATGAAATGTAAGGATATTTGTTAGACCTAATCTTGCACCACTACTAAAGAGAGTCACCACGTAACCGATCAATGCAAAGTTTATTTACATAATCCCCTAATTTAACCTTTGTTGATTTCTCATCTAATATTGTGCTCGTATTTGGTTGTTGCTCTATGAATTGCATCATTACTTTTAAACGCTTGACTCAATGAAGGCATGAGATCTACATTGGGTGTAATAATCGTAACTTCTATGATATGCAATGATTCAAGAAATTTAAGTAAAGTTTCTATAACAAACTTGTGATCCCCAAATAGAATATGTCCAAACTTGAATCTAGGGTCTAGAATTATTGCAACAAGGAACATAGGCTTTCTCCTCACCTGGGTATCATATTTTATTAACTTCTCCTTCATCACTATATATACACGTCTTAACACATTTTTTTGGTCATTGCTTATTTTTGTCCCTGCGAAATCTTGAGGAGGATGATCTAGTTCAAAAATTAATGTATCCAATCGTTCAACTAGTATTTCATAAAGCCTCGATATACTTGGCAATATAACTGATTTTGACATGGAAAATATCTCAATTGCCTCTCAGAAAGCCAAGAGTTCATCTGCAAACATCTTAAGGAGCTCCCATTCTTCATCTTTGATTAAATATTTTGTTTTGTTTATGCTTAGATGGTCGCTCGCCATTGCCTTCAATACTTCTATTTTTTTCTAAGCAGCTTCAATCATGTCATGTGTTAAATTCTAGCTAGTATGGATATCCTCATTAAGGATTTTTATTTGACATTTATAATTCCTTACACAAATTCTTATAGTGGTGAATCCTTTTAGGAGAATGATTAACGACAATGATAAATTTTTGAACTTTATGGAGAATCTCACTGAATGGTCTTTGACTAGTGGCCTCTAGTCCCTCTAAATGTTCTTCATCATCCATACTATTTGAATATGTATCGTCATTACCAAGCTCTTTCAATCCATATTAGACAGCTAGATTGAGAATATGGGACGTGCATAGCGTGAGATAGTTTTTAGTGAACCTTGATCTAGAATCCTTTAACAATTTCTCTAAGCTTGCCGCCATTGTATTGTTGTTTCTTGCATTATTCGTAGCAAGTGCACGCACCTGTCGAAAATAAGAGAAATAATTATTTATTATGAAAAATTATGCAAAAACAAAATAAAAATGTATTATCTTATCTTTAAAATTATAATCTATGAGCACACCATGCAACACTTTTGTCACGTGTGCACTTGCATGGGATTCACCCAATTCTTCGACTCCAAGAACACATTCACAAAGGTTTCATGTGCCATCGATCTAATGAATAGCGATCCCAAGTATTGTAACACGATTTATGGTAGTTGAAGTGTCCTTCATGAGAGACACTTTCTCAATTTATCGAAACAACTCTCGTGTTTTGACCTTGTCATCATCAAACTTTGCAAAGATGTCATGTTGTAACGCGTTTCCACTAGGAATGAACACATCACATTGTGCAAGATAGGAACAAAAAGCTTCAAATCAATACATCTTTCCTTAGTGAGATCTTGAGTCCTTCCTAAATATTTACCTTTATTGGATGAAAAATTGGTGAATAGATTTCGAGTACTTGACGGCTTGAGATCTCTATAATAGGGCAATGCACCTTTCCAAATGCTTCCATAGAGTCATAGTGCTTCTCGTCTTATCTCTCTTGAGTATCACCTCTCCCAAGGGGGTGCTTTACTTATAAATGTCACAACAATAATCTACATTGTCATTCTTTGTAAAATAGACCAATATCTGTTGTGTGGAATTTGAAGAGCTCATCACCATTACCATTGCCATTTTTTACAAATTCCTATGCTGTAAGGAATTTGTAGAGTTCATATCTATAGAAACATGTGTCTCTTCGTCATTTGAGGCAATCGGCTAAAAATAAATGAATGATAATGTCAAAAAATTTATATTATTGTACTAAAAAAATATTAGATAAAAGATTATCGAGAAATTATGTACACGAATAGAATATATGTTACCTCATCTTGAGAGTTATCCATTTGAGGTTGTAGATACTAATGGATATTATGTAGCCTATAAGCCAATCAGACTTCCATGTATCTTGTTTATGTTTATTGAAATGAATTTTTCATCGTCATTCTTGTGTGATGTTTGCAACAAAGTTTACGAACATATGTTATAACTAAGTTAACTATGACAAGATTGTAATACAGTGATCACTAGTCTTTAAACATATCTCTTACACATTCCTATTTGTGAGATAGTTGAGAAGGATATCAAATTATTCAGGAAGAAAAATACTATTTCATCCAACTCATATTATGAGTATGGCTTATCGTGTAGCCATCGGTGTGGAGACACTGAGGATAGAGAGTGGGTACCCTATGGAGAAAGAGTTTACTGAATTGATTTGTATAAAACCCTGAATGGTATTATACCTAACTATCACTCGGGTTGATTCATGTCACTATTATGTATGTGGTCCTTTAACTCGAGACACTAAAGACATCTTGTGGGTGGATGATCGTGTTTTGATTATGACTTACAAATCTCATGTCATAAGATCTCTAAAATGTCATATATTGGATACGACATGAAGTCCTTGAAGAGAATTGTGTAGTCAAGATGGGATCATCCGCCTACGATATTTGAGCAAATTAACTCAAAGAATTAGATGCGATAAAATCCTTGGCCAAGGTAGTAGAAATATCAGAGATGGAGTTCTCGATAATTTCCTACACGCATCAGTACCTAGTTAAGTGACCAATTAGGGTTTCATAGTTCACCATACCTTTAGTCATTCATTAGTCTCGTAGGGATGAAGGCTTATAAATACATGATAACCGATGATAGAAAGATTTCATAATAGAGTTCTTACATACTCCATATCTCCTAGAGTATGTGGTATTGTTTGGCACCCAACGGGTTGGCAACTCAACCTATCGATTTGGTTAAATTGATCATTGATTAATTAATCTATATGTTGATGTAGATAATTAATTAAGGTTGAAAAATAAAATATTATTGGGCCTATGGAGTTATTAATTAGTCAGATATATAGACCTAGAGGGTCACACATAAAAGGTCTATGGATGTTGGTAGATATAGATATAATTATGAGGGTTTTTATAAAAAAATCCACATACCAAATGCCATAAATAGGGGAAGAAAAACCATAACTCAAGGTGCCCATGCAAGCCTTGTGATAATTCTCTCATTTCTTCTCTTTCTCTCTTGGTGAATGATAACATGCAATCTTAACATGATAAAACATGATTATTAATGCAAATTAAGGCATAAAACATTACATTTATGTGCATGTTATCATACTTTGAGTGCATTTCTATCATTCTATGCAATTTTATGTTATAATCTCAAAATGCGTTAATTTAGGGTTAATTATGATGAATTAAAGATTAAAGATTTTATAATCCATCTTTACTTGAGATTATAAATGGTTTTTAAAGTTAAATAATGAGAGAAATCATGTTTATGAACATTCATTTAATTTTCTAAAGTAAAAATCTTAAAGAAATGAATTTATTTTTGAAATAAGATTTAAATATCTTTTTATTTAAATAATTTGACTTTTTAGAATGATAGATAATTAAATTTCAGATCAAATGAAAGAAATTTGGATTAATTTGGAGTTGTATTATGAAAGATATGATTTTTACAATTTTTAGGGATTTTTTATGGATTTTTTCCGATTTAATTTCGATTTAAATAGATTAAAGTGAATAAAAAAAGTGCAAAATGCGCGCGAGTCCCGCGTGGATGCGACGTGGCACGCAAGGCCACGTGGCAGCGCCACGTGGACCCGTGCAGCGCCTACGTGGCGCAATATACATATTATATTTATATTTAATCTATATATAAAGGGTCTTCAGCCTTCCCTATATGGCAAGGGTTATTAACCCTTTAGATCGTCGGGTTTTATAAACCCGACGATTTTCTTTTTCATTTTCCGTGTGGGACTAATCCACACACTTTTGTAATATGCAGGAAACGTGACGCAATAAGGAGCGTTGGATCGAACGGCTGATCGATCGGCGGGCGTCGATCACGTAGACGCGTGTCCACCAGATGATCAATCAAGCACGTGCGCAATAGAAGAGTTATAACGGATAGATGTTACGCAACGTGGCGCGACGAGGAGCGTTGGATCGGGATGACGCGTCGATCTCACGCGTCAATCCCGTGAGCCAGAAGACCACCGATTGTGATCAAAGGCACGTGCTTGATTAGAGGCGTTATAACGGTCCAGATCAAATCTCGCGGGAGACATCCGGACCGTCGGATCAAGAATCAAGGGGCGCGATCGGAGCGTTTTTATAAAGCGTTTCATCGGATCAAATCGTGGCCGTCCATCACGATCCGACGGTCACGACTTAATTGAAACAGTCCACGATGGACCGTTTCATCGTAACAGTTGATCGAAACGATCGGACGGTTACGCCCAAATTTCCTTTAAATAGACTTGTTCTTCGTCGTTGTATGTATTCGAGTTGGATTTCAATCAAATTGAACTGTCTAAACACCATTCCACTCATTTCTCTTGATTCCATCCTCTTCCTCTTTCATTTCCGCATCCATGGAGGGGTTAAAATCAAGATTTGGTGGAGAATCGAAGGAGAAATCGCAGCTTGAAGCCCGCCGTGACGTTCTTGGCGTTTTTCACGATTAATCAGTTCAATCGCGACGATTTGGTCGCTAAGCGGGTTTAGTGGAAGCGGTTTTCCCTAGATTATCTTCCTATTATGTTTAATTTTCGTTTACATTAGGTTTTAGATTTTAATTTCATCAAATTTAGCTCAAAATCACGATTTTAACGTCCGAAAATTTCTCTCCACTTCAAATTTCGATTTCTCTGCGAAATCAAGTCCAAATTCGATGATTCTTGATTCCGTGGATTCGTTTTGAAGTTATCTTTCTAAATCCACCATTTTCCCTAATTTCTCACCTCAATTCATCGTCCAATTTGACCAAATTCCAAAAGATATCTCAAAAATACCTTCCCTGTGGATTCGACCCTTATTTACCATTATACCCTTCAATTCACTCTTAATTCCCCAAATTGGTAAGTTCGGATTAATTTTTGACATGAGACCATGTGAAATCGACAACCTCGCGATCTCGTCTCGTCAGTGAAGAGCTTTGAAGAGGAGATCCAACTATCTGAAAATCGTGTGAAAACGTCTAAAGGCTAGACACTTGAATAGCTTCAAGAATTCCCTCAAGGAAACCTTGAAAGTATGTTTTCTCATATATACTAGATGATAGGATCATCTGTTCTTGGTGCCTCAATATTTTGAATATCCAATTCAATGTATTCTGTTGCATTCGATGTTTTGATCAAAATTTTGAAAGGCTTATCGACCTCAAAACCTAATAGATACTCGATAATGTCACAATCCACAAATCTATAACCATAAATTCTCCTTGACTATAACCTAAGAAATAAATTAACTTGTAAGCTAGGATTCATTTAAAACTAAAGGACGTCAAATCAATAAAAAAAATTAACTTTTATAGCCAAGTTTAAAATTAAAAAAAATCAAGTTATATATGGAATAGTGGTAGGAATGTGTAAAGAACTCATAGCCATTTTCAAGATTCCAAAATAATTTTATTAAAGAAACTTATGGCAGATCAATTTAAATGCAAAATGGTATAATCACTTCAATTCTAGAAATTCAATGGCAATGTAAAATTTCAAAGTCTAATCTCCCCAAAAATCAAAATCATTAGACTCATAAACTCAAAGTTGGTACTATTTTCAAGTGGGGGAGAGAATTGAATAAATATACATATAAACACTAAAGTCAATTTAATTGAGAAAAAATATGTCTTTAAGTATCTATATGCATATATGTATGAATGAATTTATATAAGCAGATATATTGAATATATATCTTAGGTACTTGTACTTTTCTAAATTAGATTGCATAAAAATAAATAATATAGACTTATATATCTAGAATATTTAACTACATAAAATATGTACTTATATATTTATATAGATAAGTAGACCAACATTACAATGAACTTTAAACTAACCTAATTGCTAGCCCAAATTCTCCTTGGATCTAACAAAAAACACCAAAGTGATCTCTAACCTTAAATGAGAGATTCAATACACGTAATTCCAAGAAAATATCAATTGGGATTCCAAATCTCAAATCTATTTATAATCAGGACAAAATTCAATCTAAAAGAAATCTCAAATGAACTTAGATATAAGAGATTCTTCATCCTATTTATAGTATACCCTAACTCGAATAAATCTAAACTAGAAGTAAAAAAAATAGGAATTGGTTTGAATCAAACCTAAAGATTTCAACAATCTATCTATTTAATACCCCTAATCAGTTCAAATATGTATCGGATTTAATTAGATTCTTGAATCAAATCTCATCTCCAAAATAAACTCTAGTCAACCCTTCAAAAAATGCAAAATATTTTTAAGGATTTACATGAGAGATCTACTTTCCTTTCCTCTGTTGCTGCAATGATAGGGTTATTTGCGCATCCATCTCTCTCCTGGAGCTCCTTCAAGGTTGAATGTAGCAGAAAGAGTTTTTATTCGATTTTTGGTAAAGAAAACTCACAGAAAAATAGGCAAAAGATTATGATTTAGAGATATTCATTTTTTTGATATCTGATGGTTCAAATAGAACCAATTAAAGGTTAATAAGCCAGAAAAAAAAAATCAAGGAAAAATGCAAAAAAGTTGCTAACAATTGACTAGATATTTCATTTTTGCATTTTTTGGATAGCTCAAATAGAATCTAATTTTATAGGAGATTGAAAACAATTGGTGAAAGATTTATTATGACGATGACATTTTCATTTTTCTCTCGACAAGTTCATACTTTGGATATAGGATCTCACAATTTTTCCTTGATAGTTGGAGATAACACAAATTTAAAGCTAGAGAAACATACTCACGAGATAACTATGAACCTAAGATTCCCTTCTTGATATGTATTCTCAAGCGTGGAGAGGCATCAAAAGAATGATCGCTTTGTGAAAGGAGTTTGCAATTTTAGTGAAGGATTTTCAACGTGGAGAGAGAATGAGAGAGAGAATTTGTGTATCGTGTGAAGGGTTTTTTGTTGTTTAGCTGCAAAACTTTCACACATTCGCGAATTCTCATGACTAGCTTGAGAGAGAGAGGGTATGAAAGAGAGAGAAATAGAGAGAAATCCTTCGGTGACACAGAATACAAAAAACAAAAATTGTACAAAAAAACTAAATTTTGCTTTTGCTATTTTTTTGAAACTGCCAATGTCAGTTAGGTGTTCCAATGTTCGGTACAACTTTGGAAATCCCTATGTTGGGTTAAGAGGTTGATAAACTTTCTAAAATTTTGATCAAAACATCAAATGCAGCAGAATACATTGAATTGGATATTCAAAACATTGAGATGCGAAGAACAGATGATCCTATCAAATATTATCTATGAGAAAATATACTTACATGGTTCCCTTGAAGGAGTTCTTGAAGCTATTCAAGTGTCTAGCCTTGATTTGGCTATTGATCTTAGATCAACAGCTTAGGATGCGAATCGTCGTGATTAAGTCATGTCTATCTGACCAAAGATGAAGCATTAAGATTTCACCACATCGCAAGTGAAGTTAGATCATCAAGTAACGTATGTTAGTCAATCTTCATCAAACGCATAAGATGCCGACATGCATCCAAAGAGTTCATCAGATGCATTTAATCATAGCCATTATAACTCCTTAGGTGAACAACTAGGATTTAGTCACAGTTCATAATGTGAATCATCATAGAATCGTAGTGCGCCACGTACCCATTCACTTGAGTAATCATTGATAGTTACAATTAAACTCGAAAATTGGATTCTCCTCATTTCTCCACGTTGCGTGTAATAAAATAAAAATAAACATAGTCCCACATTAGAAAAGTTGGAGTGAAATCACGAGTATAAAAGGAGAAAAACCTTTAACGATTAGCTTATGCCCTACACAGGACGCTTAAATACTAATCGTGCGTGCTAATGATGCGCACACACATGCAGCACGTGGCGCGTATATAGAAATTGATTTTTTTGTTATAAGTTTAAATAAATTCAAAATAAATCTGGAAAATTTCAAAAAAATTCCACAAAAGCTATAGAAAAATATTTAAAAATTAGAAAATTTATAACTTTGAAATTATAACCCCTTTTGAATTCAAATTTTTTTTAATTGATTAGAAATTAAATAATTTATCATTTTAAAAGGTTGAATTTAATAAATAAAAAGAAAACAAATTTTTATCTTAAAAATACACTCATTTCCTTAGAAAAATAAAACTAGGATAATGATACGCGTAAAAACACGGTCGTTGAATGCACAAATTTAGGTATCAAACAAATTTATAGTCAACTCTTGCAATCTGATTTATAAATTAGAATAACAGTGAGTCTAGATCGAATCCACAAAGAAGAAAGTTAAAAGATAGAAACCAAAAGATATTTTTTTTGGTGTTTTCAGATTTAGAAAGTGGAAATGATCAATGGAAGGAAGAAGATTTTACAGAAATGAGATAAATTGATCAAATGCTTCCAAACTTCTTTCGAAGATTGAAAACCCCTGATTGATGGTAGAAAAGTGATTTTAGGGTTCTGAAAATGAGAAAATAATAGTAAACTGATGGGGAAAATAGAAAAGATGGATAGAAAGTGATCTTAATCTAAGTATTCAAATCATGAAAATAAAATTATGATCTTAAATATAAATAGGATTAGCACTACATTATTTAATTATGCATAATTATCCCTAAAATATTATATTTTTATATCATAGCCTAAAATTACATAAGATGATAGATATACACTGTAAATATGATAACATGCATACAAATAGAATATTTAATGCCTTCAATTGCATTTATAATCATGTAAATTCATGTATAAATTGCATGTTATCACGCGTGTGCACACGTGTGCGCACGTGTGCATGTGTGAGTAATTAGTGGGTTAAGCATCTATTATGTATTTTCGCTAACCCACTATACTCACATACATTATATACTCGTCGAATAATCAAAACTTATGTCATGTGGCACTATTTATGTTTGCTTTTAGTCGCAGGTGACGTGGCACAATCTCGAGCAAACAATCGCACAGCTTAATCGCGATCATCAAATTTCACTTACTAGAGGGGCGCGAGCCCGGGCGGAGCGGCCGTGGGTGCAGATCTCGGTGGTAGTAGAAAATATTCAAATGAGAACTTTGAAGGCCGAAGAAAGGAAAGGTTCCATGTGAACGGCACTTGCACATGGGTTACTCGATCCTAAGGGTCGGGGGAAACCCGACAAAGAGCGCGGTACCGCACGCGCGCCGAAAGGGTACGTGGTTGCATCTCATTCAGGAAACAAATATTTATGGTCGTTGAATACACATGATGTCGTGTAAAAAAAAGTACAAATGTAAGCTTGAACTTTAAAGATTAATTCACGAAGTGAAGGGTATAATGGTAAAATAAGGGTCGAATCCACGAGAATTAGGGAAATTTGAGATATATCTTTGAAATTCGATCAAATCGGACTAAGAATTAAGTTTAAAAATTAGGCATTTTATAATATTAATAAATATAACTCAATTTCAAATCCACGGAATCAAAAATCGAGTGATTTGGATGAGAATTCGCGGAGTAATCAAAGTTTGAAAATAGAAGAAAAATTCGATCGCGAAAATGATTAAAAACCGAAATTAAAACCAAATTAAACTTAATCTATGATTTAAAATGTAAAATTAACACTAAATGATGAAAGATTAAGATGAAAACACATAATATAACCCAAATTAGCCCTCGAAATGATCCAATTAATCGTCGGACGCATGGCTTTTCATTCCGCGATTTTGAAGACGAAGATGACATTCAAGATGTGATTTCTCCTTATTCCTTCAATCAATTTTCGATTTCAAGCACTCCTCGGACGCAGAAACATGTCAAGAAGGGAAATAAATCAAATGACTCTTGAATTGTGGTGTCTAGACAGTTTGATTTCACTCGAAAATCCAAGAGTGAGTTCCGTTCACGAAGAACACTCTAATTTATAAAAGGATTGGGCGTAACCGTCGGATCTAACGGTCCATCGCGATCAACGGCTGAGATGATGTGCCGCTTGATCAGAATGGTGCGATTAAGTCACATCTGTCTAATCGGCGATGGAGGGTTGAGGTTCTCCACGTCGATCGTTTTGAAGAGACGCGTAGTTTGATGCATCCGTTTGATCTTCATCCAACGATCGCGATTAATTAGAAGTCCATCACTTGCATTGAATCTCGACCGTTATAACTACAGAGATGGATGGTCGCGATTCAGTTCATCAAAGCTTCACTTAAATCTGATTTAAGGCACGTGCGTTGATGAAGATCACTTGGACCCAAAGTCCATCGCATCGACGCGCGATAATCGACGCGCTTTGATCCATCGCATCGCGTAGTTCCACGTGTCTTGAAAATAAAATAAAAGAAGGGAACATAGTCCCACACGGAGAAAAAGAAACGGAACCGTCGGGGTATATAAGGTGTGACGGAAATGAGGGTTAGCAAGTTCCGATATATATATCACGCATAAACGTTTCACCTCCGCGCCACGCAGGCGCCTGCCTGGGTCCGCATGGCTCTGCCATGTGGCCTTGCATGCCACGTCGCATCCACGTAATAATTGAACCCTTTTTTGCCCTTTTTTTAATTGTTTTTAATAATTTAAAATAAAAAATGCACTTAAATAAATTCAGAAAAATTTTAGAAAACTCCTAAAAATTATAAAAATCATAACTTTCAAAATACAACTCCAAATTAATTCAAATTTGTTTTATTGGATCAGAAATTGAATAATCTATCATTATAAAAAGTCAAAAGATTTAAATAATAAGAGAATGAATTTTAATTAAATAAATAAATTCATGTATTTTCTAAAATAACTATTTAAAAATATATGAATATTAATAAACATCATTTCTCTTATATTTTCATCATTAAAACATAGTTATGATCTCAAATATAATTAGGATTAAAATCATAATGTTTAATTATGCATACTTATCCATAAAATGATGTATTTTTAGATCATAACATGAAATTATATAAAATGATAGAAATATACTTAAAATATGATAACATGAATACAATTAGAACAATTAATGCTTTTATTTGCATTAGTAATCATGTAAATTCATGTATAAAATGCATGTTATCACTCATTAGGCGACGATTTTTTTAAGATGATTTAATCTCAGCGTGGATTCGACCCTTATTCACCACAGTACTCTTTAAATAGTCATTTAACCTTTAAATTGGTGAGTTTAGAACTTGTTTTGACATGATTTTGTGTGTATTCAACAACCGCTCGAAATTATCTCATAACGCACCACCCTCTCTCATGAGAGAGGGGCACATATTTTCTCTCTCTTCTCTCCCTTTCTCTTTCTCTCTCTCTCTTGCGACAGAAATTTTCGTTGTGAGGAGAGATTTGCTCCTCTCTCTTCTCTTTCCCTCTCTCTCTCTCTCTCCGGAATTTTTCATCGCAGCGCACCATTCTCTCTCTTTCACGACGAAAATTTCCATCGTGAGGAGGGTTGCGCTTCCTCTCTTCTTCCTCCTCCTCTATTTCCCTCTCTCTCCTGCTACCTATCCCTCTCTCGCTCTCTCCCATGATCTCTCTCTATCTCTCACAATGGAAATTTCATCGTGAGGAGAAGTGCGACTAGAGGCGCACTTGCGCGGCCTCTCCTCTCACTCTTTTCTTCCCTTCCCCATATGCGCATGCAAGCGTAAGGGAGAGGAGAAGATCTTATCCCTCTCTCTCTCCTTCACTTCTCTTCCAGTCCCCCTAATTTCTTGATAACATGCTAATTAAACATGAAAATTGATAACATGCTAATTAGACATGATAATACATGATTATTGATGCATATTAAGGCGTAAATGATTCCATTCCTATGCATGTTATCATATTTATGAGTATTTATCTATCATTCTATGAAAAAGTCATTATAATCTCATGATACTTTAAATTAGGGTTAATTATCATGAATTAAAGATAAATAATTTTATAACATATCTTTACTTAATATTATAAATAGTTTTTAAAGATAAGTAATAAGAGTAATCATTTTTATAAACATTTACTTAATTTTCTAAAGTTAAAATATCAAAGAAGTAAATGTGTTTTTGAAAAATAAATTAAAACTCTTGTTATTTATTATATAGATAATTAAATTTCGGATCAAATGAAAGAAATTTGGATTAATTTAGAGTAATATTTTGAAAGTTATGAATTTTCTAAGTTTTAGGGAGTTTTCTAGATTTTTCTGAATTTATTTTCGATTTTAAATATATGAAAAACAATTAAAAATAAACAAAAGGGGTTTATTTATCGCACGGATGCGACGTGGCACGCAAGGCCACGTGGCAAAGCCACGCGGACTCACGTGAGCGCCTGCGTGGCGCGGAGGTGACATGTGTGCATATTTCTATTTACCCGTAATATAGGGTTATAGTACATATAAGCGTCCTGATTATCGGGACTCGCTAACCCTCTTAAACCATCGCACATTATATACTCGTCCCTTCTCTTTATTTTTCTCGGTGTGGTGATAAGTCCAAATCAGGCCGTAAATCCTATGTCATTGTTATGGTTTAATCAGACTTATACAATTATATTATCTTCTAATATATTTCTTTTTCCCTTAATTCCTATTCTCCAAAAGTATAGTTCAAAGAGGGGTCGAACCCTAGAGAGGTTAACTCTAATCTTTTTCTGCTTATACTCAATCTTCTCCTCACACTTCCACCATCACATACCATTTTCTGTCATTTTCATTTATCACTTGCTCTGTTGAAGACATCTACTGAAGATCTGAAAATTTATTGAAGTTTCTTTTCCTTTTACTGTCTTATGGACGATTATGAATTTTAACCTGATATCTTCAATTATCTCCACTCACATTGTTTTGATATTGCTACTTCTTCTTTTTCTTTACTGAGATGAAAATGTTTATGTTTCCTTTTTATTTATTTATTAATCTTAGGTAAATTCTATATGAAGGAGTTAACCTTCCTAATCTCAATCTACTGAATGAGATTATCTGCTCTTATATTCTTTAATGAAATCTTTAAACCAATGAGGAAGTTTTCCAGCAAGATTTCATTCCTGATTATGCTATAACAAGGACACTACTCAAGGTGAACCTCTGATAAAATTCCAACTCTCTCTACTTATAACTATATGTGTATCTATTTCTGATACTTTCTAATCTAAGCAGAGAGGTCTGATGTGAAGGATAGCTTGTATCATCTATTTTGTACTTTAGTCCTTTTCTTTTATTAATTTCTTCTAATATCTATTGATGAAATTTCTTTTATCTATGTTGTCTGCAACGGAATTAAAAGAAACAGACTATTTAAAGAACGCCAAACTTCTTCACTCTATTACTTCTAAACTGAAACAAATTCCTACCTAATCTACTGAAGGGAAAAGAATCCGAAAATGAAGCGTTAACAGAATAAAGAAATTTCAAAATCAATATCGATTAAGATTTCTAAAATATGTAGATTAGACTCTCAAAAGGAAAACAATATTATGTCCTAAAATAACCGAAACAAAGCTGAATCACAATGAAAATTTCGCGAGATAAGAAAAAAACTAAGACGAAAAGTATCTTTCAACTAAACTTTGAAGCCTGGAAATGAAGCCTAACCACATGGAATGCGTTCGATCCTCACTTCGAATGCTCCTTGGAACGATATTTGGCTCTTCCTCCCGCTGTGTCCACCTGGCCGATCGTCGTCGGGCGAGAAAGCAAGAACGCCCTTCCTCTTTTGCTTCCCTCCTTTTTAATCTAACTGACCCATGCTTCGAGGTAATGCGGGTTAGTTAAGTTTCGTAATGCTTGTTGCTCTGCACTCTCACTGTGCTCCAATCGCGTCTTGCAGGTAATCGCCGATCACCATTGGTGGTGACACGCTTCCGTGAAAAGCGCCAGGTATATGCGCTTTACCCCTCTGTACGGGTTGCAATATACGCAACGCCGTGCTTCCACTCGCCATTGGTTGAGGATGTCGTCATATAGATCCATTGGTTGCGTTATATTTTCATGAAAAGCGCCATGTACACGCGTTGAATCCCTCTGTACGTGTTGCATTATATGCAACGCCGTGCTTCCACTCACCATTGGTTGAAACCATCTGCATACAGACCTGCGCACATACTCAGAGGCTATCAAATCGGACGAGCCCATTAAGGGCTTTAGTTTTTTTTAAAAAAAACTTCCTTAATGAACAAAAATTCCAAAAATTGTAAGGAATTCATTTTAGCATTTAAGGAGAAAAACATAGAATTCCTCACATGTACAAAACCTTCTTAATGATTGTAAAAAATAATTTTTTTCTTTCCTTTATCTCAAGAATGTTCAATTTGGCAAGAATTATATGATAACATGCAATAATCATGAATGATATTGAATTTTGAACTATTTTATCACAATGATGAGCATATTTTCTTGCTCTATTTTGCATGTTATCATGTGGGACTATGTTCCACTCTTATTTTGAAATGCAGGTGACGTGGAACTACGTGGTGTGTCGGATATGATCGCAAAGCGTCGATGCAGTGGACGCGAGGCCCACCGGATCACCAATCAAGCACATGCCTTAAAATCATGTTAAGTGAAGCTCTTACGATTAATTTCGACCATCCATCAACTGAGTTATAACGATCGAGATTAATCGCGATCAGTGGCCTCATCGAATCATCAAGACCATCCAATGAAGATCCAAGGAAGACGGTTTCACGCGTTTTATAACGCATACACACGTGAAATTCCCTAATGAGATGATGAAATTACTAAGAGGGGGGTTCAGTTAGTATTTTTTATCTTTATGTTATTCTAATTTCTTTTTTAATTCGTTGATTATCTCTCAACTTTCTCACGTCACTCGTAGGCCAGATTTTTTATACTGGACAGGGTTCCAGACCCCCACTTCAGTCCCAGGAGGAGACAGTCCCCCTAGAGTCTCTCCTCACCCTTTTTTTAATCCCCTAGTAGTAACTACTAGCTGGCCGGGATTAATGATAACATGCAATCTTAACATGATAAAACATGATTATTAATGAAAATTAAGACATAAAACATTACATTTATATGCATGTTATCATATTTTGATTGCATTTCTATCATTCTATGCAATTTTTTTATAATCTCAAAATACATTAATTTAGGGTTAATTATGACGAATTAAAGATTAAAGATTTTATAACCCATCTTTACTTGAGATTATAAATGGTTTTTAAAGTTAAATAATGAGATAAATCATTTTTATGAACATTCGTTTAATTTTCTAAAGTTAAAATCTTAAAAAATGAATGTATTTTTGAAATAAGAATTACATCTTTTGTTATTTAACTAATTTGACTTTTTAGAAAGATAGATAATTAAATTTTAGATCAAATGAAAGAAATTTGGATTAATTTGGAGTTCTATTTTGAAAGATATGATTTTTATAATTTTTAGGGATTTTTCTGGATTTTTCAGATTTTATTTTTGAGTTAAAACACTTAAAATAAATTAAAAAAAGGCAAAAAGCGGTTAATTACCGCGCGGGGCCACGTGGATGCAACGTGGCACTCAGGGCCACGTGGCAGCGCCACGCGGGCCTACGCGGCGTATAATTATATCATATATTCATATAGTTTATATATGATATAAAGGGTTTTTCAGCCTTCCGTAGTTCAACCCTTTAATCCGTCGAGCGTTATAAACCCGACGGATTTCACTAACCTTTTCCGTGTGGGACTTAAGTCCCACACAGTGTTTTAAAATGCAGGACACGTGGTGCAGGGAGAGGCGTTGGATCGACGGTGCATCGGAGGAGCGGCGATCGGGCGATCGCGTGAACGCCGGACCACCGATCCATCAATCAGGCAAGTGCCTCAAAGGCGTAATTATAACGGGTCAGATTTTAGGCGACGTGGCTGACGGAGGAGCGGCGATCGGGCGGAGCACAAGAGATCCACGCAACGATCGCGTGGACACGGACCACCGATCATCTGATCGCGCACGTGCCTTAATTAATCCAGTTATAACGGCCACGATTTCACGCGATCAAACGCATCTGAAGAGTTAGATCGCGATCCGACGGGTGTCGTTTTGATGCATTTTAAACGCATATCGTTCGATCAATCTGGAGTGTCAAATGAAGATCTGATGGCCGCGATTTAACCTTACCGTTTCATATTGATGCGTTTAATCTCGACCGTTGATGCGGATTAAACGCATCAATCGGACAATTTCGCCCATTTCGTCCTATAAATAGACGTGTTCTTCGTCTTTTGTAAGCATTCTCGAGGGATTTCATCTAATTGACCAATCTATACCCTTCCTCTCTTGAATCTCTCTCTTGTAATCGCTTCTAGACTCGAAATCCTGAACACACAGTGTTTATAAGAGAGATTTCGACGATCTTACAAGGAGAATTTGTCTCTTGAACACCGATGTTCACGATTGAATTCGCGGAATAAATAGCTGTCGATCTGGTGATCAATTGGATCGATTTGATCGTTATCTCGGGTTAGAAAACAAGTTATTCCTCTTATCTATCGTCATATATCATCAATTTTAGGTTTAGGATCTCAATTTAAGTTTAATTTCGTTTTAATTTCAATGTGTGTTCTTCGCGATTCCGAAAATTTCATCCCACTTCCATCTTTGATTTCTCCGTGATTACTAATCCAAATCGAGCAATTTTTGATTCCACGGATAGATCTTTGAGTTATCTTTCTAAATACACCATTTTCCCTAATTTCTAACCTCAATTCATCGTCCAATTTGACCAATTTCCAAAGATATCTCGAAAATACCTTAATTCCCTGTGGATTCGACCCTTATTTACCATTATACCCTTCAATTCGTTATAAATTCCCAAAATTGGTAAGTTAGGTTTGATTTTTGACACGAGACCGTGTGAAATCGATGACCTCGCTGTTTCGTCTCGTCAATTAACAGATCAAAAGCTCTACACGATCTTT
Organism: Lemna minuta; assembly: GCA_024174645.1. Taxonomy (NCBI): domain Eukaryota; kingdom Viridiplantae; phylum Streptophyta; class Magnoliopsida; order Alismatales; family Araceae; genus Lemna; species Lemna minuta. The sequence goes on from CM044107.1 coordinate 9,439,799, forward strand.
CTATCTGACTCCCTCACGCTCTTGGTCAGTGACCTTACTTCGCCGTCGTCCGTCGGGACCCCTCTGCTCGTCCCGTCCCCCGAGTCGACTCCCAGAGCTCCACACACCGCTCCCTACTCTCTTTTGGGTTGGCCTGCCCCTTCGGAGTCACCGAGTCTCAAAACCAATCCACGCATGCACCAAGTAAGTCGCTCGTCCCCGAGTCCGAGTGATCTTGCAAGGTGAATAACACGTATCCCTAGAGTTGACTTTCTAGTCAACTCCCTAGAGTCGTCTTGACTCACTACAATTCCCAAGGAATCTCCCCCTTACCCTCCCGGGTAAGTACGACTCAGCAAGAGTCCACCTAAAGTGTGATGGTATGTGTAATTATTCTATTACTTCAATTAAACTTACAAAATAGAAAGCTGTAATGAAAATACTAAAACAAACTATAACAAATGATGTAACAAAAATTACTTTAAAACTTATCAAAAATCAAACAAATTAATATGACTCCCTGATTTGCAGAATTGACTTTGACTTTCTAATAACTTTGACTTCTGGTGACTTTGACTTTTAACCGTTGCGGTTGACTTTCAACTGACTTTGACATCTAACTGTTGTTGTTGACTTGGACGTGTCAAACTGGGAATCGTATTAATTCTTCTCTTAAAATTAACTACCTATTAATCTCACCTTGATGATGTTTCACAATCCTGAAAATTTATGATTAGACTAAAATATCTAAAACAACAAATTAGAAGATATATGTATACTACACAAAACACTTTAAACAAGATAAACTGTGTACTTTCAGGACTATCACCTTGAACCTCACCTTGATGCAATATTAATTCAATTTTCTTGCTAATTTAAAAAAACAATCTCAATAATGTTATGATTCATTAAAACAGAAAATATCAAGATGCTAATAGAGATTAAACTAGATTTATCTATTCTTAGAAAGAGGTGGAAATGAAACTAACAACTCAACCTAAAATATTAGAAAATTAAAAAATTCGAAAGAGTTCTGTCTGAATTTTCTTCTAATGCATGATTTACCTGATTCAATAAGACAAAACTATTGAGTAGTAAAACACCTAAAATACAGATATAACAAAAGAAAACCAACAATTAAAAGGGAATCAGATGTATTAAAAAAACCGTTCTAATAATATAAGAGATATAGATAAAACAGAACAATATAGAAATGATATAATAGATTTAATGAATAGATAAAATAGACAAAATGTGATAATAGATAATAAAAAATCAGAAAATCTGAAAACAGAGAATTAGAAAACAAATGATCGAACTCGGAAAAATCAGAAAAATAAATCAATACGAAATACAAAAAAAACGTAAAACGAAAAACCGAAAATCACCGAATGAAAATAAGAGAAAACCGAAATCAGAAAACTAAATCAAAATGAAATACAAATATCGTAAAATGAAAATCCAAAAAACATCGAATAAAAATAAGAGAAAACTGAAATCAGAAACAAAATCGAAAGCCGAAACTACGGAAATTGTTCCTCAATGACACACAACCACAGAAAGAGAAAGAAAGAGGGAGAGAGCTCGACGAAGAGCGAGAGCTTCCAATGGAATGCAGTCGCCTCCCTTTAGAACTCGTTGAAGATCGCACTTTCTTCACCAACCTAGCATTTCCGTAATTGCCTTCTTCCCCGTCGGTGGAGAGAAAAAAATTGCTGGAACAAAAACCCTAGCTTTTGAATTTTCTTTCACACGAGAGAGAGAGAGGGAGAGCTTTCTTTGTTTTTGGCTTTTTATTGGGTTTTTTGGACATATACACAACTTAAAGACTACTTGAAAATGCAATAACATGAAAAGGTTAGTACAACGGTAATAAAAATTCAGACATGACAATATACATATATATATATATATATATATATATAAGAAGACATATGATTGATAATAGGAGAAAATAAATAATAGTATGACTAAGCATATAAATTAAAATAATATGAATTTATAAGGATAGTTCATGGTTCTACGAAGATTTAAATCCTTTTAAAAAATCTTATTTAAATCTTTTAATAGCAGATTATAGAATAGTTAATCTAGTTCTAATTCGTAGCGATGTCTGCGTTCCAAAGTCGACGAGGGTCAATCTATCAATCCATCAGTACCTGCACTAACACAAACATACCCTTCTCAAATCATTTTGACAAATATCTATTAATCAAAATTTAAACACTACTCAAGATAATATTTCATAAACATTAAAAAAACACCTAAGTAAATTATCAAACTTAGGTTAAACTAACAACACGTGGCATCATCTCGTGCATCCATCGGTGATCCAACGGACGCGACTTAATTGTAACGGTTCGCGATGAACCGTTTGATCAGAACCGTCGATTAATCTGATCGGACGGTTAAGCCCAAATGTCCTATAAATTGAGATGTTCTTCTGATTTGTAAAGCATTTGAGAGCAAATCAATCCAATTGATCTATTTAGACACAAAATCTCTTGATCCTATCCTCTTCTAGACTCAACTCCACGTCCACTGAGTGCTTAAGATCAAGAATTGGGCGAAAGACGAGGAATAAATCGACGCTTGAACTCCACGATCGCAGTTTTTTCAGATTTTTGATTAAAAGTCTTGATCCGGCAATTAATTGGGTTAATCCAATTGCAACATTGAGTTAGTGGAAGCGGTTTTCACTAATATTTTGTCTATTCATGTTTAATTTTCATTTAGATTAGTAATTTACATTTAATTTCGTTTAATTTTTGTTAAAATCGTTCTTCCAATTTTTGGAAATCATCCCTCACTTCGATCTTCAATTTCTTCACGAAATCAAAGTCAAATTCGATGATTTTTGCTTCCGTGGAATCGCCTTGAAGTTCTCTTTCATAATCTACCATTTTTCCTAATTTCTACCATCGATTCATCATCCGATTTGATCAAATTCAAAGAGATCATCAGAATTTTCCATAATTCCCTGTGGATTTGATCCTTATTTATCAGTATACCCCTCAATTCAAGATATTTTCATCAAATTGGTAAGTTTGGAATTATTTTTTACTCTTGACCATGTGAAATTGACGACCTCGCGGTCTTGTTCCATCAAAAATACATGATTATTAATACAAATTAAGGCATCAAACATTCCATTCTAATCCATGTTATCATATTTTTTAGTGTTTATCTATCATTCTACAAAAAAGTCATTATAATCTTAAAATACATTGATCTAGGGTTATTTATGATGAATTAATGATAATATTTTCATAACCCATCTTTAATTGAGATTATAATTAGTTTTTAAGGTGAAATAATAAGAGAAATCATTTTACATACACTCATATATTTTTCAAAGTTTTAAAATCTAAAAGAAATGAGGGTGTTTTTTAAATAGAAATTTATTCTCTTGTTATTTATTAAATTTTTATTTATAATGATAGATAATTTAATTTCTGATCCAATGAAACAAATTTGGATTAATTTGGAGTTATACTTTGAAAGTTATGAATTTTTGAATTTTTAGGAATTTTTTTGGATTTTTTTCTATTTTTTCTGAAATTTTAATGAATTTTTTTGGATTTTCTTGAATTTTTATAAATTTAAAATTAGTTTATTTAATTTAAAATCGATTTTATAAGTGTGGAGGTGATGTGGCAAAATCTAGAGCATCCGAGCGTACGTTTAATCGTGACCGTTGATCGTCACTTAAAGGCGGGGATATGTGGCACAATCTCATTCGCCGGTGAATCATTTTTAAATTATTTCATCTCAGCCATTGATCTGAGGAGCTATAACAGGTGAGATTGAAATCAACAAAACGCATATGGAGCGTCCGATCGAAATCAAATAGCGGCAGTTCAATGTGTTACTTATAACGCACGCGACGAGTGATCATCTTGACGGTCCATCAAAGATCTAACGACCACGACTTAATCGTAACAGTTTGCAATTGTGTGTTTCATCAGAGCCATTGATCGAAGATTAAATGCTCAATCGAATGGTTACGCCCAATTCACGCTATAAATTGTGATGTTCTACAACATTGTAAAGCATTCCAGGGAAATTCGTGTAATCGAACTTGAATCTCTTGCTTTCAATTGCTTCTAGAGTCATTTCTGCGTCCACGAAGCGCTTGAAAGTGAGATTTCGATGAGAGAATATGAAGAAATCAGCGGTTGAACATCAACGATCGTGTTTTCGAATTGGAGAATGAAAAGCGTTGAATCCAGCGAATAATTGGATCAATTCGAGCGCAATCTTGGGTAAGGGATCATGTTTCATCCTAATTTTAATTCAATTTTGGTTTTTCGCGATTTTATTTTTCAAAAATTTTTCTCTTATTCATTCGATGATTTCTCTGCGAATCTTGATCTAAATTGAGTGATTTTTTATTCTTCGAGTCTTCTTTCGAAAAACATCAAAATCACTAATTTCTATCTACATTTCATCAACTAATTTGACCGAATTTCAAAAGATCATCCAAATATACCTTAATTCTCTGTGGATTCGACCCGTATTCACTACTATACTCCTTAATTCATGATTATTTGATAAAATTTGTGAGTTTGATAATTTTTTTGACTCTTGACCATGTGTTTTCAACAACCTTGCAGTCTTGATTTGTCACTTCTTCGTCTTTGTTATTCTCGCCATGACAACTTCTTCTCGCATCTTCTGCCATCGAGAGAGAGAAAGGAGAGAAGAGAGAATAGAGTGGAGAAGAGAGAGTAGATAGAGTTAAAGGATTTAACTTTTTTGTTTTTTTAGTTTGTGACTCAGCGCGAAGACTGACCAAGCCGGAGTGGTTTGACCGACATAATTTGAGGAGAGAGAAGATCAGATCAATGGTCTAGATTGCTCCAAATTAAAATCGCAATATTTATGATGCTGATCGAGTTAGGGGCTGAAATTTGGTGGGCATGATCATCATTTCAAGCTCCACAAATCTGTCGGGACTGATTTATATTTCAAGATGAAAAAAATACGGTTATGAATGTTTTATTATATGCTTCTAGCATTGGCTAGCCAGAAGAAAAGAAAGCAATGATTTATCATTCTTCATGTGTTGAACACCATCCTCAATGAGTTTCTTCCTTTTTTTTCCATTCCTCATGTTTGATTCAAGACACCAAGTTCTGGAAAAATATACAGGCTCTTGAAGATATGTTTTGATTAGGGAACATCACTGGATTGTGTTTTCATCATAAATACTTATATTAGGATAATTTTATATCTTTCTTTTCCATTTTCGTCATCTGTTTATCAACATTTACTCATTTTTCAAACCCTAAAATTACTTTTCCACCCTTGATCAAGGGTTTCCAATCTTTGAAAGGATTTTTGAAGAATTTGATCGGTCCATTTCATTTCCACTTTCTTTCATCGATCATTTATGCTTTCTAAATCTAAAAATACCAAAAAAATATCTTCTGATTTCAATCTTTTAACCTTCCTCCCTGTGGATCTGACCTCAACTCGCCACTATACTAAATTTAAATCTGAATTTGAAGAGTTGAGCATAAATTTATTTGATATGTAAATTTCGCATTCAACGACTGTATTTTTGCACATATCATAGCCCAACAACTCACAAAGCCAATTTATAAGGCCTAGTTAGAGCTTAATGGGTTAGGAGGGAATCTCTAAGAGCTGTCTCTATCTATAGAGGATCACCTAAAAACTCAAAGTATTTTGTGTCAAATTCTATAGTTCGTAGAATCTCCAGAATATCTATTTTTCGGCCTAGAAGCTTTACTTTTCTATTTTTTTAGTTTTGTTCTTGACACATGCACGTTATCATAGTTATATTTTCAAGACTTTTGAGTTATCGTATCAAGGGTCTTGTCACTTGGACAAACCTTCACTTTTTTAGGCCCATATAAGTCCGCCATTGTAACTCTTGAGGACACAATTTGAAGTTATTATCCCTTTTTTGATAGCTTTTTTTCCTCCCCATTGAGTGTTCTCCCTATTTAAGAGTGATATAGTGCTTGTGGATTCAAGTAAAACCCTCTTGTGGATTAAAGAGTTGAATATGTTAGTTTCATGGATTCAAACTGTAACCCTTCTTGTAGATCAAGACTTGTGGATTGAAGTCTCTGTTATAAACTGTTCCTACTCTAAGGTTGCATCAAAGAGAGAGAGAGTCTATGAGAATCAAGAGAGACAATGAGATATGGAAAGAGAAAGTGGATAGAAAGAAAGAGTTTGAGAGAGATTGAGAGAAACTAGGAGATGGAGAGAGAGTCCATCTGAGAGAGAGAGAGGTGAATATAGAGGGAGAGAGTCTTAGAGGTAAATAAAGAGACCGTGAAAATTGGGGGATAGAGACTCGAAGAGGAAAGAAGGGAGAACGTGGAGGTGGCAAGTCTTTGTGGGATTGAGTGAGATCACGTTGGAGAACATGGTTTATAGGCTCTAGTCATCATCGTCATCATCATCTCTTATTAGCATCTAAATGGGTAGGGTCCTAGAGATGGCCTAGAGGTATACATAAGAACAAAGCTCAAATGTTCCCTTTGTAAGAAAGCACCAATATCATTTACTTACTAGGAGATATGTAATGACTCCACATTATCCAGAAAATTGGTTATACTTTCAATGAATATTTCTGAAAGAAGAATCTCAGCTTGATTTGGTTAGCATTTTGAAATTTTTGAGAAAAAAAAAAGGGTTCTCATCACCTTGCTTTCCTGCTTACATCAGGTATTCGTTTCTTCAGAAATAAAAAAATGTATTAATAAAAAAATATGACTTTTACAGCTGTCAATGCATCCAACTAATTAAACCATGGTGCCAGATACCAGACTTTAAATGGGCCTTAGTGGGCCATCAATCCCTAAGTTACATTGGATTTTGCTTATCTTAAAAATAAAATATACTTTTATAAAACAAATACTATTTTTAGATTTGTCTTTGTGAACGGAGATATCTTGAAGACGAAGCAGAAGCTGCGACCAGGTCAAGCGCGGAAACAGCTAACCAAGTTGTGGGGGAGGTGGATATGGTGGCGGTGACCGGCGGCGGCACCGAATTGTTGGTCGAGCGTTTCGCTCTCTATGAGAGCGATAACGGAGAGAAATTCGGCGCCGGAGCAGGGAAAAGTGATGGCGCCGCCGTGATGGAAGCCGAACTCCTCGGCCGCCTCTCTGAGCAGCGGCGCAAAGAGAGGGTGGCTCAGGTGTTTTAGCGGCACCACGAAGCGCCCCCGCCTTTCTTCGTCCTCTCCTACCATCACTGCGACGTACCCCCGGGGCACGTCGACGCTTTTCAGGTGGCTGTCACGGCACCCCATTAGCTGACACCTGAGAGAGAGAGTTTCGGAAGAAAGGGGATTTGAGAGAGAGATAGAGTTGGGTTTAGAAAGAGAACGGCCAAGGGTTGGCGGTGGAGATGGTGAGGGAGAAGAGAGAGAGGGAGGCGTCCGAGAGAGACAGAGGGATGTTCGACATGTTAGTCCGCCGGATTCGGAGGAACGGGAAAGCGGCGGGGGCTATTTATAAGCGGTGCCTTCCAATCCAGTTGACCAGCTCCAAAGGCGGCGGCGACGACGTAGCGTTGGTGTAAAACCATCCTCCTCTGCCTGTTCACGTAGTCGCTTTCCCTCTAAGCAAACTCCGCCGCGTTGACCGCAAGCCCAAGCAATTGTTAACCAGGACAAATCGTTAACCGGCACGTAAAACGAGGCTCAGTCAACGCCAAAGACAAAATGCCGCGTGGCAGAGAAACCCTCACGGAACTACTGCAGATCAGAATCGGCGGTCCGACAAGGTTAGCCGGCAAGACGTCATCAAAACCAAAATCCAGAGGAACACTCAGGGCAACGAGGCCAAAGGACAATTTTCAATTCAGTCAAAGCTCTCGGAAGAAAAGTCAACGACGGAAATTGCAGTAATTTTGGATATGTTTATTTGGGATGGAAGAGAGAAAAGATCGATAGACGAGTCAATTTTCCTCCTTTCCGTAGTCATAGACGATCTCTATCTGCAGAAGAGAATCGGATTAGAAAAGTCAAAACCGTCATCATAATGAAATAAAAAAGCTTTACCTTTCTATTTCAAAAAGAAAAATTTACCTTAAAAAATTTTAAAACATTTGAACAGTAAAAGTTTTTACAGAGACGATTGAACAAGACAAATCGGCGCATCTATTTTTTAAAAAGGTGGTCGATTCTCAGCTAACAATAAATAAAAGCCCTTGTTCTAATAGTTTAGTAAGATTAGGGTTTTCACTTGATTCGATAACGTGCAACGATGAGAAACCCACACGTGCAAGAACAGTTCAGAAAATTGCACACGGCATGAGTTGTGCACGGCAGGACGTTGACCAGACAGAATTCTCTCTTGCTCTCTTTGGGTACCTCTCTCTCTCTAACCTTCTATCTATCTATCTATCTATCTTTTTGGCGGGCTGTCTTAGTCATCTCCTCTCATTCTTGATACAGATCACTTATTATCTCTCTATCACTCTCTCGATCTCTGTCAATATCTCTCTCTCCCTGCATCCATATTTTTAGTTCTCTCCCCATCTCTCCCTCTCTTTGTCTCCACATTACTGTTCTTTTTGCTCTCTCTCTCTCTCTCTCTTAGTATTTCTCCCTATCTTTCTTGATGCATCTGTTTTAGCTCTCTTTCTCTCCGTCCATTTCCCTCTTCCTCCTTTAAGCTCTCTCTCGTCTCTCACTATCTTCCTTACTCTTCTCAATATTATTCTCTTTATAGATCTCTCATACAAACCTAAATATGAGAAATCGGATCATCAAGTTAAAAGCAATTTAATACCCCAACAAGTACTCTTCTTGGACACTGATCATCTATCTTTCTCAGGTACACTCTCTTCCACCTGTCTCTCCCCAGGAGGATCATATCGACCTCTCTCTCTCTCTCTCTCTCTCTCCCCTCTTCTGCGCCTCTCTTGTAAGCTCTCTCTTTTGATCGTTTTCTTTTGCTCTGAGTCACTTTTTAATCTCTCTTTAGCTTCTCAGCTGTTGAATCATCAGTGGTGACCAATCTCGGCTGTAGAGTCAATTGACTGATCGGATGATGAAATCCAGAAGCTGGAAATTAGGGCTCATTTTATTGAAAGAAAATTAGAAAACAAAAGGGCAAAGCAGGGCAGCAGAGGAAGCAGGAGCTCTTACTCACATTCCCACTAGGGCTCTAATTCCCCCTATGTATCTCTCTCACACCCCCAATTCTCTCTCTCTCTCCTTGTTCTGTTTCTTATGGACTGTCTTTTCTCTTTCTAATCTTCCTAAATATGAATCCTAATAGCCTTTTATGCCATCATCCACTATCGATCAATTGACTTAAAGGACCTAAGAATGTCATCATTCATGACATTCAAGTGATCCTAAGTTGGATAAGAATTTTAGAGAATCCAATTTCTGCTAATCTAAGATGCAAGAAATTGATCCAAAATCAATCTACCCCATTTAGTTGAAAGCAGTTGGACGGTAAATAAAAGAGCAATATAAATAAATAAAATCTTACCCCTTTTGGTGGTTCCGGATTTCTGGTGAACTTTGAGCCGCCAGGTGCCCAAGGGACTGAAAATTAATAGTTAAAATTGAATACACACAAGGAGAAAAATATTTAGAAAAAGTACAGGGCATCAAAAATATGTTTGTCGTCAATAAATTTACTTGAATAGGTCATTAAACAATGAAATAATGCAATTCACTGTAAGAGATGCCAAAAAAATTTCCTGACGGGAACTAGGTATTACACTGGGCAGGTCAAGACACAGAGTGCCCACTAGTGGAATGCGTTCAGTGAATACTTGAGCTTTTGGTAATGAAGTCAATGAAGCGTTCCAACTTCAAAGTTCTGACTAATCAGAAGTCATGAAATAAATAAAGAAAAGTGGTTCTGGCGACAATGTAGCACTAATAAATTTGCATCCATCTTTCATGATATTATGCATGGATTAGTTACATTAGGGCCAATTTGTCAGAAAAATGGTCGATGATTCTTTTCGGTGGACTCCAATAACTTTGCTGAAATTTTCAAGAAATGTGGGGTTCTGAAGGGGGCAGGGTATGCACATCGCTGGGCAGACATAGTGCAGCCAGCCAGGATGTCCCAGGCCGGGCCCAGTCCAGGATTATGAGACAGGCTGGACTTGAGTTGGGTCTGTTTGGGGGCACCCTGGTGATACCTGGCGACAAGAGGGCATCTGGCTGGAAGAAGTCTACATGGTAACAATGGCTGGGGCAGAGTTCCACTAGGCAGTGCCGCCACACTTTCTCTCAATCCCTATTTGTCATGGGAAGATCACTACTTTGCAGCATCTCTCCCCTCCCTATCTGCTCACTGTTGCAGACATGAACTTGCCACTAGTTTATAATTATTTGTTCAACTACTTGATTGGCTGGGATTGGTGCTCATCAGCTGCACTAGAGCTGCCAATCGAGAGTGAAAAAGGAAATGGGAAGGACAAAGAAACTGTGGGAGGAGTAGAGTATAAGACTAGGATTACAAAAGACCTATATAGCGCTAGATGAGAGAGAAGAGAGAAATAGATAGAAGTTAGGGTCCTATTAGACTTTCACACTCCCCCGTCTAGAGGTCAGCTTGGTACAGAGTAAGTTGAAAGCAAGATAGCTGACATCGTAGAGAGATGCCATGAGTGGCCAGCCAAAAGGAGATGGTGACTCTAGTAGGCAGCTGAGCAGACGAAAAGGTAGATGCAGCGCAAAACACCAGTGTGTAACTTACGCCAAAGAAATGACCATGAGTAGCTTGCTGAGGAGATGGCAGGTCAGTGGTTGACCAAGAAGACCACAGCGAGTAGATAAGATGTAGCATATGACGTGTGCCTGCTGATCATCAGAGGAGACGATCACAAGTTGTCCGCCAACTTGACATGACAGAAACTGGGGAGACAACAGATCTACATAGGGCTACATGAGAGAAAAGATATCCATATATATAAAGATAGTAGGCACTATTGGGCTCTTACTGTAATAAAGCCCGAGTCCAAGCAAAGCATTCAGCATGAGTTGTAGGACTCCTTTGATTGATCACATTTTGCGGAAGCACATGTGCGCATGCTGAAGGAGCTGGTAAGCATATGTTGGACGAGTCTTAAGCCAAAAATTTAATAAATTGGTGCAGCGGGTGAAAGCATGCAACTGAAAGACCATGTGCAGAGTCTAAGTTCCACGGGTGAATCATGGCTTTGGTAGAGGAGGACCAAACAAAAGAACCTCTATAAGGTTAATCCGACATTATACAGAAACTTGGATGAAATGCCAGTGCAGGGGAACACTTATTCAACTTTCCGAGGAGAGAAATTTGGCAGTCTGCTGCCACGTCTTCAAGCTCCTAAGATCGCCCATTGACTTTAATTCCAGCAGCAGTCTCTTTGGAGATTACATTTATCAAGGGCCTCAGCCGAGAAATTAATGCTCGAGCTCAAGCTGTTGTAGCTCTTCAACCTCATCCACATAGAGAGTGAGCTACGACCCAAAGCTGTTGAAGATAGAGATTAACACTCTTGGGGCAAGGTGGAGAGGACTACCTGGCCCGAGGCCACCTCTACAGCTGTCTTCTGCTAACTGAAGACTTTGATTATAACAAGACATTCCCTTGTGACCAGCACCCTGGCACCTATCTATTCAAGAGAACCAAAGCGTTGCCTCCCGTGGACCAATGCAGGGATATGCAAGCAAGGAGTGCCAAAGGGATGTGATTCTCCATTATAACTCGAGTGTAATGATGCTGCCAAAAGCTTCATCTCATCATTGTGGAGGAGAGGCTGGCAGGGATATCTACACAGCTTAGATAAGACAACACCTATTAGAATTCCAAGAGTGTATGCTGCACTCCTGTGTACCCTGTAAGGAGCTTCCAGAGCCCAACACCATCAACTTCAGAGGGTACATTGCCACCATGCATGACAGATATACTAGACAGCAGCACAATGCATAATTTCATTTCTACAAATTCAAGGAGTGTCCATTAGCCACCTTCCCTCCGCAAATGGATACAATATTGTCTTGCGCAGCAGTTTTTCTGTGTGGGGCAGAGGGATTTGCCAGAAAGTCAACTCTTGATCTTCAAAGGATTCAGATCATGGTCGATTACCTTACAATAACCTGAAGGGCACGCCTGTCATCTTCAGAATGACATGGTTTGAATACATTTTCGACATAATCCCACATACAGTGTTTGAAGCAACACCGCAAGGCAGACTGACGTCAAATACTTATCAACTCATCTATGTTGGGTCCTTGCACCTGCAGTGCCTAGAAATAGTCAAGAATCGCCACCAAGGAACTTTGGTCTGACTGTGATGGTCTATGATGAAAGGTTGTGACCCAGCTCATTGGCAACCTAAGATAAAGGGCAATAGCCAGCATCACCAGAGGCCCCTTTCTTTGACTCCTACCATAAAACTGGGAGGCCTCTGAGACCATAATCTGCATGGGATCTGCTTTTTGACAAAACCTGGGAACCACAACAGGCCAGTCATGTTGCAGAGCATCATAGCCAGGGCAGGCCTGTGATCCAAGGTAACATGGGGCAGAGGTCTTGGCATCGTGGGACAGCTATATGTATGCCACAAGTCACCTGGGCCCTTTCCAGGTCCACTAGGGTGGCCTGATGGTCATAACTGTACTTGGCGGCAGAAGGGGGCAACTGGTGATGGCTTCAGATGGTAGAACCCACTTAGAACCAACAAATGAGGCCATGACTGGCCCAATAAGAATCCTATAGATGGAAAAAAACTTAGAAGGCCAAGAACATCGACTCATGAACTCTACACTATGAACTCTTGAACTTATGTAGGTTTCTTCCTCTCACCCTAGACTTCCCTTACCTTGATCTCCTTAACCCTGATCAATAATGTTTTGCTGTTGTTTAATTCCTCCTTGATGTCATACTCCAATCCCAACAGTCTTTTCACCAAACGAAGCACAATGCTATACTTTTCATTATGGAAATGATTTGATATAATTGGGTCCTAAGCAGGATTGTATCAATGGAACCGTCAGTGGACCAGCATTCTGACCACATATGGAACCTAATCCTACTTATAACTTTCTCATTTATATCACGGTTTACAGGAAACAATAGGAGAGGGGATAGGAAATGGCAGCTGGGAGGAAGAGCTGCCAAGAGAAGGGGATGAACGAGATAGGGGTTGTGAGTCAAAGAGAAGAAAAGGGAAAAAGCCTAGGAGAGGAAGAAAGGAATACCTAAATTCACATAGTTTCTTCCTCCAAATCCCTGACCCGCATCCCATTTATAGCCTTCATTCAACTGGGCCCGCAGCAAGGACTGCAAGTTAATTAATTAACTCTAATGTCTTGCCCAATATACGGATCAGGGTGAGGCGCATCTTGTTGAAAGCAGCTTTCATAGCATACATCAATAAAGCCTACTCAATGGTATCAGAGTCCTCCCACACCGCACACGTGCCAGCAATTCTTAGATAGAGTTATTCATATCTTCATTTTCACCAGTACTAAAATATAATTATCAACTAAACAGAATAGAACAATTTACATGAAATAATACATCTTCTTTTGGCATTTACCTAAACCTCCACCGTTACAACCCAAGAGATAGAATTTAAAAACTTGAAGAGATATCATAGTGTCTTTAATCCTAAGTATTTTTCATAAAAATTTCACTAAACATTTTTATGCATAGGAATAATATAAAATTAAATGTTAAGAACTTCATGGCCAGGTCGCGCCACATCTTGCATCACCACATTATTTAGATTTATGCGATCCATCTCATATGATATCATAAAATTAACTGTCGATACCTGATACAAAAACTACAAATCAAACAACAGAAACTGATGGATGTGATTTGTATGAAGATTCAGGAGGGTACCACATTCTTGTTCGCCTCAAATTTCTCTCTCAATTCTGATGCCCTGGAAAAATAATGAAGATAAAAACACCGTGTTACAGTTCAATGAGTCTAATTTAAAGCTTTACAGAAAAAGTAATATAGAAAAGGACTAATTTTTATAAAGGAAATGGGCAAAGAAGCAACACACTTAAGATATTGCTTGGAAAAATCGAGGTCAAAGAAATTTCATGAGAATGTAGGAGAATTTGGAATGAAAGAAAGTAAATACAGTGGAGTTAAAGAGAACTGAGGATATGTAGAAGATAAAGAATAATTAAGCTCAATGATCTGGATGAAAATTAGAGGACTTGACAGGTTTTAAAATGAAGGAAATAAGCAGAGAGAAGCAAATACTGAAAAATATTACTTGAAGCATAAATAAATTTCAGGAATGTATATAGAGATTATGTGGGAGATGAATTAAAGATAACGGATTATAGAGACTGGAAGATAAAAGAATAAGCCCAAAGAACGAGCTTCCTTCTTCTAGAGTGATAGAATCACACAGAAATCTGCCCGAAAAAGAAGAAACATGAAAAGAAATGAACGGGTTTCGTGAATCATACATCTTGGTAGAAGAGATGGCGGTGACGGCCCAGTTGAGCGTATCCTTGAGAGCCTCTGCTTGGGTAAAGGATCCGACGCGCTTCCTTCTGAGCCGCCCTCCTCGCCAAGTGGCAAGACACCGATGCGATCGCCCCACTCTCATCTTTTAGGTGCTTCCTCGACGAACTCGTCTCTCCTCTGTCTCTCTGGTTCCGTCGTCTCTTCCTTTCCGTCGACTCAGGCCTGTGACGTCACCCAATGCAGTCGCAAATTGGGATCTACATCTATTACCCCTATAGAAGGTTTTTTTATCACAACAATATATACACGGACTCCCTTTATTTAACTCGAGTGATCACTATAGTTTATCATGGTCATAAATATATGAGTTGGCCTCAATATGAAGTCATTTTCATGACCAACTCAAGTGATCATTATAGTTTATCATGGTCATATATATAGATGGCTTTGCCCCTCTGGCGAACTCATCTCAAGAACCAAGTCAAGTGATCATTATAGCTTATCATGGTCATATATACTAGTCTCCAATGACCAACTCAAGAGATGATTATCATGGTCATATGTATACATGGGTTCGCTCTCTATGAATCCTGTCTCAATGACCCACTTAAGAGATCATTATGATGGTCATATGTATACATCGGTTTACTCCCTCTATGAACTTGTCTCAATGACCAACTCGAGATATCATTATCATGGTCATATGAATACATGGATGTGTCCCTCTATTAATTCATCTGGTCAGCCATAATTCTCATTTTTCTCTCTCTTTAAGCCCCTCTCTTTCTATATATTGTAGAATGCCCTTTTCATGGGCTGCCTCCCTGTCTCTGCACCTCTGAAGGGTATTTATGTAACTTTGTATCTTAATAAAATTGGGCGGCCACCATGTGATTGTGAGGGCTGCACTCTGGTTCTACTCTTGCCTCCCTCCAAGCTCTCACTTTTGCCTTTGAACCCTTCCAAATTAGATCTGGTTTAGGCCTTTTCTGGAGAGGCACCCAGTCTAATATGGTATTAGAGCTAGTGCTGCAAAGATATCAAAACTTTGTGAGAGTAGTTCTTCATCGATGCCCTCTAAACCTTCCAAAAGTGCTCTTCTTTTCATTCCATCCCTCGTTATCCTTGATCAGAGATCAACTCGGCTCACATGCTAGAGAACAATGTATGAGAGGAGCTATTGCTAGTGTATTATTATTTGGAGATGATGAAGATGGCCAACATGCTAGGAGATGTGATCATCGAGAAGCCGGAGGAATCTTGTTCTCTATGGCAAAAGAAAAGGTTTTGCTGCTTCCCTACTCCTCGGGTTGTTGATGCCCTCAAATACAACGGGCTGAACATATTAGAGTGAGCAAATACTGTCCAACTAATCCTCACAAGGCGAGGGCTAAGGAGCATCTTACAATCATTGTCATGAGACTGATTCAATTTTAAACTTGGAGAAAGGAAGACGCCCAGATTCGTGCTCTGGGGCTCCTTGGAGGCATGGCCAAGGATTTCTTTAGAAAATATTTTTTATTACAACACACCAAGTAGTTATTTGGGATCAAATTCACAAAGGTTGTTCCAAACAAAACTAAGGCTAGAGAATCACATGCTCATCTGCAAA